>CM067506.1:16529027-16691527 GCA_034509495.1 Acestrorhynchus altus | reverse complement strand
CCATTCTTAACGTTCAAGAAAGTTCACTTTTCCCACTGTTCTTTTCTATTGACATTGTTCTAGAAAGTTCCTGGATGTTTTTCCCATTTATATTGTTGTAGAATGTTCTTTATTCTCATTGTTCTAGAATGTGATACCCATTCACTCTGGCTTATTCTGTAAATTGCTTCTTCATCTAGAACTGTATAAACTATACAATGTTCAATTGCTGATCTTTTTTATGAAGTTCTTCCCAATTGACACTGTTCTAGAATGTTTTACGCACTCACATCGCTCTAGAGAGTTTTTTATTGCTCTAGAATGTTTTTATCTATTCACTCTGGCTTATTCTGTATGTTAGTTCTTCAGAACTGTATGAACTCCACAGGGAATGTTATCATTGCTAATCTTTTATAGGGAATGTTATCATTGTGAGTCAGACATTTTAGAGTAATAGTCTGGTGTACCACTCTACTACATTCTTTAGTGTTTTCCCTGCTTCTGATTTACCTGATCTAATTACTGAAAAACACTGCAGGATGGTGGTATTCCAGGAACAGGATTGAGAATCACTGAGTGATTATGTTGGCTAGTTGATAATGGGTACAGAACTTTCGCATTTTTACTAAACGTGCATTGTGTGCCACAATTTCTCATTAGGATAAATGAGCCTGTCCAGTGTTGCAACAGTTGACAACACATTTGTGGGCGAAGCATGAACAGGTCAGTGAACATTATCTTTCAGAAAAGCCATAACTGTGAGAAGTGCAAAGCAGAGGGTCATGCACAAATTACTTTAACATGCACTGATTGTCTCCCGTCACGCATTTTGAAAGTTATGTAAGACTATGACAGATGGATGTAAGGGTATGATATCATATCAAATCTATGTGGGCATATGGAAGCATGCTGTGGCAGAAGCGCTCCAGTTTTACTGTAGTAAAACATGCCTGCTGTAAGCTTTCTTGCTTGAATAGCAGATAATGAAATGAACCACTGAATGATTCATCATTTCTCAAGCTCTTTGATTCCCATATTAAAGCCCAGTTCTGTATTCAGATCATAGCAAACAGGCAAGCATATGCTGAGAGAGAGAGAGAGAGAGAGAGAGATCATCTAGTCTTCAATGCTCAGCTGTGCACCCTAATGATATAACTAATGAGACAGCTGACCACTATCAACTCTCACTGATACACACACACACACACACACACACACACTCAGATGCATGCAGCTGAGACACACTAACTACTAGACATCTCAAGAACCCACAGTTAAAAAAAGGTATTTTTAGTTTCTGGTAATCATTGCACCACAGATGTCATTTGAGCAACCCAAATAAACACATGCTGTGTTTACTGTGTCTATTGGTACAATTCCTATTGTGTTACTAATGCCTTTTAGACTTTACCCCAGCACAGAGTATGTATTCCCAAGAAGGAATATCAAAGAATATCTCTTTCACTCTTATTCCCACAACACATAGACATATCAATCATTCTATCTCCAGCCCGACCAGTATACTAAAAAAGCCAGAACACACTTCTTATTAACAAGCCAAAGATCCCCTCAGGCTCCCTTATCCTGTTATGTGTGTGTGTGTGTGTGTGTGTGTGTGTGTGTGTGTGTGTGTGTGTGTGTGTGTGTGTGTGTGTTGTTGTTGTTATTGTTAGCAGCCATACAGTACTACCTCGTTGCAGTGATCCGAGTGCTGCATTTAAAAAACCCGAGCATACATTATAATATCCCATAAAATGATAGGATTTTCGGTCAAGGTCTCAAATTTTGATTAGCAAATCAGTCCTGAGCCATGTGCATGCATTCTTCCACTGTGCAGTGCTACTTCTATCATCTTTATCAAAGGGCCATAAGTAGGAACCCTTACCTGCAATGTCATCAAAATGTGTTTGAAATATCCAGACAAGCCAGCTGAGTATGAAAATAAGTGTTATGGACTAATCAAGTCCATAAAAATTGAACTCTGGCTACAATCAGCAAAAGTATGTTTAGAGAGAAAAAAAAGCACTAGCACTGTGATCTGAGGCTCTAAGAATCCTGGGTCTTTCTGTTTGCCATTGGCAGCCAGAGTCTGGCAGAGCTCTCTCTGCATGGGCAGAAGGTGTTCTCTTCCCACTTCACCTGCGTGCTTATCAATGATGCAGTGGTAGCAGTTCAAAAAGAGTTTGAAAAGGCTGGCTTCACATGTATCGATGGAGGCATGTGCTTGTCTTTATCCTCCTAGTACTGGGAGCATCTTAAATGATAAGCGGTTGGGTAATGTAAAGAACAGAAGCTTTATAATGTGGTTTTAAAAAGAAAGTTGAAAAGACATTTTCATGTTTTTTGTTTTGAGATGTTTGGCCAAGTGTGACCTTTTTTAATTTAATTGCATCAATTTGGCAAATAACTACCGTATTTTCCAGACTATAAGCCGCTACTTTGTTCCACACTGTAACCCATGCGGCTCATAATGAGGTGCAGGTTTTTCTTCTTATATATGTTATTTTCCAGGTTTTTAAAAAAACTTTGTGGGTGCGGCTTATATTCCGGTGCGGCCTATAGTCCGTAAAATACGGTATCAATGTTTTACTTTGATCTGTTTATGTAAAGTGCCATTGTGTATGAGACACGCAATGCAATAAACTTGTATTGCCTCTGGTCCTGGGAATGCTCCAGAGAACCTCTCTGGTCCTCCTAAAAGTGGTGGCATAGGATGTGTGAGTTGCATGAGTAGTTCATTTTGTCACATGACTCCTTTGTCTTATCATCTGCATGGATAAAACTTCCTACAGGATCTTTGTTTGCAGGTGTTTTTTCACAGCAAAACAGTGCTGCTCTTCTCCACTTGTTCTTCAAAATAGTGCATGAATTAAATAGAGTTCTTTGGTGTAAAAGCAAACTAATGGTAGTGAGCCCCTGCCCCAAATGAGCCCAGAATCTGTCCTGAATATGGATTCATGTATTTGTGCCAAGTGTAAATGCAACGAGTCAACTCAAAGAAGAAGCACTGGAAATAATGTCATAGCTGGAATAATGGTATTCAGTTACGCTTGGTGGACTGGTGTCGGCTTCACCTGAGAATTGCATGGAAGAGTTTGTCTGTTCAGGAATCATCAGGAATCACGGAGGGAGTCCTGAGAACCAACAGAGAGACAGGAAGCAGCACAGCGCTGGACAGCTCTCCGCAACCAGCAGCTCCAATAACCCCGCAAGGCTTTCTTTCAGATTTTAAACCCCTCTGTGTGTCTTTCTCTCTCTCCATCCCTCTCTCATTCTCTCTCTCTCTCCATCCCTTGACTCTATGAAGCTGTCAGTCTCACTAACATGGCTTAAAGGATCCCCCTCTGCTTCTTCTGCAATCACAAAAGCAGCCCGCAGACAATGGACCTCTTTTTAGGCCGAGTGTGTGTGTATGTGTGAGTGTGTGTGAGTAGCTTAGATATGTTTTGAACTTGCAGGCAGGCTTTTGATTCTGTGCAGGCATGGAGGGCTATAGGGCAGGGGAGTGATATGGAGAAAGTTGCGGGGGGTTTATGCATAATACTGCTTCTGATGCTTTTCACGCTGGGGGTTTAAAACACAGTGCACAGAAGGAGGGCCTTTATGAAACGGATGAGCCCAGTGGAAAATGGAGCTAAAGAGGAGATGAGGGGAAGCGAACGAAGAGAAAAGCAGTTTGTCCGGCCGGGCCAAAGAACATGGCACACCATGACCTGTTTATTCAGAGTGCTGACAGGAGGGACACGCCCCGCCTTGACCATGATGGAGATATCGACAAGGGCTGTCACTCTAAATCTCGCCTTCTAACACAAATGCAACCGCACATACACACACACACACATATGCAGTCACACACCTACATTCCACCCTATGGCTGCTGACCTTTGCAAGCATGTGACTGAAAGTATGGGCATTTGCCGTCATTCAGCAGCAGAGTGCTTTTTTTTTCACTTCAGAGAGAGATGACAGCAATGACACATGACTCTATCACAAATTCTTTGACTCAGTCTCAAACACACACACACACACACCAACACCTCGAAGTTTTAACATCCTGGTGTGAATGAGAGGCTATGTTTAATTACTGCTATAGGACAATAATAAATCTGTCAGATTTGAATGAGTCACTAATCTATACTTAGCATCACTGCTGCTCCTGTTCTCTCTAGAGTGGGCTACTTACTTCACTCCCTCTTTCATTAAAGGCCTGTACACCATGAAACATTCTAATGCCTTGTAGGTAAAGGACGAGATACATTTCTACATATCAGCCATAACAGTCATTTGTGTGTGTGTGTGTGTGTGTGTGTGTGTGTGTGTGTGTGTGTGTGTGTGTGTGTGTGTGTGTGTGTGTGTCTATGCTTTATTGCTTTAAGAAGGACCTTACATAGTTTACACATTTTTCACATAGTCAATAAGCCAAGACAAGTTTGCACTGGAGCTGCAAGGCTAAAGCAAATGACAAGTGATTTGCATTGTACAAACTGCACGCTTAAATAGTCACACTTGTGCATTAAACTGTAAGGATTGCTAGGAATCTCAAACAGCCTTGTTTATGTGGCCACCCTAACACTATCTCACACTGTGGGCCTTATCCCCTTACATTGGTAGTTTGTACTGAGGGTGAATGTTCAACATTTTTTGGTATCAAACATAAATCTCATATGCCTTCATATTTCAAGTCAATGTTTCCTGGCCACAGCTTTCCTCGGAAGTCCACTATTAAACATAAATGTGCATATAGATCAACACACACAGGAGAATGTGTCCTCTTCATTTAACCCATCTATGCAGTGAAACACACACAAGGGAAATCACGCCATGCACATGCACATGCCCAGAACAGTGGGCAGCCCTATCCATGGCAGTATCTGGGGAGTTAAGTGCCTTCCTCAAGGGCACTTCAGTCATGTCCTGCCAGTTCAGGGAATTGAACCGGCAACCTTCCAGACACAAGGCTGGTTCCCTAACCACCAGACTATGGCAATTAAAGACAACTGAAATCATCATGTTAATAAAAAACCACACTATGAAAATGAGTACTTCCGTGAAGAACCTACAAATTACTTCAAGAAACTAGGGTCTCCTCCAAGAACATATTAGAGGTGCCTGTCAGAATTTCATTTTGAAATCTGGTTCCTCGAATAGCCCCGTTGTGTGCTGGCAAAAGTCAGGTCCTACCTCTCTCAAGGTGAGAATGACCTAAAATGATATTAACAGGCTCATACTTTGCTAAGAAAATATTTCCTACATCATTACACCACCTCCCCCAGCCTGGACTGTTGACACAAGGCAGGTGTGCCTCAGCAGGAACTCAGATTCATTTTTTATATATATCATTATTATTATTACAATTTTTCATCCCAGTTTGGACATGCCAAACACCCTGTGTTATTAGAACTCTCCCCCTACCACATACAATGCTTCCAACCCTTAGGAGGGTGAAGACAAGCATATGCCTCCTCCAATACATGTGAAGCCAACCATCCCCACTTTTCAAACTCAACCACTGCCTCATTTCAAACTGCATCATCAGTGCACTACAATGAACGATGCCTTTGCCAACCAGCATTATAATGGGTGTGATGTGGGGAGAGAGCACCATCTACCCACCCAGAGAGGACATAGCCAATTTTCATCTCACCGACTCTGGCTGCCAAAGGCAGAGATCATCAGATCAAAGTGCCAATGCATTGGACCATTGAGACACTCTTTTTAAAACACCACTCATAACAGGACTTAGAAAAACTCAAAACAGCCCATCTCGCACCAACACTATTGCAACACACCAAATCTGATTGATAGTTAGGCTGCCATATGAATGGCTGATTAGATAAGAGTGTGAATGTGTATGTGTACAGGACTTCCTAATAAGGTGCTTGATGAGTGCATTTATTGCTACACTAGGCATATGCTTATACAGCAAAAATGTAACACAAAAACATCCCTCATAAATAAGCACACTTTTACTGGAGTGTCATTTTCACTCACTAATGTACACTAACAGTAATGATTAGGCAAGCTGAAACATAAAAGGTTAGCTTATATCATTAGCAATAATGCTGAACTCCAGAAAAAAGTTTACGAAACTTTAATTGGAGGTCTTTTAAGGTTATATTCACAGTAAGTCTGACAGTTTCTGTGTGCTAACGGTGGACCGGCAACTCCCTAACTGCACTCCAATCTCCAGTGGCTTTGGTTGGAGGAGTCCCATTAGTCTCCTGCAAACTCAGCTTCATCTATAATGGAAATCTGCAGAGCTTTGATGAGAGAACTCTGTGTATTATATACAACATCAACATCAGGCCAAAACATTAACGAGACTAAATGAAGACGCAGCCTAGCCACAGCCATCTGTCCCTTTCAGAGAGAGAGAGAGCGAGAGAGAGAGAGAGAGAGAGAGAGAGAGGCTGAACAGGTGGTGCATTCTGTCATACTGAGAATATATGCAGGGAATAGACAATAGATTGCACAACACAAACCCTTCATTTCTTTACACCTACACTGATCATGGTTTTCTAATAGTGTTGGGAAAATTCATGAGATAATAGGAGACAGGCTGGTTATCTGGGTTAGCTTTTCATTATTAGTACAGATACCTGTTCACTTCCCAGACTTTAGATTTTAGTCTAGCACCAATAACTTTTCATGTCCCCACCTTTAGCTTTAAGGTAAGATAATCCTTTATTAGTCCAACAATATGGAAATTCACTGTGTAACAGCAGCAATGAGATAGTAAGACAATGAGTTTCAAAAATGAACTGTACAGTAAATACAATATAAGCACAAATAATAAAAGTCAAAAACCCTAAAGGACACTATTTCCAGATTAGTCTTTATTTAACTCTTTATTGAACATGAGGAAATGGAAACATATTGCACATTGTTATGCTACAATGAAAAACTCTATTTCCAGAAAGTGTGTAGAGTTTAAGTGTGTGTTTCTGGTCTGTTGGGAGCAGTGCTGGTTGAAAAGTCTAACATCAGCAGGAAGGAAGGACCTGTGATATCGCTCCTTCACACACTTAGGGTGAAGCAGCAGGTCACTGAAGGAGCTGCCCAGTGCTGCCAGAGTCTCATGTATGAGATTGGGGTCATTCTCCAGCATGGATGTCAGCTTGGCTACCATCCGTCTGTCTCCCACCACCTGCACTGGGTCTAAAGGGCTTCCAAGGACAGAACTGACCTTCTTTATGAGTTTGTTCAGCCTTTTCCTGTCTGCCTTAGAGATACTGCTGCCCCAGCAGACCACACCATAAAAGATAGCAAATGCCACCACTGTGTCAAAGAAGGTAGTCAGGAGTGCTCCCTGCACTCCAAATGATCACAGTTTCCTCAGTAGGTAGAGTCTGCTCTGGCCTCTTTTGTAAAGTGCCGATACCTGTTCCCTTCAACGACTCAGTGTTTTGCCCAGTAGAGGCTTAATTTGAGAGTTTCAATGATCCTTCAATGGACTCTTCCTTCTACTTGATTGCAAGGCCTGGTTTGCTTCGCAGCCAGTTTTCTAACACAGTCTGGAGCTGATGTGCTGCCTGCCTTAGAAACCGACTAAAGATTTCAATACCATAATCTCCCTTTAATTGCCATTGTGTTTTATCTGAGCTTAAAATGAGATTTAGGAACAGTATATTGTATGTCCTGAACTCCCAACTATACCAAGATAAATACAGTTTTCCATTAATGCTGAGGAACATGTGCATGTGTTCAGATCAAAGAAGGATTTTAACTTTCAATTTTTTTAACAAGTCTTGAGGAAAAGGCTTCAAAATCTAAACCAATGGACTCTCAAAATAGAGCCTGAGCTGCAGAAAGACTGTGTAATAAGTGAGCTAACACTGCTTTGCCTGCTGGAATGAGAGCTTGCTTGACTGCATTATGAAAAATGGGGTGAAATTGATTTCATTTATAACCTGAGCCCATAGACTCATTCAGTTTCAGCTGTAACACTGTTAACATACATATAAAAACATATATATATATATATATATATATATATATATATATATATATATATATATATGCAGTGTGCAAAATACACCACAATGTGTATGTATATATATATATATATATATATATGTTCCAGTGTTAGTTCAATGCCAACTTATTTGTCCGAGCAGAACAGAATATCTGTGTGTGTATCTGTGTAATATCTGCAAATGGTTTGCAAATAGTTTTGAAGAATAGTCTAAGATTTGGAAAAGAGTTAAGTGTAAGAAATAGAGCAGTGTTGTTTCTATGCTACAGTTGGGGCAGCTAAAACCACAATTATAAGCAGGTTAAGGAGGGTATTTAATGTGTATATCACACTGGGGTTTAAATGCTTCCACTGTTAGCTCAGCTCAAGGGTTATTAGGCTGTTCATTCATTCTCCATCACTCTCTAAAGCTCCTCCGTGTTTTGTGCTCACATTGTAATTTAATCAACTCCCAGAGCACATGGAGTTAAAAACAACTGAGACATCATTTCTTAGCTGCTTAGTAAGCTAACTACTTTGGATTGATTATGGGTTTAAATGGTATTTGTCTGCTACACTCTTTCATTTTTCTCAACCTAGATGATACAGAAGGGAAAAAAATCTAATTGGATGTTTTTTTAATGTTTCAAGACTTTTATCCCTTTGAGATTTTAACCCTTTTGTTTTGAAGTAAAACTTGAACTAAAAAACACTGAGATTAGAGCAGTTACTCACAGTATAAATACAAGCATGATGACTCGATGCTTGAACAGAAATTAATTTACAAAAATCATCTCCCTGATGATTGTACTGTTCTATGGAGTAAGTAGAGCAGTAACATCACAGGACAAACAAAAATGGACAACGTAATCATTTGACAGAAAGTCTGAGATTTGTTCAGTTAGTAGGAGATTTAAACTTCCATCCAACCTTCATATCACAGCCTGAGATGTATTTCAAACTCCATATACCGCTATAGCCCCATGTCCATCAAATGTCCATTTAAAAATCTTCCATTTCAGGACAGCATTTGCATTGCAAAATGTATTGAGGGAATTTAATGTGATTATTGTAAGGTTTTTGTGCATTTGTTACACTGTTACATTACTGTGACACAGCAGGATATATATATATATATATATATATATATATATATATATATATATATATATATATATATATATATATAAATATATATATAAAGTCATGAGGGCTTTGCTGGTCCTCACATTGCAGATTCTATTGTTTTTTCTAGAAAGTATGGGAAATGTATGAAAGCAAACACACACACACACACACACACACACACACACACACACAAACACACCCACAAGAATAGTGTACATGGTCTCAACATGTTCTCTACATAATCAGAACAAGACCTTTGCAAGGAGCAGAGAGTTTGACTTTCATTGCAGATGTCTGAGAAAACAGAAAAAATGTGGTCATATTTTGCTTGCTGCAACACACACACACCCACATACACACACACAGACACAGAAACACACTGCTGTAGCACTGAAATGCAGTACATTAGCAAACAGAGCAAGCTATACCTCAATGCTCTAAAAATAACTCCCCACACCCACCACCACAGCTAAAGAGAAACTTCTAACACACACTTTCTTTGTGTGTGTGTGTGTGTGTGTGTGTGTGTGTGTGTGTGTGTGTGTGTGTGTGTGTGTGTGTGTGTGTGTGTGTGTGTGTGTTCAGAGGCCTTCCATTGGTGCTCTGAATTTCAGTGTATATCATTAAACATGCTCACCACACACCTACACACATTTAATTTGTGAGTCCAGCTCAGTGCCAGGTTTTTTGTATCTGAGCTTTTTCTCTGTGTTGCATTTTATTACAGCGTGGATATACATTCATATGAGCAACAGTGGCCTAGTTTTGTGTGTGTGTGTGTGTGTGTGTGTGTGTGTGTGTGTGTGTGTGTGTGTGTGTGTGTGTGTGTGTGTGTGTGTGTGTGTGTGTGTGTTACACTGCCACTAGATTGTCAGAGAGCAGTAATGAGTCCTAAGGGAATGACCAGCTGTCTTCTAGCCAGGAAATCCTTTTTACACCAGCCACTTTCTCTTTCCCTCACTCTTCCCTTCTCTCTCTTTCTCTTTCTCTCACTCTTCCCTTCTCTCTCTCTTTCTCTCACTCTTCCCTTCTCTCTCTCTTTCTCTCACTCTTCCCTTCTCTCTCTCTTTCTCACTCTTCCCTTCTCTCTCTCTCTCTCTCTCTCTCTCTCTCTCTCTCTCTCTCTGATCAGTGCCAGCGCTTCAGCCTTCATAAAGAGCAGCTTCGCTAACACCTGCTCAAAAGAACCCTACCCCACACACACACACGCACACACACACACACGCCATTCTATTCCCTTAAATCTTGCCCGCCTTTTACTGTCCGGTCAATGCCAAACTGCCAGCTTTATTGAACGCCAGAGCCAAATGTGGCCCACCACACTGAAGTACACACTTACATGAAACTCTTAGAACCAGTCCGACTTCTGTCTCTCCTCAGCTTCTCCTACTCTGAGCCCTATCCCCTAACACCTTCACACTATAAAGCTCCTTCAGTGGATTTTGACTTGGCCATGGTTCTTAATGGATCCTTAATGGATAAAGGCTTTATTGGGGGCATTATGTGAAGGTTATATAAATTTAAGCTTAATCCGCCTGACACCCACTTGTGATTATTTGTTTGGGTTTGAGTTGTATTTCACTACTGGAGAAATGAACTTCAACTAAATCAATTTTTATACTTAATACCTAATTTATACTTAACATTTATAGCCATAACGAATATCTAAACGCCACAGTCATAGCATACATTTCACTAAACTCTGCCCTGAAATGCTGTAACACACAACAACAATAACTGACCCTGGTCCTGGAGAACCCCTGGCCCTGCACATTTTAGTGATTTCCTGCTCTAACACACAACCATCAACTCAGGAATACCTTATTAATTATCTGGTCAATGGGATCAAGTGTTTTTTGAGTAAACACTAAAACATGTAGGGCAATGCGTCCTGCAGGACCAGGGTTGGGAAACACTGACATATAGAATTAACTGAAGCTCTAACTTAACAATAAGTGAGGGACTGATCAGTGTTTTTTGGACTCATACGAATCGCCACACTTACCAACTGAGGGCAGGGCTGATGCCACATTAGCTGTTCCAGGTAAACACGGTAATGACTCATTGCATGAGTTTGTCAGTTTCTGTAGAGAATGGCACTGTCATTGATGTTGTGAACTGGCTCAACTGCGTTTTAATATTCACCCCAGAGGAAAGAAAATAGGAGAACATAATATATCTATAGTTCCCCTTAGACAATGAAATCAGATGGAAAGACAAAGAAGACTTTAGCATAAGATTCCTGCTGCACAAACATGTCTCCTGAGATTAATCTCACATGTGCCTCCTACTGAGTTTTAGTGCAGACTTCAAATAAGTATCATGTTGTGCTCAGATTTGCAACAATAATACTCATTTACTACATCTCAACCCTTTCTCAATAATGACTCAGAGCCTTTTCAGTTTTAATACTATGAATCACTATAATAGCTGCACATAAAATAATACAAATGAATTAAAAACAAATATTTAAGAAATACTAGTAATAAAATTAATTTCCCTCTCTGATTTGAAGTCCAGATAACCAAACCTAAACTCCATTTAAGGTTTTGCCACAGCACCTTTATGTCTTTGATCTGAAGCACCACCCCTGACTTACTGCCCTACAGCCCTTGAGCTTCGGGTAACAAGCTGACAGCCAGGCACTTATCAGGATTATATGATAGGTAACATAATTTACAGTTCCATGAATTATGATAAACAGGTCCGGTCCTGTAGAAGTAGCTACAGACAATCATGTGAGATGAGCCTTTGTGTTATGTGATGGATGTCATTTTTTCAGTGTCTTTGTGGATTGTGGATGGTTCACCACTGTTCCAATTTTTTGTATTTGTGGATATAAAAATGCGTGGATTGTGGTCTCACTGTCTCCCAGAGCTTTACTTTACTTTGTTTCACATCTACTTGAATCTGTTTGAATGTGACATCATCTACAACTTTTTGAAGCATTCTAGCTTACATTGCCGGACCCGTGCTAAGTGATGTTTAGATTCAACAGGTCTGGCAGTAATCATGACTGAGTGCAACTTATGTAATTAAACCCAATAATCAAATGAATTTGGTTAACTGGTAGATTTAGTAGCAAAATGGGCATGGGTGATATACAGTGCTACTTAAAAGTATTTTAAATCATCTTATGAAATAAACATCCAAATCTCAATTTGTAAAGCAGACCTCCAACCAGAGAGCAGACCTTTTTTCATTATTTATTCAACAAAAGTAATCTCTCAGAATTTAGCAGCATTTAGGAGCCACCTCCTTTTGCAGCCAATACTTCAACCAAATGTCTTTTGTAACCACAAACGAGTGTCTCACATCTGCTTTTTGGGAGTTCCTTGCAGAACTCTGCCAGCTGAGAGAGTTTGGATGGATATCTGGCATGTAATGCCTGCTTCAGATCTTGCCACAGCATTTCTATGGGACTGAAGTCCGGACTTTGACTGGGCCAATGGAAAGAGCCAATTTTCTTTCTCTTAAGCCATTCCTTGGTAGTTTTGCTGGAATGCTTTGGGTCTTTGTCTTGTTGCATAATCCATTTCTGTCCCAGCTTCAACTCCCTGACTGATGGCAGGAGATTGTGGTCAAGAATTTGTTGATAGGCCTGGGAATTCATGGATCCAGGTCTGGAGGCAGAAAAGCAGGACCAAATCTTCACATTTTCACCACCATGCTTCACAGTTGGGAGAACATTCTTCTCTGTAAATACAGTGTTGACTTTTCTCCAAACGTGGCATCTGTGATTGTGGCCAAAGTGTCCAAGTACTCTCTGGCACAGTTTAAATGGGTAACTTTGTTCTACTTTGAGAGCACAGGCTTCCTTCTAGCAACTCTTACATGAATGCCATGTCTATTGATTATTTGCCTGATTGTAGACACATGTACAATTACAAGAGGTGCTGTCTGAGAGGGCTGCAACTTTCTGCAGGTGATGAGTTGGATGACCTTTGTCTTGTATTTTTATGGTGCTTCTTGGAGTAAATTTTGTTGCGGTGATGCTGAGTGCCCTCCATTTGTAAATGATTTGTCTTACAGTGGATGGATGGAGTTGGAATTTTTTGGAGATGATCATGCAGCATTTCCCAGATTGATGGGCTGTCACCACCTTCTCCCTGATGTCCTTGGATGTCTAATTTCCTTTTGGAATTGTTCTGTGTGCTTTATAACTTGGGACAACAGTTGTGTGGTTGGTTTCCTCTCCTTTTTATTTAGTGTGGCTCAAAGCATTTCCCAAAGATGTCTCATTGGATTGGTCTGCTCAAATGATTACTTGTACACCCACATGTGTTTCACTTGAGTCTTTTACCAGTGCAGCTGTGGTTCATTTACTTCTGCAAATGCTCTGATTCAATGTTTCATGTAGTCTACTAGCAACTCACACATTTCCATCAAAACAGGTAAATGGAATTGATAAAAAATAAACCCAAAATTTTATATACAAAAACTGGTGATGATAATATAAGAGAATTGTGGTAAAACAACAGAAATCTTTATGTTCAATAATTGGAACGATCAGCATCAGTGAGTTTACATGTGTGGTTTTTACCTTATATACAAATTAGTTGTAGAGATTGAAACATTTAATTGTGACACAAACGCAAAAACAGAAAAAATTGGTTGGAAGGGCAAGTACTATTTTACATTCCTGTACATGTTTACTACACTACACCAAAGGGAAATTAGTTTTGCATTGACTCATGGTTGCATTTTTAAAGACCCGTTCAATGAATTCAATGTTCTTTAAGGAACTAAATGTGTTTCTTCTCTGGCATCCCACCAAACAACCCACTAATGTTACCTTGTTGGACTACTATCCATGGGTGCTTTGCAATAAGGACATTTAAAGCAGTAGGATGGCGTTGAAGGAACAGGGTAAGGCTGCTGTAAGGGTCAATATTGACTCTGTCCCACAGGAATCCATTGAGGCCTCGGCTCCTATTGTAATTCCATTTAAAAGCTACAGCCCAAGATCTCCAAATATACGCCTGCACATATGTTCCATACAGTTATGCAGGAAAGTGTGGATAGTGTATCCATTCCAGAGAGTTTATATAAAGCATCTGATGTGTATGTCAAAGTGTGGGTTTGGGATACAGACTAAAGGCCAGAATAACTATGCATTTAGTGGGCTTTGCTAACCCAGCATTTCAGAGCAGCGCATCGGGCAAACCTCAGAGCCTCAGTGCCGCTTGTGGGATTTTTCCTCTATTCAAACCCAGTACTATTTGTTTTCATAGTTTTTGAACCCCCCTCCTCCTTTTTCTTCTGCTTTTTTGAATTCTCATGACTCACAGAGATCATCTTTACCAGCCAATAAGCATTCCCATTGCTGACCGCAGCTGTTGGCATGACAACCCTGTTTCCCGGATGCCGTGCCAGGGTTCTGGTGACTGCAGGCGCCGTGACGACGCAGGGTAACTGAGGGGAACGGGGGAAAGCAGAGGAGATGTGTTTGTGTAGAAGGAAGAGGAACAATATTATTACAGGCAGACTGCAGACTGACTATGAGGAGAGAGAGGGACTGGAGACAGCTTTTCACTCAGAGGATAAGAGAGACTGAGAGAGGAATAGAGAGAGCGATACAGAAAGGGAAAGTGAGAAAGAGGGAGTTAGTGAATTCAGCTACATTAATTTGCACCCTTTGCTGTCATAGGTGTTGAATTGCACACAGCTCGTGTTCCTTCAGGAATGGGATGCTCGGAACCAGTGACACATCATCCTCAGGTTACTGTGCCCAATGTCAATCATCAACTCAAGGGGTGTGGAGCCTCCCAGCACTGGGCTGTAGAGCATGGAACAGTATTCCATCCAGCATATGATCAAGCTTCCTGGTAATGCTCTTGTGGATGAATGCAATCAAAATTGCACAGCAATGTTCCAAAAGACTTTCAAGAAGAGTAGAGACCAGACCATTACTGAGGTTAGGATGTTGGTTGACCACCACTCCGCCTCGTCCCAACTCCTTAACTCATCCCAAATGTATTGGATGGAGCACCATCATTTAAGAGAAGACAGTTGAGCTGCATCACAGCTCAGTGCTGGAAGGCTTTACATGTCTCTGGCCCTTGTCTGGCTTCAAAGGGTCCTATTCTATTGGCAATACATCTCTATAGGGACTAGACAGGCCATAAGTGCATTTGCACATCTGTCAGCAATAGGTGCAACTTAAAGTAGTTGAATGCATTCATTAGAACAGGTGTCCACAAGCATTTGGACATATAGTGTAGATGTATTTACATTGAAAAGAGTAAAAAGACAAACAGACGGACAGATGAAGACAGTCAGAAATTGAAGCAATGACAACTTAGCTCTGCATACTAGTCTGTGAATGCCAGAATCAGACTTTCTGCTTCTCTGAGAGACAATAGTAAGAGACACTACAAGCCTGTATACATGCCTAGTACGTCAATAAGCACCTGAGAGCTATAGTGCACTTCTTGCTTTCTCATACATGCTGTCATATATTGCCTCCCAGTGGTCAAACAGTTATTGTTCTGCTGTGGATCAAACAGTCAAGCATGAGATGCAATTGTCTTCTCCAGAGCTCAGCTCCATACTCACTCCAGCCTCTGGGCCTCTTTATGTGTATGGCTGTGACTTTTTGACATCAGTTGTTTAATATTACAATACATTAACGAATCGTTCTAAATAAATACATTCACACGGTCTTCCCCTTTACGTAAACATGCATGCAGATCCATTGTGTTTGCACACACCTCTGCATTTCACCCATACATGCAGTGCTTTACACACATTATGGGACAGTGTGCACACATGCCTGGAGCAGTGGACAGCTCTATCCTCAGCACCCGGGGAGTTTAGCGTCTTGCTAAAGGGCACTTCAGTCATGTCCAGCCAGTTCAGGGAATTGAACCAGCAACCTTCCAGTCACAAGGCCAGTTGCCTAACCACCAGGTCAATACACCACATGTAGACTATCAACTAAAATGTTTTATGTCTGAAGTTTGCTCCTTTACATTTATACACTAAATTATGAAGCTAATGTTGCTAATAAATAATGGGAGCTTGTGTTCATTAATAAGCATTGAACAAATTGTACTCCACACTTAACCTGCATTAAGCTTGAATGTAACTAACTTGATTTGGACATTGTCATATACTGTTATGTTGTTGCAGACTTGGTTTAAACATTGAAAAAGACATGTTCTAATCAAATTAAAGACTTCATTTGGGGGGGAAAATTCTTGGTGAACAACCCAAACTCTACTCATATTTGTTTTCCTTTTCATTGTCAAATATTTAGTAATTTTATATTCCTTCATAATGTTGTAAGTGCCAGTGCCCACCCACAGGCTTGGTCTCCCTTTCCACAGTACTGGAAGGACAACTCGAATGTTCTGCCAAATTACGTTAAGTGCCATTGCATCTTTTTGAGCAGAAAACTTTGTGTCGCTTGATGGCTGAACACACTTGGGGGATGAACACTCTGCCAATCTGCCAACACTGGCTGTGTCTCAATATTGCTTTCTTGTCTGTTCTTGCCAATACTCAAGAATGCATTTACCAAGAATGGTTAAAGTTCTTGATTGTACTCTTGCTCCATCACGAAAACCAAAGGATGAAATGATTGGCTCGCCGATGAAAACATGAAAGCACTCAGCATTCATTGCAGAATTCAATGCTGACCCAATGGCAAAAGATGCTCGTCAGACCCACAATTGTAAGTGTTTAAGCAAGTCAAAGTTAATGTTACATCTGAGATTCTGGAGGAAGACTCTTAATCTGAGAGCTCCTTTCTCCATGTTAGCACAGCTAGAACATGCTCATCTGCTTGATCCACCGAGTGATGGTAACTAAAGTGAGCAGAGCTTGAGGCTTCACGATTGTGATGTCATTACGGTTCGACTTCAGTCTTGTGCCATAAACTAGGTGAGAAATGAATAGTAAAGTTATCAGATCTTCATCTGGTACAAACAATGTCCATAAAGTCCTCCGTCCATATTTTTTTGTGAGTTCATTATTGCAAAGTAACTTATCAAGAACAATCTTCCCATGAATACCAAATCCACTGCACCCACTGCATCAATTTGCATTCACTGTTACATCAGCTTTGTTGCCTAGAACCATGCTAAAGTGATGGAGAAGAGGATGCATAGGGGCACCTGTCATCAGTCAGTCCAGTTCCCCAGTTTTGACCACTTGGCAGTAATGCCTAGTTGTGTTTTGCTACCTCACAACCTGGAATTAAAATGGATTATTTAAGGGTTTGCATCATTTCATTTACAGAACATGCCTAAAACTTGGAATGTTTGATTTTTTTTGTGAAGCAAACATCAAATAGGACAAAACGGATGAATTTGCCACATCTTGCCACTAGGATCTTTGCCCATTCCTCAAGGCAAAACTGCTCCAGCTCATTCAAGTTAGATGGTTTCCGCTGGCGAACAGCAATCTTTAAGTCTGACCACAGATTCTGGGCTTTTACTAGGTCATTCCAGTACATTTGCACATTTCCCCTTAAACCACTCAAGTGTTGCTTTAGCAGTATGCTTTGGGTCATTGTCCTGTTGGAAGGTTAACCACCATCCAAGGCCCAAATCACTGACAGACTGAAACAGGTTTTGCTCAAGAATATTCCTGTATTTAGCACCATCCATCTTCCCTCAACTCAGACCAGTTTCCCAGTCCCTGCTGCTGCTGAAAAACATGAATGGTTTTCTTGGAGTGATGAGATGTGTTGCTTTTGTGCCAGACATAGCATTTTCCTTGGTGGCTGAAAAAATTTTGGTCTCATCTGTCCAGAGCACCTTCCTACATACACTTGGGGAGTCTCCCACATGTCTTTTGGCAAACTCAAAATCAGTCTTCCAATTTAATTTAAGCCTTCCTGTAAGTAAAGGATTTTTCCTGGCCACTCTTCCATAAAGCCCAGCTCTATGGAGTGTACGACTTCTAGTGGTCGTATGATACTCCAGTCTCAACTTGGGAACTTTGCAGCTACTTCAAGATTACCTTTGGTCTCTCTGCTGCCTCTCTGATTATTACCCTCATCGCCTGATCTCAGAGTTTTGGTGGGCAGCCCTCTCTTGGTAGGTTTGCTGTGGTACCATGTTCTTTCCATTTGATGATAATGGATAATGTTTCTCTGACTTGTACTTCTCAACAACTTTGTCCCTGACTCGTATGGAGAATTCCTTGGTCTTCATGGTGTTGTTTGGTTAATGGTTCCACTTGTTTAATGGTGTTGCATTTTTTTCTTTCTTTTTTTCCAGTATCTTTCACCTGGTTGTTTAGATTCAAAAACACTGCATTTGATCAATTATACTGCTTCTTGGCAAATCTTTATTTGATCATATCCTTTCAACTGGGGTTGTGTGTTTCATAGACTTAGACTTAAAAAATAGACTTAAAAATTTTTTTTAGGCAGTTAGCTACACCAACCAGAGGGAAATAAAATGCTATGGCAGGAATCAAAGCATATTTCCATTAGATGGAATATTTTTTAATTTCTCAACAAAGTTCTTTGAAACAATTTATATTTGTGAGAAGGACTATGCCCTAGCTCCTCCTCTACATTATTACTACCCTATACATCCACAATCCACTGTACTGTACCAAGCAGGGATCTGGCCTCAAGTCCATCAGAAGAAGCACTCAGAGCTCCAGCAAACTGAAGACAAAAACATCTTGGTTTATCGACTATCTCTTTGGTAAAAGGAAGATGTAAATTTTGTTTTGTTCTTAATTAATCCTTTAATACGGGTTTAAATGAACACTGAGACCCTTGGTCCAATCAGCTGCAGGCCCAGTAGAAGAGATTAAAATGGGAATGTATCTGACGTCAACAGCATGTCAACAGTGGGCGCCCCATGTAAATGTTTGCTTCGTTAACATTCCCAACCCTCCATTTCAATGTTTAGACATTCCAGAGGCACACTGGCTGGCCTGCCTCTGCCCCATAAGAAGAAATTCGAGGACTAAATCTCAAGTAGTGATGATTTATTATGCTTGAAGACAAAATAACAATACTCAAAACAACTGAAAAGAACAATCTCTCTGTGTTGATGATATGTGCAATCTACATTGTTCACATAAGGCGTTGATAAAGTGCGCAGCAGTGTGTGTGTGATGGCATGGCTGTTCCTCTGTGTGCTGTAAAGAGACATGCAAGTTCCTCACCAGACAGAGTTCACCATCTGTGCAGAATAACCTACTGCTGTACTCAGCCAAAAGTATCAGACCTTTACAAAGTTATTCTCAGGTCTTCTTGAGAAAGTACATTCATCTACAATATGAAAATGTATACAAACAATCTTGTACCATACTGAGTGATACACATTATTACAACTGACAAATACGCGACTACAGCAGTGTGGTCTACTGTCAGTTAAAGTGCAGTTAATATAGCTATATCCAGTGAAAGTGCAAAGCATAAGCACCACCCCTTTATGCTGATCTGAGACCAGTTTTTAGGATTTAGAACTGTCCCAGATCAGCATACAAAGGCAACTTCTATGCACACATATAAAAACCATACAGCAACATAGAACAGCAAAATGTAATGTAGTCACTCACCAATACACTCAAAAACTCATCAAATGCAGTATGATTCAGTGCATTACCAAATGTATTCTACACTAATGCTTCTACTGTTGCTGTTATGACTAAAACCTCATACCATTTGAAAATGCCAGCTGCCCTTCACATTGTCCAAACATGGAGCATGTTATAAGAAAGGTTACAAATTAATTATTAGTCCTTTTTAGGGTACATATTAGCAAATGGTTAACTAAAGGTGTCAAATAATGCATTGCTTGAGTATTATTATATAAATATTAAGTATGTGACTTTTTTTGGGCTTTGATTAGGTCCTAAAGGTGCATTCTTTCGGGGCCAAAATATGATTAGTTCGTGTGTTATGAGTAAACCAATTTAGGATTGTGCTAAATAAAAGTTAATGAAAGCCACAATATTATTAATAATTCATTTCTGACCCATAATGTACAGCATTACCAACATTTCGTGGTGGATGGACCAGTGGAAATATATTTAATTAAAAATAACCCTAACCCTGTAAACAAAGCATTTCATAAATATGAGGTTTCCTTACAACAGCAACATTATGTAATGCTGCAGTACTGCACTGTGAAATGACCAACCTTTTATTACTTTTTTAATATTATGATTATTATTATTACATTTGTACTTTAAAACCTTACCAGGATTTTTTTGTGATATATGACGTAAACACATTGATTTGCTTTTAAATAGATCAGAAGAGCACAGAAGAGAAGACAAGCAGGACCACTAAAAATACACTTCATATTATGCACAAGTCCAGTGTTTCACGGCACAACTCAGACGTGTTCCCCCTGCTCAAACCTTTCATACCTACAGGAAAAGAGGAGTGTATTTGCGAGAGAAAGTGAGCAAGAGTGGAAAAAAACAGATTTTCGAAGCCTCCTGAGTATGCCGAGTAAGCACACCTCAGTCTGGGCATTCAAAGGAAGTAAAGCATGCAGTTGAGCTTTTTACAGAACGTTAACTTGTTCTTATCGCCATTGTGCCTAAGCAGTGACCCCAGACACTGTACACACACCTTGGGCAATCTCTCAGCACCACGCTACATTGCTCACTTCAAATCTAAACTATCTGAGGAGTCAGCCAGAGGAGGTTGGCTTTACAATCCAGGCCCGTTTGTGCAGAGATGTTGAAGCTGAGGTGTCAACAGAGAGAAATAAGCCACTTACAGAGAACAGAACACTCCAACCAGTCAACCAGTCTGCACAGATTCTTTTACAGGGCAACATTTACTGCAGCATGCTGTCTGGTTGCTGCACACTTAGGCCATGCATACACTGCAAAACATGGTATCTTGGCAAGTCACGGCATCTTCAATGTACGTGATACAATAAACTAGCAGATCATTTAGTTATGCTTGAGGGCAGGGAGGTGGGTGTAGAAACAGGTTGAATAATCATATATTGTCCTTTCACCCTTTCAAACATGCATATAAACCCACTTTGTCCTCACATACACACATTCATACACACACCAGAGGGCAGTGATTATACATGTAATTAAGTCATATCCTGCCAGTTCAGGGAATCAAACCGACAACCTTCCAATCACAAGGCTGGTTCCCTAACCACCACAGCTGCCCCATATATAATTAGGGTATAATCTGTGGGTGTTTTTTGAAGTTTCCAGTGTTTAAATAGTTTTTTTCCCTACTAACTGTAAATTGCATAATTAACAGTTGTTTTAAAAAGAATCTCTCTAAAGACTAATGTGGTTAGGGTTAGGGTTAGCTGTAGCAGATAGACATATTTACATCACACAACAATGCCTACATGTTTTTGGCAATGCCTTTGCACTTGCCAAAAAGTATTATTTGCAGTGTATGAAGCCTGCACAGGTTTTCCATTTTCCTGTCCAATGGTCAATGGCTTGAGACTTAAAGTAACTATATATATATATATATACATATAGGGTTGTAATTCCTGCAGTGTTCCAATTTCCTGCTCCAACACATCTGATTTAACTCACCTGTTAATTGCCAAGTTTAATATTAGAGCAAGAAAACCAGCAAACAGTGCAGGAATCTGGCCCCCCATTGCCCACCCATGAATTAGAGCATGGGTGTCAAACTGGGTCAGAAAATGGCTGGTGTGGCTGCAGGTTTTACAGATTCCTGCACTGTTTTGTGCTTCCTCCAAGCACACCTGATTCAACTCATCTATTAATTTCCAGGTGCACTTGGTGTGCTGAAGCAAACTGTGCTGGACTCCGGGCCTCAGTTCCCCACCCCTGACCCAGGCTGAGGTTATGATTTTGACCAGTAGACAGGCCTGCCTGGTTTGGCAGCTCATGGCTTGTTAACTCTGCAATACTGATCATTTGTTAAAGCAGTAAAGAATCTGTAAAGCAGTGTGTTTTACTCGGCTTTTAAAAGCATTCCTGGTGACAGTAAGGGGTGAAGTGGCTTGGTCGAAATTTCAATGTCAAGCTGCGTCATGTGTTTTGTGTTTTATGTCCTAGCACCCCCTGCTGGCCAAGCTATTTCTTACTCCTGTAGTGGCTGAAGCTGCAAAAGACTAGTGTCTGGCTTAGCACTGTAATTCAACACAGGAACTTAGTCAACGTTGCCTTCTGTTCTCTCAATTTGCTTTGGTTGCTAATCAATTAATATGGCTTTACTGAAACCCCAGAACTCGAATTCTTGAAATTGAACCAAATATTGAATGGGTGAACAGACTACTGTAATAAACACTTACATAATCATTTACACATATTGCTACCCACAGTGATTTCCTCCTTACAAAAATACTCCTTGTACCAAATATTTAATTACACCGTTAAGGACTGTTAAATACAGTCATATTAGCTCATGGCCAAATTAGGGGTAGATGTTTACATAGGATGTGCATCATAATCTTTCATATCCAGCACCTTACCAATATAACACACTACCCTCACTTTTAAGGGTTTGGGAATTAATCTTCAAACTGGACTTTTGGAAATTTACACCCAGGTGTGTTTAAAATCTGATTGATTTAAAATGTTTTATAATCTTAAAAGGCCTTTCCTGTTTGATTATGTTCTATTTGCCCATTCAATCCACCAGTGACTCATCTTATAGAATATATTCTCCTGATTATCAGTCCCTATACTCTAATTCCCTAGCGAAGTCTTCTCCTCTTCAAAACTGGAACAGTGCATCATCAGAAGCCTGCGCAGATCACATGTCCATGTAGGGCCTGTATGGGTAACCCATTTAGGGATGAGAGCGTTTTGTCCATTAGTTCCATATTGGCCCCACATATGGAAGTCCACCAGGCTCCTTGATATGACCAACAGTGGGCCCCATCTTAGCTGCACACTGCACATGGGGACTAGATGAGACCCATGGAGACGTAGGTGGGCTGTGCAACAAAGGCCCCATTTTGGAAGCCCAAGTAGGTTCTAGTAACAACACATGACCAAGCCGATCTGTAACCCACCCAGCCAACTGCACACCCCTGAACTGGGTGTTCATTATTTCATTCATATTTTTTCTTTTGTTTTCAAGTTGTTCTCCTTAAGACACACCTTCTCAAAAGATGTGCCAACATTGTTCATAGTTTGTAAGATGAAAAAAAAAAAAGTTCAGTATCAGTTTTGCTGGCTTTTTCCAAAACAGTGCCAATGAGAAAAAAAATCAAAGGCCCAGTCAAGATTAACAAGCACTAGGGCTTGGGGTAGCCCTCCACCAGTTCTGCCCCCAGAGCAGCCAGTACTACAGCTGTTTTATGCTTTAAACACACCCAGTTTAAAAGAACAATCCAGCATTATACAACTTAATTGCTGTCTGCCACATGAATATACACTAAATTGACAAAAGTATTGGGACACCTACTGTTTTATTGTTTCTTCTGAATTCAAGGGCGCCAAAGAGCATTCAGCACCAAGAGCATTTGTGATGTCAGGAACACTGGATGATCACACCTCAACCTTAACTCCCCAACTTATGTGTCGGATGAAGCACCATCATTGCAGATAACAATGATTTACTGTGTCACAATTCAACGCTTGGGGGGAACATATACCCCTGTAGCTCATGCCTGGCATTAGGCATGGTGATATTCTACTGACAGTTCTTTTCTCCAGGGATTAAAAAAAACTGTGTATGCATTTGCACATCTGTGTTATGAGTGGGTGCAAGCAGCTGAATGCGTTCATTAGGTGTCCACAAACATTCATTTCAACATTCCACGGAAAACCATAAACAAACAAACCTGAAAACCCACTTATGATACAAGCTACTGAGCAAATGAATAACCTCTAAGTGTGCTTACGTATACAGATTTTTGTACAGTTTCTTTAGTTCTTTGTTCACATGTGGCAATCAACCATGGGGAGATGTGGCAGAAACAGACAAGGTTGTAAAATGCTGGTATAGTCCTTAAGGTGTGTAAACTGAGATTGAATCAGGTGTTTGAAGAACCTCTCAGGCATCGTTTAGCTGCTGTTTCAGAGCTGGGAACCCGGCGCTGCCCAGCAATGATGTAATAGCAGCAGTTCAAGAAGTGGCGGTGGATGGCTTCACATGCATCCGAGGAAGCATGTGCTTGTCTTCACCCTTCTAGTGACAACATCGTATGTCATGAGGGGAAAGTACTAACAGGGTGCTATGGGTTTCTGGATCTTCACCTGTAGAGCATGCAGAGCAGCATGCAGCTTATTCTAATAAGAGAAAGTGTGGAGAAACTAGTCAGATTCCACTAAAGCAGGACAGCAAATGGCATTAAGAGGTCAATTCCATGCAGCAGAGCGGTGGAAAACCAAACGGAAAAACATCAAGTAAGGAGACACAAAAATGGAATATGGATGGGTGATGGGGATTGTGCAAGATGATGTGAAAAAAGAAAAGGTACACAACTTTGCAAGAACAATTTAACCTTATTTTATTCAATATTATTGTATTATTCAATATTACTCCATATTTAGAGAATTAAAATGAGTTTGAATCTTTAACTTGAACATCTGAATTATTCTGAGCAAAATAAAAAGCATTAATAAAAAACAAAAAAAAAAAACACTGAATATCATTCTAATATTTGGATGATTTTCAAATGTAATACATTTTGCATGTTACTCCCTTAGGTATAAATAATTAAGATATAAATAAATAACATCAGGTACAACCCTCATTTCATTTCAAACATTTGGTGAACTCAAAAGAAAAATGCATCGAAATTAAACCATTAAGAGCCAATCCAATGTGTGTTGGTAGAGTCATGACCATACAGAGACATGAAGAAGTATTGAGGGCACAGGTTTTCAGCAGGTGGTAGATCAGATGGAGCAGTTGGGCCAATTACTTTTGCACAAGACATCAGACGTTGAATTTTAACTTATTCAAATCTGCTCATTTGGCTTGACTTAATTGTCAAAATATATTTCAGAAAATGCAGAAAAAACAGGCAGTCAAATACTACTTCATGTGCTGTACAGTGGATTTGTAATTGCTTTTACACAATTACGGTGGCCCTTAGAGCTCTCTAAGTGTAACGCTGTCAGTTGAAATCTCAGTACAGCACCAACTCCTTTAGGGATTCCTCAACATGTCTTCGCTTTCTCTAAGGATGGGTGACTTCAGTCTACGACATTATGTAGCTTATCTAGCTCTGCAACATTAATCATTAATAATTCAAATAGGGAGCAAATATAGGAATTGAACAATATGTTTCCAGTTTCGAAACTATGGTACAACGTTTCCAAAATTAAGAGTACAGAACAATATCCCTATCTGAGCAACGCCAAGTCAGTTACCATGTACTTTAGAGTCATCATCTGAAAGGGGAATACCACTGGTTTTCCAAAATTCAGCCATTCAGAGTGGTTTGATTTGACATGGTCCACTATAGAGAGGTGCACTGACTATGTGTAGTGAATATTCATGTGTGAACGGTACGTACTACAATGTAATGTAGTCTGGAATCTGGAAAATGGACTTGGAGACCATTTTCTCTGTACAATGTGATGTGATGCAATATTTGATACATTTCAGGTCTAACTATCATTAAAACAATGTGTCATAACCTCAACAACGTAACCTTTCACAATCACTTTCAGTGAAGTAGCATTTAGAGGTGTTAAACTCTTCAAACATCTGGTTCCCATCAACACCACTGTGAACAATTGTGCCTTGGGGAGTTTCCATGGAAGGATACATGGAAGGAAGGATTTCATATCAAACCACAATAACTTACCTTTTCTAGCTTCACAACTGACCTATGCATGACTTTTGAACAACAGGTGGAATTCCCCTTTAAATGAGCTCAGGCTTTGGACTGAACTGCACACAGTGGCTAAGCCCCCAGGGTTCTTACCCTTGCTTCTACAGCTGTCATTCTCCTATTCTGCAATGCTACATGTCTTACATGTGCACACCACACACTTGCAAAAACAAAGGTTCTACGAAGGGTTCTCTGAGCTATGCCACGAGGACAGAGTCTAGCACAGGCTGCTGATTACCCTGCTCTGACAGACTTACTAAAACTAACAATTAACAGGTGAGTTGAATCAGGGTTGCTTCTGACTTCTGGTGATATGTGTGTGTGTGTGTGTGAGTGTGTGTGTGTGTGTTTGTGTGTGTGTGTGTGTGTGTGTGTGTGTGTGTGTGTGTGTGTGTGTGTGTGTGTGTGTGAGAGAGTGAGTGTGAGCTTTGTCCAATATCATGCACCCATTTAAGGGTAAAAAGTAAGCTGATGTAAAGTATAATTTTTAGTTTTTAAAAATGGTAGTTTATGGAACCAATAGCATCTAAACCCTCACCCAAAGAACCCTTTGGAGCACCTTCATTTTTAATAGTGTAGGATACAGCTATTGGTCAGACCAAATGTTTATATCTTATACTTAAGCAGGACAACAGCAGTGCTAGCTCAAAGTAAAAAAAAAATACTCTAATCTCCTACCACATTTACACCTAACTCCAGCTTCTTCCAACATCTCAATCCTGTACCTGCAGCCCATGACATACATGACACAAATGTACCTGAGTCTGGATCAAGACCTTAAAATAACAACATGACGAAAGATAAAAAGCATCAAATAACCATAGTGCAATCATACATCAGCATGACACCCTGCTCCTGTTATACAGTAGATACAACGCAACGAGATTAAAATGCAGAGCAATTCATGTACGTGGTTTAAGGCCTTCATGTTGATTTGCAGATAGAAGCTGCACAAACACAGGCTTACTGTGTTATTGTAGTGAAGGGCTGACCTCTAGATGAGAGCCTGCTGCCTTGTTACAGCTTATGGACATAGTTTAAACGCATTAGGCACCCAGACTGCAAATGACGCGCATCTCGCACTGTTTCTCACCGTCCCGCTCATGCTCTCCCTCTTTCTCTGGCCGTCTGACGCAGCGCAGACACTGTGCTTTCAGCTCAGACGCTCTGTTCCCTGTGTATGACATGTTTAGGGTTGGGAATGATGCATTTACTGTCTGCTGTGCCCTGTACAACTATGTTATGCTGACAAAATGCTGCACGTGTATCTATGAGGTAAAAGACGTATTCCTCCTCTGCTCATCACCCTCTCCATGTATGAGGAGGAGCCATCAGCACTTGACTGACTATACCCAGACTGCCCTTGCCATGCTGGGTCTGAGCCGAGCCGAGCCCTACACCGACCCTGTGTGCACTGCACCGAGCTCCTTCTGTCTTCACTTGTCTAAACACACACACACACACACACACACACACACACACACACACACACACACACACACACACACACACACACACACACACACACACACACACACACACACACACACACACACACACACACACACACACACACACACACACACACACACACACACACACACACATTGGCAGTCACTAGCCCAGCAAAACAAGAAGCTATGGCCGCTATGTTTCCAAGGCTAAGTGCACTCCTTAAATACAGAACCACAAGGACTCTAGGGTTGAAAAGAGAACCCTGTTTTTAACCATTTTTTACAACATAAACTCTAGCTAGTACAAAAGTAGCATACAGTTAGTTGCTATAGAAAATAATTATGACACATTTCCTTAGGGCTGGGCAATATATCAATATTTATATTAAAATCGAGATATAAACAGAGCCCGATGTGGGCTGAGGGGATATCATTTATAGAGTTTTAAAGTTTTTAGATGTCTTATTAAAATATTTATGACATTTGACATCATGGGGTGTCCACATTTTTTCATTATATCCTATATTGTATAGCGCCATTGCAAAAAAAAAAAAAAATATATATATATATATATCAGAATATGAATTTTTGTCCATATTGCCCAGCCCTACATTTTCCTGTAGGACTCTTCAAAACCAGTGCATATGCTGAAACAACAGCTCACTGGTATTTAGAAATGCATCAAAATGATTCTCTGTCACAATCAACAGCATGATACAGATGCAGCAGATAAAGATAGCTCAGGGAAGGGCTTTCTATTGTGCAACATTTAATCTATATGAACTAGATGTTATAATACTGGGATTATTAGGAATAAGGGGGATTTTGTTCACTCAAGGCCACAATCAAGTAATAACAAAAAAAGCTCATTGAATATATGCAGCCAAGACAAACTCAGTCTAGGAGTTGGCCTGGAAAGCTCAGTCAGTCAGCAGCATCTGGGTATTGAGGCAAAAAAACAGCCTTTCTCTTCACTGCTAACTGGACAAATATGATGGACAAATAAGACAGGTCCCCCAAGCTACATTCACTGAATTATGTTATATAACTGAGCTGTGAATTGAACAAAAGCTGGTTTCAATAAAACCACACGAAGATAAATGAATCTGAATGATGGCAGTGGAATGATGAGGAGGAGGATGGTGCGGGAAAATAATAAGTGACACAGCTCACAGGATACCGACATCACTGCCAGCTGATGGGGGGGGGGGGGGGGGTGTCAGGGGGTGAAATGGAAGTTTCTTTCATCACTTAGTTTTGCTTCTTTTTTTCAAGTACAAAACCTGGGGCTTCAGCACCAGTAGCTCCAGTGATCCTTTCCCACTGTACCCCAGGTGTCGGGCTTAATTCTGAACTTTAGCTGCCTGCTCCTTTTCAGCCTTTTCTTTGGCCTTCTCTTTCTCCACCAGCTTCTCCTCCTTCTGCAGCATCACCATGATCTCTGCCACCTGCGTAGTGGAGATGTCGATGTCCTCCTTATCAATCAGCTCCACCACCTAAGTCCACACAACAAACAGGTTGACACTTACTCAGTTCTCAGGTCATAAAAGAACAGAAATTATAAATCAGCTTATAGATTTAGATTAGATTAGATAGAACCTTATTGATCCCTTGGGAAGGAAACTAAGGATTTCTGTCTATATTACTGTAAATAAATGATAAAAGTACAAATGCCCTTAAAACTACTGGTTCAATATTGGAATTAAAGTTAATAATTTTAATAAATAACTTGATGCTCCATTTGCCCCAGTTTGTACATACAGTTGCAAGAAAAAAAATTACCCCTTTGGACCGACCTGGCTTTCAGTATTGCTAAAAATGTAGTCTGATCATATAAATCTCAATTATAGACAAACATAATATAACTAAACCAATAACACAATAAATTGTATTGTTCATATCGTTTGTACTGAGTAATCAACCACAGTGCAGGCTAGAAAAAGTCAGTGAAGGTCTGTGTTAATGAAGGTCTACAAGAGCTAACTGGGCAAAAGGTGTTTAAATTAGGGAGATCAGACTGGACGTCTGGGTTTCACAGGTGCTTTGCCTTTTAAATAAAGGCAAACAAAGCCTGGTTACTGAGAAATCTGTTTTTCCCCAAGAAATATTTGTTAGTGTTCATCAGACCTCTAGATGAGCTAGATAACCTGTCTACAATTAGATTTCTCTCTAGAAGAGGGTGTCTTCTTAAGATCTCTCCAGGAGCACCATGTCCAATCCTAAAAGAGGTGAGACATCAAGTTTGCCCAAGACCACCTGAAAATTCCACAGTGTTTCAGGGAAAATCTTCCTATAACGTGTGCTATGGTGAGTTCATGGTTGGGGGCTGCTGTGATACACTGTGGATGTTTACTCAATGTGCTTAGACCATATTTTATTGGTAATCAATAAAAAATACAGGTACTATCACAGGGTTTACTTACTTTTTCTTACAACTGCATAGTAATGCATGTAAACTGTCACCAGTAGTCAGGAACCGTGAACGTCCTAAATATATTAACTTTATAGGAGAAGGAAAAACCTACTTACATTTCCATATAAATCAATATGTAACAAACCTTAACACACCTGGCTGACAGCAATGAAAAGCTAGTATTGGGAAGCTCTGATTACAGAACCTAATTATAAACTGTAAATATAAATATTTTTTTTTCTATAAAATGCATAGCATAGATGACATCACTTTATATACGGAGAATAATGTCATCTTTAAAAATCCAACAAATGAAATTATCGGTACATGCATCGATATTGGTCATGTAGTGAGAAAAAAAAAGATGAACTGGCAGCCACGCAGACAGACTTAGAGAGCTCTGCCTTTTCTCTCCTTTGCTTGACAGTTTCCTCCTGTTACCTTCATAACATCATCAATGTCAATTTTGCCGTCCTTGTTTTCATCCAGTGCGTCGGCAATGCTGAGCAGCTTCTGCTCTGGAATGCTCTGGATCTGCCTCATGACAGCAATGAGCTCGTTGATGCTGATCAGGTTCTCCCTACAGGACAGGAAAATACTGCATACAGGAAACAATTACTCGATAACACAGAAAATGAGATGATGGAGGAGGAGCAACTGAGAGAATGAACACATGCCGCCAGTGCTATACAGGGTTCCCAGAACTCAGGATGCAGCTTTCCCTGCCATGTAATTGTTTTAGTGCTAAAATGACATTATAGTAAATGATCATTTTAGAAAATGAAATAGAGGTCTTGAAAAAGATGCTTGAATTTAGTGCAAATGCTTTTTGGTCCATCTTCATCAACAGCACTGAGAACACCATAGCAGTCTTTGATGTTAGTTGCAGAGACTACAGAAATAAAAGCACTAAGGAACCGAAAAACAATCATAGAAATCAATCAAACTGATCAATAAAATACACATGACAAGCAGAGGTAATGACAGAGCACCCAGTTAGCAAATGAGAATTAGATTGATTTACTGGTCAATTAGTAAATCAAGATGATCTGACCACACTAAACCATAGAAAACCATAGAAAACCATGGAGTGTGTGTTAGTGGTTCTGGCAAGCAAGAGAGCCCACAGACCACACAGCATCCCCTTTTCTTACCTTTGTAAGTCACTACGTTTCTCAAAGAACAATCTACAAAAAACAACAAAAAATACTATTAATTTAGCTGGGAACCCTTTTTAGGTTTAAGAACACCTGACAACAGCTCCATGTGATGATTTCCTCCCACCACCATTCTACTGGAAATCACAGGTAAAAAAAAAAAAAAATCAATTTCTATCACATTCACACCACAGACAGACACACACACACAGATATAAACACACACAAATACACTCATACAGATAAGCAAACAGAATACAGACCATTCGTACTATTTAAACACAGCTTCCTCTTTTCTTACCCTACTGGTGGCGTTGTTCCACTGCCCAACTGCCCATCCAGCACCAGCTTATCTTTCTCCAGCTCATTTATGATCTTATCCATGCGGCCGATCATGCGGTAGACCCGACGAGAGAGATGCTTGCTGGCTTTAGATTCCTCCACCTGTTTCTCCTGACCGGTCTTGGACAACTCTTTCTTTATCTCCTCCAGATCCTGAAGCAAAGCCGGACAGAAAAGGGATACGAGTGAAAAGGGAACCACATCAAAAAAGATTTGACAGACTGTTATACTCTGTGATCATGGAGGATATGGCGATTCGTTCATTGACGTACATATCGACATACAGTATGTATATACATTGCTTGGTAGCCTGTCCAGAAGATATTCCTTTGTTGTGCCCAATGAATCAGGGTAGGATCTGAACATACTGCAAGGATTCCATTAAGTATACACTCCCTTTTTGGCCAGGTGTGGGTGTGTGGGTGTTCATTTGGACATACAGTGTATTTTCAATATTCTATATCCATCCATCCCATCTTCTTATCCGCTTCCTGGTCAGGGTTGAATTGGATCTGAAGCCTACCAGGAATCAATTGGGCAGGAGCACCCCCTGGACAGGGTGCCAATCCATTGCCCACTACCACACACACCTGAATTCTCACATATATACTGAGGCAGTGTCCTTCTCAGGCACAGAGTGACCTCTAGTGGTTTTGTTCCCTCCCTCACCTCACTGTACTCCAGGACATCGTCTTTCAGCTCCTCCAGCTCCTCCTTCTCTTTGGTCAGGAGTTTCTTCTGCTCCTTTAGTTTGGTGCAGGCGTCACTCAACATGTCAATCTCCTCCTTAGTGATCTCCTCACCCTGATGAGATTAGAACTCAGTTAGTACACTGCCATCAAAACATATTTGCCACCTTTCTATTACTGTACAGTTCTCAAAGTAAAGGGTTTTAGCTCTTTAACCAAATATTTGCTAAATATATAGCTACAATGATCTGTGCACATCATGCAGGAAAGAGTGCTGGAATAAGAAGGGAAAGACACAAACACCAGTGAGTACAGTTGGAGAGAGATTTAATAATATGGTCTGCGATTCAAATCTAAGGGCTTTAATAACACGATTAGTAAACAAATTCAACATGCAACATGTAATTGCAGTCTGTCAAAGCAGGGTTGTGAAAGGTTACAGGAAGGAAAGGCTATAGCAAGTGTCTTACACAGTGCAGTGTGTGCTCTGTGACTGTTAGAGGTGTGTCAACCCACAGCATGACCCACCAAACACACACACACCCATCCACTCACATATACACACTGGGGAGAGGAGTGGAGCAGGCTACACTAAATACATCTGCTCTTCATAACATCTCTAATACACTTGACTGCAGTTTTCTTCTTGAATAAATGTATGAGTTTATTATGGAAAAGGTCCATTTATGCAGAATGGATTTCCTTATGGAATTCCTCAGTCCATGAAGAAAAATCTAACAGTTAGCCTGTCTAGTTATGAAGGGCAGAGTAGCCGCGAGCTGCTGGACGGAACAAAAAGCACATCAGTGTATAACCTGAATGCGCAGAAACTTCTGCCACTGCTCAAACTGACCGCAGCATGAAGAAAATGAGTTAACACACAGACACACACTCACACATAATACACAAAGCACCATAGGCTGAAGAAATCAGTCAGTTACAGTATTTTCCGGACTATAAGCCACTACTTTTTCCCCACGCTTTACACCATGCGGCTTATAATGAGGTGAAGCTTTTTATTTTCTTATATGTGTTATTTTCCAGGTTTTTAAAAATAAATAAATAAATAATAATAAAAAAAAAACTTTGCGGGTGCAACTTATAGTCCAGTGCGGCTTATAGTCCGGAAAATACGGTAATTGAAGCCGCAATCAGGAAGTGTACCCAAGACCCAAGTTGCACATACATCACTCAGAGTACCATCACATATATACTGTAAATAGAATAGAATAGAATAGAATAGAATAGAATAGGATAGGATAGAATAGAATAGAATAGAATAGAATAGAATAGAACAGAACAGAATAGAACAGAATAGAACAGAACTTTATTGAGCCCTTGGGAGGGTTCCCTCAGGGAAATTAAGGTTCCAGCAGCAGCATAAGTACAGTACAGAAAAAGGGTAGAAAGAAGAAAATTATACTATAAAGAAGAAACACTATATAAATATAAAGAATATTATATAGGGACTATATTACAATATTAAATATATGTAAATGGTGCATGAAAAAAGGGTGAAATGTCAATGTTTATCAAGACATTTGAAATTTACTTTAAAACTATTATTTTATGCCATATACAAACTCACCAGGTAAAATTGCTGGGCATTTTAAAAAATCTACAGTTGTGTCTTTGGGAGATGTGTCAGAAGAACTCTTTTTGAGCCAAACGTGTACATTAAAATTAGATCTCCCAATCCTTCTACCCCAACTTGTTCCCCACTAGTTAGGACAACCATCATCATATGATGCTCCCAGTCATCATCAATGGACAGCTGAACACTGGACAGAGAACAAGCCTGCCAGAACCGTTACATCAACAAACTGATGCAAACACTGTGTGATTGGGGGGGGAGGGGTGACACCTTTGCTTGGTGATGCCATAGCCATCCAAGGCAGGGAGAGAGTATTCTGAAGAACTGGAGACATCCCGATGACTGGGCCAGCACTTAGACAGATGGGCCAATCGGGAGACCAACTCAAGTATTTTTAACATACAGAATGTCAAAAATCGAAACGATTCTTGACTTCAGAATTGAACATTGCACTGAATCTGAAAATATATGCGTCGTGGCCTTAACACTTTAAACTCCACCTGTCATCATTTACATCAACTTCACTGGCCCCGAAATAGAGCCCTGTGGTACTAAGCAAAATGGCTACACAGTAGTTTTTGATTTAGGACTAATAACTGAATATTGAAACAAGGGTTTAAGAGCACACAGTGCACACAGGTGCACGGTGGTACAAACATCATAACATCATCATGAAAACACAGCTCATGTTTAAGCATTACTTTATTTTTGCCGTATTAAAAATGCATTGGTTTAAGACACTATATTGTTACACACTCAATATTATATATTGAGAGTTTTTATTGGTAAAATACAGTCTGCTAGTTGCACTTTTTAAAGTTCTTGATTAAATGAACTTTAAAAAGGTACAATACTGTGATTTTCCAAACTAAATATTAAAATACTTATCATTTCAAAACAAAATGTTGGTTGTGTTTCAGATTAACTACGAGTACAGAAACAATATGTTCTCAGTTTATAAAAATCTTAATTTAGTGCATCTTTAACACATCACAAAAAGTCTTTAAAGTTGCAAAATAAATGGACAAAAAAGTTTCAAGATTAAGAGCAATGGATTAATCAATCAATCAGCGGAAAAGTGTTATGCAGTGTGTATGTATGAGGCCTGTGGGTGTTACCTTAATGCCTTCCAGCACGGGTGCTGTGTCTCGTAGTGTTTCAGAATGGATGGCCACATCTACGCTGGACAGTGCGGCATCTGCCTCCACCTCAGCCTTCTGCAAATAAACAACCATACAGATGTCAACTAGTGTTACGTTACTCATATGAGTAATCATGTAGTCACATATTAGTATAAAGCACAGAGACAGATCTAGATTCCATTAAAGACAAGTGAATCTAGTCAGACATCTTAACCGTCTCTTCCTGGATAGGGTCACAGTTGAACCAGGGCCTAGATGGAGTCATCAGATGCAAGGCAAGAATAGATAATCTAATGTATCTCAAAACGTTAATGGAAAAAGGTATTTCATGTTCATAATTTCATACAAAGAGGTAAATAAATATATTTTAATATGACCTATGTAAAGCTTTTTTGTTTTACTGTTGATCAGTACAGCTTACAGTTCATTCAAATGAGAAATTCAGAATATTAATTTTGAGTTTGATTAAATTAAACAGTGGGGAGAAAAATGCAGCATCTACCAACAGAAAGGAATTTAGATTTTAATGGATGGTGTGCAAGGAGGAAACGTATGTGGTCAAAACCATTTTGACCAAGAACCCCTAAAACAACATCTGGAACAATGCACTTTGGACAGATGAAGCCAAAGTTGAATTATTTGGGCGTAGAACAGAAGACACGTTTGGTGCAAACCAAACACAGCATATGAGCACAGGAACTTCATGCCATACTTATGAAGCATGAAGGTGGAAGTGTGATGGTTTAGGACTGCTTTGCTGCAGCAGAGCCTGGAGAGTTCTCCTGTATCAGAGGTGGTTTGAGGAACATGTAAAATCGTCTGTACAAAAACCTGAGAAACATCACACAGCTGAAAGAATTGCATTGAGGAGTGAAAAAAATCTTTCTTCCAGTCAATGAATGGAATCTGTCTTGGGTATGAGGATTTTTTGTGGCCAAGCCACATACAAATGCACATTTAAACAAACCCAAGACACAAAATCAACCTAAATATAAAGAACTGGCACAGGAACAAGCACAGGAAGTGGCTGAACAGGTAAATCAATTACAGCAGACTACCCAGTGTAAATGCAAGTATTTAAAACAGCATCAGGTTATAATCTACATACTAATCCCATGAAATGACCATGAATAAAAGAGTCGAAAGATCATGAATGTAAGGTGAAGAAAAAGTGAGTGACAAGTGCTCAGACCTGCTGTTCTTTGGCTTTCTCAGCAGCATCAGCCAGCCTCTCCATCTCCTTCTCTCTGTTCTCCTGGAGTATTGCTGCCTCCTCCTGCAGCATGGTCTCCAGCTTAGTCTTATTATCCACCTTTGAGAAGTCCAGCTCCGCCACCTTCACCTGAGCCTCTTTAGCCTTGAAACACACAAAGAAACAAGCATCTTCATTCATTTTAAGTGCTACATATAAAAATAGTGCAGCAACGTTAATATGTTCTACCCTGATCCATCCTACCATCCGATCTGCAAATTGTCAGTGCTTTTACCTGAAATTGATCATTCTAAACTATATACAAATGGACCAAAGTCTTGGAAGGGTTATTAATAACAAAGCTATTATATATTAACAATATTACACTGTCTCACTAAATGTCTGTAGCAGGTAGGGCTGGCCAATATGATGATTAGTGTTATTGTGACATCACAATATTTCTCAATATGCTTTTCTGAAAGTATTATAGATATTATTGGTACATTTGTACGAATGCTAACCAACTCAACACAAAACAAACAGTTTTAATATTATTACTAAATATGGCACCACAGGTTATCGTTTATATCTACCAATCAGATATTGTGTACTGAAGCTCAATAGTGATAAAACCAAATTTTGCTCTGCGGTTCAAAATCCTAAAGTTCTAAAGTTGACAGCTTCTCCATCCCAATCGACAGCTCCTTAGTCTCCCCCCTCACCTCAGGTTAAGAGTCTGGGAGTCATCCTAGATAGCTCTCTATACTTTCACTCTCAAATCTGTAATATAACCCGGTCTGCATATTTTCATCTCCGTAACATCAATCGTTTACGCCCCTCTCTCACCCCCCATGCTGCATCTATTCTTGTCCATAGTCTTGTCACCTCCCGTATTGACTACTGTAATTCTCTCCTCTTTGGTGTCCCTCACAAATCCCTCCATAAACCTCAGTTAGTTCAGAATGCAGCAGCTCGTATCATTTCCAAAACTCCTTCTTTTCATCACATTACACCTGTCCTTCAGCAGCTCCACTGGCTTGCAGTTAAATATAGAATCACCTTCAAAATACTTCTCTAGACTTTCAAGGCCATCCACAATCTTGGCCCCATATATCTCTCAAATCTCCTCAATATCGCACCCTCCTTCTGCTCGCTCAGATCCTCCTCTTCCATCCATCTCGCTGTCTCCTTCTGCTCGTCTGAGTACCATGGGGATCAGAGCTTTCAGCCGCTCTGCTCCTAAACTCTGGAACTCCCTCCCACCCGACATCCGTAACACTGATTCTCTTCCTCTCTTTAAATATAGACTCAAAACTCACCTGTTCAATGAAGCGTATTCTTTATCATTTTCCACTTGAAACGTCTCTTGTATGTGTTGTGTCCTTCTGTATGTTTGTTTCACTTATTTTTTAAAGTGTCCTTGAGTGTTGTGAAAGGCGCTTATAAATAAAATGTATAATAATAATAATAATTATATTATTATTATTGTTATTATTATTGTTATTATTATTATTACTATTATTACTATAAGAAAGTATTGTGTTGATATACTCAAGTCAGCTCTCCCACACTTCTTCAAATATTATACTCATCATAACTGTCCTACAAAACATCACATCTACCTCATTCTCCCACTCAGGTGGTCAGAATGGCTCCACTTAAGTTAAAGTTAACGGGTTAAATCAGAGTTCGATTTAAATGTCACGAACTGTAAGAAAGGCAAAGACCATGAAGGCTTTCGGAACATATGCTAGATGTAAGATTACGTCACTGCAATCTAAGGGCCTTAAGAAAGAAGAATGTCAGATTTTTATTGTTCAATTCAACAAAAATATATATTTATCCTTTAACAATCTTCTGAAGACTTTTCTCTTTTCTTAACCTTTGTCTTCAGAACATTTGAGATTCTAACAGAGTGATAAGTGATGTCCTTGAAACCTCTCCTCAGATGGACAGCACATGCCTGGTTCTACATGGCATAAAGTCACATACAGGCTAGAAGACCCCTTTCCAGTCTTTCATTCAACCATTCATTCGATTCTTCTCTTTCACTTTTTCAGAAATTCTAAGACACAAAAAATTCTGTGACCCACAAGGACTGCTTGTTTTGTCTATGGAGGACACAACAATTTGCAATTTGTTTTGACTGGACCACGCTAATGTTGTCTTTTTGATAAACACCACAAATAGTGTTCTGTATCAAAGACCAACCATAGACGCCTTTGATTTGAATATAGTAAATGACAAGCCATGCATTACATCCTTTTGATTTACATAAAGGTTAAACTGCTACGACAAAGTCTGTGGTTTTGTTTTTTTTGTTTGTTTATGCTCTCCGGTGTCGATCAGAGGAGGATGGGTTCCTCTCTTGAGCCTCTCAAGGTTTCTTCCTCCTAGTCTGAGGGACTACTGTTTGCCCACTGGCTGCTCATTTGAGGTTTGGACCCGGATCTATGTAAAGCTGCTTTGTGACAACTTCTTATTGCAAAAAGAGCTATATAAATAAAATGTGATTGATTGTTATATTAGGGGAGGTGACATACAATGGTGCTCAACCCCTCTCACTTTTCTCTCTCTCCTTTTACATTTTGAACGTTGACTCATGGTCATCTATTCACATTTTTGTGATGTGAACAGTCATTGTCTGGGAGTTTTCATACTGTTTCAGGGTTTATCTTAGTGATGCTGTGGTATAAATGTAAAATCTTCCACCTCAGAAAAGGTTACAGCATAAAGAATAGGTAAGAAAACTACAATGTTGAAGAAAATAACTTAAGTTAACTTAACTTAACTTAACTTAACTTAATCTTAATAACTTAAGAAAAAAAGCCCACTCTTACTAACATCTTATGAACAGTTTCCTTAGGAACCTGTTATGAATCCAGGGACGGTGGACTATTTTTTACCAAAACATCAGCTAATCTAGATGTGTTTTGTTGGTTACTGGTGAATTTACGTAACTGTAAACACTTTCAACACCTAAATCACTGACTGTTTACTTCAGTGTTGCAGCATGGTTGAAAACCTGCACTTCTTAAGAGCAGAGACGCTAACATTCCTCTAAAAGTTTTCACAGTTTGGCAGATGTGTAGGTTGGCATGTGTTACAATGCACATACCACTATCTCAGGCAGGGTCTGCAGTGTCGTTTTAAGTTGATCTGTGGGTGATAGAGTGTCAGGGAGGAACATCGCCCTGGACAGCAGCAGCAGAGAGGTGGGGATGTGCTGGTTCAGATGTAGCTCCAACCACTGTCAATCACACAGATACACATCACACCCATATGTACAATTACACCCACTCTCAGCTTTACATAATGTATGAAACACACTTCACAACTGCCAGCTGAATTTACCATAAAACAGCCTTACTGACAACCCCTGTCCTAGTGTGGTGTGCTACCTGTTTCAGCTGTTCTTTCAGCCGGTCTTCAGTCACACCCAGAGCTCTCATCCCTCGCACCCTGCATGCGGCCTGTAACTCGTTCACATTCAGGCTGTCCACTCCTTCTTCCGCTATAAGCTGTGGACACAAAATCTTATCTCAGACTCAACCAACACACAGGGCTCAGTTAGATCCAGCACCAGCAGAGGGCAGGCTAACCCACCCTTCCAACTGATGTTATGTTGATGTTTCTAAAGCTTTCCATTCCAACTCAGTTTTTAAAGAGACGTAAAAATATCGTCATGTATAAGTACTGTACTGCCAATCTGTCGACTTTACAGGATAAAGAAATGACTTATCTTTCAATGAAAGCTGATGTTAAAGGATTTTATTCAAGGTAATTATGGCTTTCTGTTGTTCCACTCATCAACAGCCACAATATCCACCCTCAATATCTGCTGGCCTACCATCCTCTCAATACATTTGAAAACACACACACACAGACACACACAGACACACACACAGACACACACACAGACACACACACAGACACACACACAGACACACATTCCTCACTAACACTAAAAAGTATAAAAATATAAAGGTAATCTATCCGATCCCTCCTCCTATTTATTATTTGCTCTCAAACGTTATTCTGCAACTGGGCCTAAATTTTTGGGCAAAGTAAAGAGAAAGCATCGGACTAGCCCTGGCACCTTGTCATCAGCACGGATGGCACGAAGCTTCATGATGAGCTGGAAGCGCAAGAAGTTGTTGGTGCCGATAGACTGGAGCTCCAGCAGTCTGCATAGAGCCACGAGCTGTGGCCGTGTCAGGTTGTCTAGGGTCAGCTCGTCTTCAAACAGCTTGGAGAAGCGGATGATCTGCTCATTACTAGGACGTTCACCTGAGTCACGGATCTGGGAAATACAGAACACGCAAGAATGAGTAATATTCTCGAAGAGTGAGACAAATGAAAGAACCGAGTCGTTTGAGAGGCGGTTTATAATACATAATCTACTTTGTATGTATGACCACACGGGGGCGGCACAGAGCTTTTCAAACTTCATCTGGGTGGGGAACAACAAAGCTTTGATGACCCAGACATTTTGGGTTGAACAACCTCTATGCAGAATGTTCTACCCTGGATTAGCTGCATACCCTGGCACTGCATTGTCACCAAATGTGAGTATTGTTATGTCACCTTCTGAAAGAAGGTGGAAAACTCCTCAGTGACGTTTCCTTTATCTGCCTTGTTCCTCAGTGCAATCTCCTCCACAGTGTCCTGCAAGAACTTGGCCATCTCCAGCTTCACTCTCAGCTCCTTCTTCAGCCTTTCTTCCTGCAAGACACAAATAAGTCTAAAGCACACATCCTCAAATTTTATTGCATACAAAACACTAAAGAACTGTTTTAACCTCTATTGCTGTATTAATTCATCAACGAATCACACACTAAAGACTAGAGAGGAGAAAACACACAGGGGTACAAATGAAATGTACAATCATAAACTCTTAAAAACATACACGTACTGTGGCCACACAGGAAGCTAGTGGTTCACCGTACCTTCTTGGACTGAGTCTCAAAGGTGGACGGCAGCATGTTGGGAAAAAGCTTCAGAGCAACAGGCAGCAAGAACTCCATAAACGGAACAATTATGAAGACCAAAAATGGCAGGAGACGAAATACATCCGCACACGTCCTCAGAAACTGAAGACGACATAAAATGAATCAGAATTATTTGAGGCAGCACACATCATGAGTACTGATTGTTGTCCAGTTAATATCTGTATTGCTCATGTGATTTTTAAAATGTAAAACTCATTAAAATGATAAATGAAGCCTTACTTGGCTTAGATATATATAGTGGGGCTGGCCAATATATTGATATCAGAATATAAACAGAGTGAATATGGGTTGAGGCCATAAAATTTATATCAAGTTTTAAAGATTTTAAATAACATTCTGTGTAAATCTTACAAAAAACCTTTTTTCTGCTCCCTCACTCTACTCTGCCCCCACTAGTGCTCTCTCTCTCTCACACACTCACACACACACACACACACACACAAAGTGTTTATGAAGAAGAAATGAAGCTCAAATTTATATATGTTTAAAAATACTTAAAATGATAAAGGATTTAATATATCATATAATATATCGTACAGCACATTTCAGCTACAATATCTCAGATTTCCTTTGTCCATATCGACCAGACTCTTCCCAAACCTTGGCAAGATCCCTTTATTGATTCAAAGAATTCTCGGATCATAGTATTAGTGCATTAGACCGCTATGGCCGTTAGGATATATTAACAGTGAGTGAACAGCAAATGTTCTTATATTTTTGATACTTTTCATAGTTGTACAACCATGTAAGGGAATCATTACTGTCGTATTGACTCGCGATCCCTACACATGTAAACTCAGCACATCCAACAATAGCCCGCTCTTTATCCAGCAGCAGGAAACAAAGAGCTTCCCACTCTACCAAAACCGATCCTCCTACATGACTTTTCTTCACATGTCCCATCCCCCCTTCCTTCTCCATCATTGGTGGTCACTCCTGCAGCTAGCCCTGATTGGACGTTGTCTTCACTCCTCTCTGGTGCATCCAACACAACAGAATGCATCTGTACTGACCAGCGTCCTACTGCAGGAACGCACCCAGGAAGCACTTATGTGCTTTAATGAGACACTTCTTCTCTAAACTGATAAGAGTGCATCAAACATGTGATGAAAGTCTTAACAGAAGGTTTCTCGCCCCTCTCTCCACCTGCATGTCAGGGGTCCAATAGGAACAAAGCCAAAGAGGCTGAAAAGAAGCTTTGTGCGTTCCCCATTGACATGTATATCGCTTCTGTCAGGAAGAGTGAAGGGGGGGGGGGAAGCATGGGGTCTGACTGCTGCAAAGAGACAGAGGAGGACACACAGAGAGAGAGAGAGAGAGAGAGAGAGAGAGAGAGAGAGAGAGAGAGAGAGAGAGAGAGAGAGAGAGGTGAGAGAGAGAGAGAGAGAGAGAGAGAGAGAGAGAGAGAGAGAGAGAGAGAGAAGGAATAGCAGGATTGATAAGAAGTGACACCAAAAGCCTCAGGCCTGAATGTGAATGATCATTATGGAGGCAGAGGGGACGATCGGCAGTAGGAAGTTAGGGTAGATGCTAACTGCAACTAATGGGGGACATTTAACCTGCTTTAAATGAGACAGGTCCACATGAATAAGAATATCACAGCCTTTCACATACAATACCACATTAACTCTAACGGAAATGGACCTAACACAACCGCACTACAAACTAAGATGAGTGATTCTTGAGACAATATCCCAACATTTGGGGCACACTTTTACCCACCATTTGATTGAAAACGGAACAACTGAACAATGTCGCTTTCGTTTCAAAGGCAAAGTACCAAATTTCAAAGGACATTAACACAACATTAACCATAAAATTAAATAATTCCAAGTCCTTATTGATGCATTAAAGTAACATACTTTAAGCTACACCACATGTCCAAATGTCTGTGGACACCCCTTGTAATGAATGCATTCAGCTACTTTCATTTGCACCCATTTCAGGCACAGATGTGCAAATGCACACACAGCTTTTTCTAGCCCCTTTCAAGAAGGACTGCCAATAGAATAGGACTCTCTGGGGAACACAATCCCATGGGCACAATTGCCCATTGCAGGTGTGGGAATAGAGGAGTAAATAACTAGGCCAGTCACAATAATTATTTTGGACACTATATAGATCCTAGATATAACTGTGAGAAACTATCACAAAATCAGATCAAATTGTGAGTGACGGATCACAGAATTAAAGCTAAAATGACAGAAACAAAATAATTAGAAATTTAAAATGAGACTATGGGTTAAATAAAAATATGAAATGTAATGTAGAATAAAAAGTAAGAGTAATCAGTTATGTAAATATAGAATTAATAAAAGTTACAAATAAGTAAATAAATAAAACAAAGAATTACATAAAAAATACTAATTTAAAATTAAGACTAATATTTTCAACTGCCATCAGCTCCACTATAAGGCTCTTCCAGCAGTTTGGAGTGTATTGACTAAAAGCTGCATCACCAAAGCTTCTTGACCTACTTAGAGGAACAACTAATAGAGAGGAAACAGGAGGATCTCAAAAATCTTCCTGGTTCATGGTCCATAAGCATTTCTGAGATGTAGTGGAAGAACATGTAGTGCTTTATAAATGAATAAAAGAACTTGACCAATGCGATAACTAACAGGTAGCCAGTGTATTTCTGATGACTTTAATGATATAATACAAAATGTGATAAATGTAATTACACCCATTTATTAAGTTATGAACTTTTAATTATTACAAATATTCAGACACTGAATAGTAATACAATATTTTTAAATATGCTAAATAAATAAAGGAAAAAGGTTTTATAATAATGGTAAAATGGGCTCATTTGAACATGCAATCACACCTGCACATTAGCAGCAATCTATTATTTTGTATGACGCCTCAACATAATATTTGTGCCTAGATATAAAGCCCCCCAGCACTGAGGTGTGGAGCAATGAAATTCTCTGGAATGGAATTGCTGCTTCCAATACTGAGATACATTTAGGAGTTGAAAGTAAAATGGGGTGATGATCATCAAACATCCTGACCTCACTGATGCTCTTGTGGCTGAATGCAGTCAAATCCTCACAGCAAAGCTCCAACATTTGCAGAAATTGTATAAGCTGAGATAGAATGACCAAGTTTCTGAATCAGTGATGTGCATGTTCATCAAACCTAGAGTCCAGTTTATCAGTCAGCTAGGAATTGTATCAAAGGCATTTGCAACAGAACACAATGAACAACTTGTAGGACGCAACGAAACATCTATTCAGCAAAGAATCACTGGTGCAGGTTCACCACGCGATTCACCTTCCAGTCAGTAATCAGTGATCAGTCCACGAGGCAGGGCTGCATTAATATTTAAATATGAGCTGAAGGGAGATCGTATTGGAACGTAACACCACACGCAGCGAGTCATGTGTCTGTCGGAGAGACTGAGATAGTCAGACATTAACACTATGCGGCCAAGTGAGCACAGATCTGTTGCTTATACACTCTTGAAAGCAGTGGTGCTTCATAGAGTTCTATGATCAATAAAAGAGATGTGTGAGCGACATCAAACCTTCACACATTTACAGACATGCTTTATGGAACTAAATGTTCTAATAAGGCATCACTGCAGAATACTTTGTAGCACCTTTATGTATAAAAATGGGTGACTGTGCAGGCACTATAATCCAGGGATCACCAGTTTGAATCCCGGATCATGCTCGCCATCGGTAGCTGGACTCCGAATGCGCAAAATTGCTGTGTGTTCTCTGTGGGTAGATGGCGCGCTTCTCCACGTCACACTTAGCACAATGCTAGTCGGCATAGACACCTTTTAGCTGCTGTAACGGCGCTGGGGAGCCATCGCTTTTTTCCCGAACACTTCCCAGCAATGATGCAATGCTGACAGTTCAAACCTCCATATACTGATGAAATTCAAAGTATTCATACTACATGAACAATTCAAGGAAGAAGGATGAGGGAGTCTTCGGGATTAGTCTCATTAGGCTACTCCAGAAATCAGTAGAAGGAAGAAAGGGCTACTTCAGCGCTATTCTGCTACATGTTAGTGGAAATGATACAAGCTAATGATAAATGTCAGAGCTAGTTTCTCTTTCAGTGTGGCCTTAAACTCTCTTTTACCTCTGTCAGAAGCTCTGCAGCTCTCAGAGGGATATCACATTACCAATAATATTTAATTGGCTACTGGGCCGCAGACACATATGCTTCAGCTCAGTACAGTGTGTAACCATAGAGAGGGCCTGTTGGCCAATCAATCATTAGCCGGAGAGAGAGAGAGAGAGAGAGAGAGAGAGAGAGAGAGAGAGAGAGAGAGAGAGAGAGAGAGAGATGTAGCATTAGGAAGTGGAGGACAGAAGGGTAGGAAGAGCTCACACTGGGCAATGGATGCAGTTATTTATATCTAAACCGAACCTTGACCCACAGAATGACCTCACATGCTGCCTTTATCTCAATGAAGTCAAAACCCCATTGCAGTCTGCTAGATATCCCTGACCACTCTATCAGTCAGCTGATCTCAGCCCTACTGTGAGTGCGGCAAATCTCCACACGCCAGGACAACATCCAGTAACATCTAAATGACCATTACAGCATGGGAGACTTCAAAGTATTACCTTAATTTAAGCCATTAATCTTGAGAAGTGATCCAGTCAGGATTTACAGGGTTTTGGATTAAACCATTAGACCAGGCCTATCCTTGTCACCCCAAATACTCATTGGCAACCATCTGCTCCACAGGACTTAATTACATTACACAGAGTTAAACACACGTGGCCATGACATGGCAGAAAGATCTAGCCAAATGCTCATTCACTGTTAGTTAGAGTAACTGTCTCTACTGTCCACTGAAGGTTCCTACTAGATCTTTGAGCATAGCTGTGAGGATCTGATGGCACTCGATGACACGAGTGTTAGTGAAGTAAGGATGTTGGATGGAGTACCATGATACACAGTTCCACCGCTCCATCTGCTCAGTGGTCAGAGAGTCCTATTCTATTGGAAAGCAGAGTTACAGGCACTAGACAAGCTGTGTGTGCATTTGTACACATGTATCCACAATGGGTGCAACATGAAAAAAGCTGAATGCAATCAACAGATAAAACCACCAACATTTGGACATTTACTGTAGATGCATATATTATCCAAGGATGATAAAGGCTGGAGCACGTACACGTCCTGGCAGACGAGTACACGACATTCAGCACTCTCCATAGCATGCGCCCAGCGATAGTGGTGTCAATCCACAGCAGCCGGAAGCCGTGGTAGTAGTGCCTGACCTCGTCAATCACACGCTGCCCAAGCGCTCTCCGCACAGGCTCCACATCCTCTGTTGGACTGTAAATGGGTCCTCTTCCTAACTTCTGAGTTCGATCTTCAACGAAGCGCAATGAGCGCCCACCTTCGAGTCGCCGTGGAGGCGACTGTTGTGTGCACCCACCGCACTGGTGTAGTGCACCGCTGGGAGATTGAAGGATGAGAGCTGGAGTGAGTGTGGCCTGGTAGGGCAGAGTCAGGTATCAGGATCGCATAGTAAAGACGAGACGACGATGAAGCTGAGGAACGGTGATGGACAGACGTCTGGTCCGGGTAGAGCAGCGGCCTGAGAGGGGACATCTGAGCCGCTGAGCTACTTCTGAGAACATCAGGACTGAAAAGAAACAGACATCAGACAGCTTCCACACACATGCACTTTCCACTGTGGATGCTGCACAAAGCAATCTATATAACATTTTTAATCAGTAATTATTATAAATTCAATTTCTGCAAAGAAAGAACAACCTCACATTTATTACTTAAATGTCGGTACTAGAATCAGTTCATCACATATGCAGATGATTAGGTCTGATAAATGTTTACACATTTCCAGACATTTACACATTTGATCTTCCTGAACGTAACCGCTTCCATTTACATTCAGTGAAAGAAAACAATCCAATAAAGTCATCAGAAATTGTATATTTACTGACTAAAATGATGCCTTTTTCAAACCATATTTTACACAGATAAGCCATTACATTCCCCACGGCCTGCTGAGGAAAAAGCTAAAAGATTGCATTCACTATAAAGAGGTGGACGGTGGTGAAGAAGGAGATTCATAAGGTTGATTGTTTCTGGGCTCAATAAGAAAAAAACTAAATGCAATCAAGCCTCACACTCGGTCCCATCAGGGCCATTACTAAACATCCTAAATCTTACCATGGTTTCCCCTGAAACCAGTAACAATTTAATGTCTACTGTACATAAATTCACAGAGTAAACAGCTCCTGGCTGATCAACTACATTGTTTGTAGTACTGTTTAATACAGTGGTGCGGAATGACAGAGTTGGCCTGAACCAAAACTCTTGTTACCTGTTTGCAGCCACCTCAGTGTGCAAATACAACCAAACAAGCCCTGCCTGAGAGAGAGAGAGAGAGAGAGAGAGAGAGAGAGAGAGAGAGAGAGAGAGAGAGGAGAGAGAGAGAGAGAGAGGAGAGAGAGAGAGAGAGAGAGAGAGAGAGAGAGAGAGAGAGAGAGAGAGAGAGAGAGTTAGTTATCAGTGTTATACAGGCATGTAACGTGCATTTCAGGAGGTTCTAGATCTTTTACCTGAGCCTTTTCTTAGTTCTGAAGTGTGTGGCTACTAGCCATTCATTTCACACTATTTAGCTTAGCGCTATTGTAAGGACTGCATTAGACCCTCTAATTGCAAAATTATACAGCAAAGTCATGGAAGGTATTTGAGACATATTTTAGATTTTAAAAAATCACATTCAGTGCTGCTCATAAACAGTAATCATAAGTCAGCAGACAGCAAGCCACACAGTTGACGTCTCTGCAGAACCATCTCTTAGCACTGGACATGGGGACCATCAGGCTGAAGTGCGACTGCTTCAGAGCACTGAAGCATTGCTGTGTGAGCAACATCTTGTCTCTTAAAGTAAATGACCTCTCTAATTAAAGTTTAAAGTGTTTGAAATCCACCAATAAGTCATTTCAGCCATGAATGCAGTGAACACTCATGTACACACTGGTACACAGACAAACACACACCACAGTAAAACAGTGAGCACAAGTGCCCAGAGTGGTAGGCAGCCTCCCCTGTGGTGCCCAGGGAGCAGTGTAGACCCTGCTCAAGAGTACTGTAATTGCAGCCATCGGGTTCAGGGATCTGATCCAGTGACCTACCGCTCACATGGACAAGTCTCGTACCTCCAGGCCACGGCTGACATATAGAGGTGGTGCTGACATGCTTTTGGATGCACCATTTTCCTGACAGACATCACAGCTCAGAAGTTTGAACACCTCCAGTCACATTAACCCAAATAATAGATCCACCACCATGTTTCATAGTTTTTAAGGTTCTTATCGTGAATCCCATATTTTTCTCCAAATGTACCTTTGATTAAGGGCAAAGGGTTCTACTGTAACTTCATCAGTTTACAGCAACACCACCAATATCCTGCACAGTGGAAATGACACCGGGTTCTTATCTTCGCATCTTCTTAGAGCTCACCTCTGATTTGTGGGCACTGATAACCTTGAGTCACCCCCTCCCCTTACATTTAAGCAGGACCTTTATGAGAGTGGGGCTGGCAGACGAACAGTAACAGCAACACTGATAGATAAGAGCTTTCCTGTCTTAATCAGAGCAAAGAAAGCCTCAACCACTTGTGCATTTCCTGAACTATGTCTTTCGATTGTAAAATTTTTTTTAAAAAAGTCATGCAGATTTAAAGGTGATGCATGAGGTTTAAAAGATACTGATGCAAGTTCATAAAATGCACCTCCAGATTTACTGTGATATAGCAATATTATGTAGCATTTGTACTTCAAAATAACACCTTCAGAATTATTTTGATGATACACCTACATACAGATGTTGCTATCTGCACTATGTAACTTTGGTGAAGTGGGCAGGACACCATGCGTGAGCACTGCATAAAACTGTATAACTCTAGTCATATTTGTGTACAACCATGTAATATTATTCAGTGTCTTTGGTCACATGCTTCTTTCACTTTCAATGATGGTTTTGACTCTTACAGTTTGGAAAATGCACTTGTTTTCCTTACACTGAAGTGAACATGAATGACACTCCCCACCTGTAGGGGGAGCTCAGTATGAAACAAAATGTCCATAATGCAGCTTAGAAAACAAGTACTACAGTAACACATTTGTGTCTTCAAGTATTCACATTTGTGTATTACGGGAGCATTTCACTGCCTGTTTTCCTCATTTACATAAGCCACTATGCAGAAACTAGATGTTTACTATAAGAATTCTATAAACAGATTCAGTTATCCTTTCTATAATTGGAGACAACACTACCCCCCCCCCCCTTACACTTTTCAAACATGTTTGGTAACAGACTTTATACAACATCCTACACTGCAACGTTCATCTCAGAATCTCTATATAATTCATAGTAAAGCACCTTATCTGTGACCTGTAGTTGTGCATGTAGCACAGATCACAGGTGAGATTCTCCCTATACAATTACGCAGCCATTTCACCTGGCTTTAACAAGAATAAATGTTACCGATGCATGTGAAACAATGTTGCACTGTGTCATTTGGAGGTCGGCACTGACTGGACATAAGCAGGTCCCAAGCAGGTTCCTTGTTGTTAAATGTTGAAACCGCAGTTTTAGGTTTCCCTTGAAAAAGAGATCACTGTATCTCAACAGGATTGACCTGGTTAAATAAAGGCTAAATAAAATAAAATGAATAAAACAAATAGAGGTCAGGAGTGACTTCAATGGATTCAGAGCTGATAACCCGTCTCTCCCTGCAACCCGTCTCTCCCTGTCAGCAGCAACATTTAAATGATTCATCATTCACCACATGCCAGGACCCAGACTGCAAGGTGGGTGTGCAGGTCTTTCCTGGACATAGTCCTACGTACTCAATGACAGTTGGCATAATAAACATAACAGACATACGCTTTAGAGTTGTGCCAATCACAGTTCTTAATATGATCAGGGACTCTCACTGACTACGGCTATGAAATGTTCAAACCTGACTGCATGACTGCATGTATGCTTTCATTTCTTGAACTACTTCAGTACCTTGCCCGACTGTTACAGTGCAGTAGTACCCTTCAAAATCCACTCAGACAGGTGACCTTGAAACCCTAATCCTGCTCCTCATTTTAAGATGAATGGATAAGCCAAGAACAGCTATTAGATCTGCCTTTCCACCCATTACTATACTGAGAACTCTCGCTGGAAAATGTCACTTAAACAATGGCCTTAAATACTCTTAAAAGGTTTCTAAATGGCTTCTTGGCTTATCGCCTACACTTCTAGGAAAACTCTGTACCTAGTCCAGAGTTTACATCATGTGAAGGTTCCCATCATGATATGAATATATATGTAAGGGCTGCACAAGATATCATTTCAGCATTGTTACTGTATTGTGGGCATGCGTTACATTCACACCGTTAGACATGCAACTTAAAAGCAAAGCAAATTAAATTAAATGTTACAGTTCTTTGCAGCTTGATACAAATTCAGATTCTCTCTCCCCAACAGCATTTACTCTAATCAAATCTTTAATACACAGAAGGCATATTTAATGTCATTACACATTTGGTGAAATTACAAATTCAGTGAAAGATCCTGTATTTTCTAATATCAAACTATACAAATGTAATACATATATAGAGCAAATACATACTGCAATGTCAATTTTTTTCCTATATCGTCTAGAACTAATATCTTTCTATAATATATATGTCCAAAGCAAAAGAGAAAATAGGTGGCAGAGAAGATGATATGGTGTTTTCAGTTTCCAGATCAGATCCTAATGTAATTAAGACCTGGCAGCTCACATTAAATGTTGTCAACAAGCCTGACGTGTTGTTGAAATAAGTCCTGCAGACTGAAGAAGAAAAAAATTGAGATAAAAAGGGAGCTGAATTTCATAAAAGTAACACCTCTCCAAATGTTATGCATGGGGAAGATCAGTCCTTTGGGAAAAATTCATTGGTAGAGATGGATTCAAAGCAAATTCTCGAAGAAAACATTAAACCATCTGTAAAGAACTGGTCGCTTCTAGAGCAGGACAATAATCCAGAACATGCATGAAATTGCATAATGGACTGCTTCAAGAGGTGCAAACTGAAGGTTTCACTAAAGCCCTCACAGTCCCCCAACCTAGAAATGATCAATTCCCATGTACAGATCTTAAAAGAGCAGTATATACAGCGCAACCTAGGAATCGGATATAAGGAGTGAAAATCCTCCAAAAAAGTTTTTGTTGGCACGTCACTGTACATGCATGTGCATTTTAAATTCCATCTAACGTGGAATTTCAGACCTACTGATTTAGAATCCTGTGTTCACTTCAGAGTCTGGCCCAAATGTGAAATAGTCCTACTGGTTTCCGGCAACAGCCTACATCCGCTAGATTCTGTGCACTTGGCGTTCACTTGATTTCTCCACAGTTTATCCACCTTAAGATTACAGACCACTAGAGGACAAGCTATAATCTGTCCTCTACCCTGGGTCCATTCTTCCTGCAAGATTCTCTATCTGCAAGACCTTTGGTACAGTTCTCCTGAAGCAGCTTAATCCTGGGATGACCTAAAGTCTCAATTAGTCTGTTAGGACATTCTCACTCCCCTTATACCTTTCCTTGCACCACACTGTACGTGGGACCCTTGGCCAACTGCCAGTGCCTGTAGCCTAATCCTACTCTGGGTTAGGTTCTGCAGGACTTATTTCCTTCTTTACCTCCTTTCCCTCGCTTTCTGAACACTCTGACCCAGTGCGCTAAGGTTAAGTCGACTTGCTTAGAATGCATTTGTCCTCACCTCCTTAAACTAAAGTCTGGACTCTAAAGCTGGACTGGTTTCAGTTGGACTGGTATTACCTTGGGGAATCCTGAACCTTAAGTGACTCGTGATTTGAATTCAATGTCTGTAGTACAGATGCATAATGATATGCCTGGGGTGTTGTTGGTGGTGTGTCAGTGAAAGTCAGGTTCTACCTCTCACAAGTTGAGATATCCACCAATGCTGGGTACTGGTGGGGACATGCTAATTTTACACCCACAGATCAAATTATTGGTGGGGACAAATCAATAATCACTAGATATTGGTGGGGATGCATCACCTCCATTCATGCTAGTTCTACACACATGGATCAAATTATTGGTGGGGACAATTCAAAAATCGCTGGATATTGGTAGGGACACGTAACCTCCATCAATGCTAAATCTACGCCCTTGCTAGACTTATATTGGTGTTGGCATTTCAGTTTACAGAAATACACATCAGGTCTAAAAAGCATAAAACAGGGCAAAATGTTTTACCAGAACAGATAGTCTGGCTCAGTTCTTTGATGGAGTGCTGCTCCTACTTTTGCATGCTGTTGCCATGGGAACCCTGTCTTTAGGTTTCCAGTGACATGACCAGTCCCAAGCTCACATACACCACAGCATTTACACTGGATGGCACAACTTAAAACTCCTCTTTCCATGTAAATTAATTGCTACTAAAGAATAAAGCCCAATTTTTAAGCTTGTTCCAGTATGTGGAATGGAACCGTAGGCAAATACTCAGTGCAGTGGTGGACATTTTACAGTGTTGTTAAAGGCAGAGGGGACGTTGAACATGGTGCCATCTTTAAGAAGTCTTGCTATTTCTGACTTGTCTGCATAATCAACTGAAAAGCAAAATTGTGGAACAGTTGTGAGCTGTCTAAAGCATGACAGGGTGGGCCAAAGGTACCAGAAATTTACCTTAACCTCATCATCTCGACCCATGAGAGGACAAACACTATTTTTATACTATGCAGTTTTCTGGTTTCTTCTGTTTTTGCATATGTCAGCCTAAACGATTTCAGATCTTCATACAAAATCATTAACCAGTTTTAGCAGCAACAACCATAACTATAATTGCAAGTCAGCCAAACTAGTCACTGTAGGGCCGGTACTTTTATCAGGAAAAGTTCAAAGTGCAACAATGTTGGAACTGAAATTTAATTCCAACATTTTGTTATTTATTTAGAACATTATACACACCAGTGTGAATCACTTCAGATGCCATGCTGTACGTCCATATACAGGAGTTGGACAATGAAACTAAAACACCTGTCATTTTAGTTTGGGAGGTTTCAAGGCTAAATTGGAGCAGCCTGGTGGCCAATCTTCATTAAATGCACATTGCACCAGTAAGAGCAGAGTGTGAAGGTTCAATTAGCAGGTAAGGGCACAGTCTTGCTCAAAATATTGCAACGCACACAACATTATGCACGTCTTGCTGGCGCATCTGTGACCAAGACAGCAAGTCTTTGTGATGCATCAAGAGCCACGGTATCCAGGGTAATGTCAGCACCACCAAGAAGGACCAACCACATCCAACAGGATTAACTGTGGACGCAAGAGGAAGCTGTCTGAAAGGGATGTTGGGGTGCTAACCCGGGTTGTATCCAAAAAATGTCATTCCGAAGACAAATTGACGCTGTATTGGCCGCAAAAGGAGCCCCTAGTTCACCATACTAATAAATTCTTGTGGTCTAAAACCAGGTTTTTCAGTTTCATTGTCCAACCCCTGTAACTATACAGTGTTTATAGTGGTGTTTGTAGCTCTGCAGTGTTCTGATACTCACTATACTAGATTGAGTGATGTTCTCCTATTGTGGATCAGGTTAGTGGTGTTAAAATTCTTTATTCTGCTTCTCAAAGAACCTTAGTTTTACTTTCAGAGAGTTTGAGTCAGATATAGTATAGATTGACAGACTGATGACATATTTTCTAACAGCCGGCAGGTTTTTGCAGCCATCCATGAGATCAGATGCAGCCGGCACAATGGCCAGAACCTTACTGAAATACTCGTTAAACCTCATAAGTAACATAAGCAGCGCACAAGAGGTTTCTATTCATTTTATATATTGCTTGAATAAAGTGTATCAATGACTTCAGTGACAGTATAGCTGTATTCCACATCGTTATGATTAGATGTTGCCAGATAATCCCTGGTTAATCTGTGGGCTACACTGGCAGTTGCTTCACACTGCTAATGGTAGCAGCGGGGACTCGGCTTTCAGGCCATCAAATACGATTCACTTTTCAGTTTTCAAATCGATTCTGTTTGTTCAGGTTAGAAGTGTTACTATCTTTGCATTCTGCATTACAAATATTGCAGAGTGTTATGTGCAGCATGTTCTGAAACATGTAGCCACACACGAGACTGCTCTCAACACACCAAGGTCTACTGCGTGCAAACTGATTTGACGTGAATCGTTTACTCATAAAGTACTGATGTAATTCAGTCGGTGCCCCTAAAAAGTACATATTTGGCTACACAACTCTGATCATATTGAGGTCCTGCCACAGCATTGCAATAAAACTTAATTGGTTTCTTTGGAGCCAAAGGCTCCAGACAATGGCCCTTTCCAGACAAAATAATGCTTTCATCAGAAAAATGATTCACCTGATGCCTGTGCTAGAAAACTGGCATTGTCTAATATCACACATACATTTAATCCCAATTTACAACCTTATCACAACATTTAGTGAATTTAGTGAAGTCAAACAAGTAGTACAGATGTCTAAGCATCAGCTCAATCACTGGTAGATCACTGATTTGATCCAGTCAGTAGTCTTCCCTCTCCCCACTACTCAGCACAATCTTAGCAAATGTGGGTACGAGCTTCACTAGAACTTAAGATATTAAAAGAAAATATTCATCTGTGATCACTGATCCAAGTTTGCTTTAGATGGTGAACACAGCCCACACGGTGCTGCTCAATGGCTTTGTAACACTCTCCAGACTGACGCATTTCAATGACTTTCATCACTTCAGAGTTTCTTTTGAACACGGCATTGTGCGCTACATGTTGAGAACTTCACATTTCTAAAAACCTGAAAGGATGATTTAACAGTGCTGTCAGTAATCAAACCTGTGTCTGTCTATTTTAACTGGTTTTAAATTAGATTAATCAAATTTGATTAATTAGTTGACAGTAACTAAGCGAGCAATTTCTTCTTCCTGCTCACTGGGCAATTTCAGTCAGTCAGTCATCTCATCTCAGAAAGTAATCAGGACAACAATATATATTGTGGTTTTGGGAAAAAAAAGTTTGTAATATAAAATTCTCTCATCCACTTTGTCCTGAATAGGGTCATGTTGGATCCAGGGTGAGAGCAAGGCAGTAATACCCCCTGGACGGGGTGCCAGTCTATCATCATCTATTTTTGGGTGGCAGGAGGAAACCAGTGTACCTGGAGGAAACTCTGGGAGGGGATCCAGAGCAGCGATCGAGGAGTTGTGCGACACACACACTCTGGCCCCACCGTGTCGCAACTGGGTTGTGTGTGTTCACACACAAAATTAACATCATTTAAAAACTGTATTTTGTGTTTAACCAGATTGTCTTATATTCTGTTTAAAGAAAGTAATCAGGACAACAGTCTCACTTCACTATATATATATATATATGTGTGTGTTTTTTGATAAATGTTTATAATATAAACTATTTCATTACAAATTGAATTTGAATTCTACCTTTTTTGTTTGTATAAGGTTTGCATTTTTGGGCTCACCAGAAACATTGCACTTTAATCTCTCAAGACATTGCACACTGCACACTTGGTCTATATAGTCCAGCATTTGAAAATGCTTTTGAATACTTTGAATAAGGCCACAGAAAACCTAGCTGGAAGAAATAATGAGCACTGGTACAAGACAGCCATCTAGACTTTGAGTCTTTGTGGTTCCATATGAAAATCTCATATTTCTAAATGTGGCTGTGTTAGCATGTACTGTAAGCCAGGTTTACAGCAACCTCACCATTACTGTACTTATCAGAGCAAACAACCTGGTCAGTAGATGGATGAGAAAAGAAGCAGAGCTTCTAAACCCTCAGCTCAGAGCCCAGGTTAGTTTTGGAAAATCAGTTACATGTTGCAAAACAAATCAATGCAAATTTATATGGCAGTTAAGCAGAGAGTGCTGAGCTGTCAGCAGCCCAGGCCAGCATTCGAGAAAGGATTCAAGATAATCACTATAGAGACAAAAGAACAAAGGCAACATTCCAGACACTCACAAGCTTGAACTCTGCTTGGATATTCAGCTCCATTATATCAAGAATAAACAAATGTACTCAAGCAGGACTCTCTGTGTAATGAAACAGAGATGGTCATTGTTCTTTAAGGACTCATGATATTCAGAACGTAGAAAAGCATATGATGATATATTAATTACCAAGTCCTACTTGAGTCCTGCTCCAATTTAGGGGTGAAAAGTAATTTCTATATATATTGGGACATAAACAGAGCAAGATATGGACAGAGTTGAAGGAAGAAATGAAGATCAAATGACTGATTGAATGAATGTTTAAAAATAGTACACAAGACAAAACAATGATTTCATGTTTTTTTTTCCACAAAATTATATATATAAAATACACAGCCATTCAGCTAAAACGTGTTTTTTTTTTTGTCCAGATTGCAAAGCACAAGGGTCTGGGGTGTGACCACCCTGCAGTAGAGTTCTGAAAATAAATCAAATAGTTGTCTACCACCGATTAAATACACAGCAGCACTAAAATTGCCAGGTCTCAGACTTTACACAATGCTTTGTCTGTATGTCTGATGTCTGCCTTGAAGTAAAGATGCTGGATCTGTAGGTAAATTTGGGTCGTGTTTCATTTGGCTTCTCTAGGTGTCGGGTAGCTACAACACTCAGCACAGATGGGACATCAAGGGCCATGCTGGGACATTTTAAGTGCCATGCCAAATGTGAAGCAGAGATCCTTTCCTGACACAACAATGCTTTTCACCAATTGGGCCAATATTTCACACTCATTGTAGCCCTCCAGCATTGCTAGGGTTCAAACATGTAAGCTCCTGATGATTACACAGTTAGACAGTTGCGCCACCCAAGATCTGGGAACGCAACGCAGACTTCTCTCAGCTCAGAATGTCTTCAGTTCATCTCAACTGGATGGTTTTTGTTCAGAGCTGATCCATTAAACTGACAGAAGCAAATATGAGGGAAGTATATGAGACACTAAAACAGCAGATATGACATCCACTATCAATATCTATGTAGAAGAATTACTACATTATGTTATTGATATATTCTGTTATTTTATTTTGATCTACTTTTCATGATACCCATTTTTTTCAAATGACTGCACAGTTTAGCAGGCTCCTTTACCCCAGCCAATGGAAAGAATCCTCCATAGGACCCAATACCTCACCAACCCCAGGACCCCAGCTCACTATCCAATAAAAACATTCCTTGACATGCATGTCCTTTCTGACCTTTAAAGGTTGGCACCCTGACATGTTCACTATTTCAGTCTGCTAGTGTTATTCTATTTAAAGCACCTGCTGAATTTAGATCTGGATGTATTATGCTGACAGTAGTCAGAATCTTGGGGTATTTGTGGAGTATTTGGACAAACCTGCTTTGAGTACAGGGATCTAAACATACACATACACAGCTACAAATATTAAGGAAACACTTACAGAAACCAGTATAACAGTATAACCCAAACTCAGGTAAACTTCAGCAACATCAATCTGCCCGGTTAGAAAGCATAAGCAATTGTGAACCAAGCTCACCTGCTTTGGTGCAATTGAATGTCACAACGTGCACTGGAAAGGCAACATCAAGACAACCCCAACAAAGGGAATGGTTCTTCAGGTGATGGCCACAGACAGACAATTACTCAATGCTCATCATTCCTTACTGATACTTTGATAGTTTTGTATTTTGTTGACGTCAATGTCACTACTGGTAGTATGAGGTGGTACCTGCAGCCCATTCAGGTGGCACAGGTAGTCCAGCTCCTCCAGGATGGCACATCCATATTTGCTGTTTCAAGGTTTTCATCTCAGTACCTAATCAAGGTTCGCTGTGCCTCCCAGAACAGGTTCAAGCATGGAGGAGACACGAGAACTTACAAGAAGAGCAGTACAGGGTCATAGAATGGCATTCACCATACATTCACCAAGGAACACCAGAATTGGCAGGTCCAACAGTGATGTCCTGTCCTCTTCACAGAGAGCATGTGACAGACGGGAAATACTCAGGAGATGCCATGGTGAACTTTATGCTGCCTGCAACATCATCCAGTTTGATGGTGGGTCACTGATGGTCTGGGAAGGCATATCCTTGGAGGGTTGCACAAACTTTCATGTGATAGCCAATGGTACCCTGAATGCTGTTCGGTACTGAGATGAAATCCTCAGAGACATTGTCAGACCATGGTAGTTCCGGAAAAAATTAAGGTCATTCTGGGAAAAATGAAGGCATTGATGCCATTGATGACAATCACAATCCACAGACCTGAATTTGATCGAGAACCTCAGAGAGTATACGTATAGCTGTATCTGACACCACAAAGTCTCATCCGAGACTGTCCAAGAGCTCACTGATGCCTTGATCCAGAGCTGCAAGGACATCCCCCCCAGGACACCATCCACCATTTTTTTTTTAGGAGTATGCCCAGATGTTGCAGGGCCATACACACTACACCATCACTATCGATTTCTTTAAGTGCACCAGGGGTGGAGGGGGGGTGTTCTCTGTGGCCCACACCCACAGAATCCCAGCAGGATTCTTGGAGTTTTCCCAGTTCTCCCAATGGCCAGCCCATCCCTAAGTGTTACCTTAAGTGTTTTTGGAGCAGTGCAGACCATATAGATTATGGCTTAAACAGAATAGAGGGCATAGTTTTCAAAATAAGCTATGACCATGCAACATTTAGACTGTTATAGCTAGAATACAGGAGACCCTTAGGCTGGACCACCCATATTTCTTCTTATATCCTTGTGCCCATGGTGGTGGAGTTACTGCATGTGTAGCAGAAGAGCTTGTCCTCAGATAACCTCCAGGGTGCATGGGGCAGCAGTGAGCTCTTCTGTAAGCAGACCGAAATAATAAAGCACCTCACAAAATGACAAACCAGCATGACTCATGGAAAAGTAAAGAACCAGTAGATCATGTGGAAACAACAAAGGGATTACAACGTCATTCCTCTTTCAATGTCCTGCTTCGTTTCTGAAACGTTTAAAGGACGAATATCAACATGACAGGAGGTGCAGAGATCCCCTGGCTTTTTCGTTAAACGTGTGGAAACCAGAAACAATGGAGAAAGGAGATACAATTCCCCTGTTCTGGAAATGGCCCACCTATATACACTGTTAGACCACAGAGCCAGCACCTGACTGCCTTATACTGTCAACACCTTTACTCCCCCCAGTATCAACATAAACACCCTAACCCTAGCCAATAAAATACCAGAAATTAATGAAAAAAACTTTATAAAATAATACAAAAAAATATTAAATAACATAAAATAATACAACTAAAAATGAACAACAAATAATTATTAAAATATTGTTAATTAAAATATAAATTAAAGTTAATAATAAATAAATTATTTAAATAATAATAATAATAAATACTAACAGTAGTAATAATAATAATAATAATAAATAATAATAATAATAATAATAATAATAATGAGAATTAAATGTAATTAAATGAGACGTTAGATGAGAGTTACTGCTGCTGTGGAGCTCATTGACGAAACGTCTGAACGTGTTAAAGTCCACACTTAGCTTCTAAGCTAACCTCGTTATCTAAACGTTTATACGTTGAAGAATCAACCTTTACTTCAACTCGGAGCACAGTGACCCTCATTTACAGCACACAGATACACACAGAACAAGAAACAAACCACACTGTACTTTAACACATCAGCAAAGATTTAAAGATGAAGATAAAAAGAGCATATTAAAGGAAATGTACTAATTAAATATTACTAAGTCATAATGTAACAGGCAAATAAATAGATAAAAACTATCCCACTGAAGCACATTAAAAATAAATTATATAAATAAGTAAATAAAACGGTTACAGGTTAAAAAGGACACCTAAAACAGCAGAATCGTAAAAAAGAAACTAAAACCAGGCGGTGTGGAGGTGGTCAGACAGACCTCTCCTGGATAAATAACAGATAAACGTCTAAATAAAAGCAAGAAAGCACTAAAATCCTATATTTAAAGTCATTAGACAGACAGCTAACTGACAGGGCAAAACCAGCACCCAGACATTTCCCTCTGTCTGCTCTGTGCTTAACCTGTCGCTGTTAAACATGGGGTTGGTAGTTACTGACTGAATCCACACGCTCTAATCGGAACAAGGCCAGCAAGACGAGCTAACGGGACGCTACAGACCAACACGAAGTAATGAAGAGTCACACACGGAGTCAGACTCGGGATCAGAGGGCATTACCTTTCCTGAGCTCGTTCTTTAACGATCTAACGTTGGGTGATTTCATCAACGGAGTCCGAGACCTGGAGAAGAGAATTAAAGCCATCCTGTGAGGAGGAAGATCAGCCCCACGCTGATACAGCATACACGGTCAGGTAGAGTGTTGTGATCAGTCCCTGGACGGTTTACAATCTAACTACAGGAGTCACAGTCCTGAACCCGGTCTGCCATGTCCGCCTGTCCTGCTCTGATCCGACCGACGAGTTACCGACTGTCGGCACTACAGACCACAGGGCCTTCAGCACTTCCGCCTTCCTGTGAGCGCCAGACAGCCAGCAGAGGGAGTGAGTGAGCGAGGATGTGTGTGTGTGTGTGTGTGTGTGTGTGTGTGTGTGTGTGTGTGTGTGTGTGTGTGTGTGTGTGTTGCCGGCATACCAACCGGCACATTTTACAGCAGCCGGCACACTAACCTGCAACTTAGGTCTCTCATACAACCTAAAAGCAAACGACACATCTAAAAGCAGCCGGCACACCAACCGACACATCTAAAAGCAGCCGGCACACCAACAGACACATCTTAAAGCAGCCGGCACACCAACTGACACATCTTATAGCAGCTGGCACACCAACCGACACATTTTACATCAGCCGGCATACCAACCAGCAGATTTTACAGCAGTCACCACACCAACCAGCACATCTAAAAGCAGCCGGCACACCAGCCGGCACATTTCACAGCAACCGGCTCACCAACCTGCATGTTTAAAAGCAGCTGGCACACCAATCGGCACATTTCACAGCAGCCAGCACATTTTACAGAAGCCGACACATTTTACAGCATCCGGCACACCAACCGGCACATCTAAAAGCAGCCGGCACACCAACCGGCACATTTTACAGCAGTCGGCACACCAACTAGCACATTTTATAGCAGCCGGCACACCAACTAGCACATCTTACAGCAGCCGACACACAACCGGCACATTTTACAGCAGCCAGCACACCAACCCGGCACATCTAAAAGCAGCCGGCACAATAACTGGCACATCTAAAAGCAACTGCCACACCAACTGGCACATTTAAAGCAACCGCCATACCTACCAGCACATCTAAAAGCAACCACCACACCAACCAGCACATCTAAAAGCAGCTGGCACACTAACCGGCACATCTAAAAGCAACCAGCACATCTAAAAGCAACTGGCACACCAACCAGCACATCTGAAAGCAACCAGCACACCAACCTGCACATCTTACCACAACCAGCACACCAACTGGCACATCTAAAAGTAATCAGCATAGCAACCGGCACATCTAAAAGCAACCAGCACACCTTACACATCTTACAGCAGCTGGCATAACAACCAACACAACTGGCACACCTCACAGCAGGTGGTACACCAACTGGCACATCTTATTGCAATGTTATTCTAGTTCTGTTGGATCTTAGTGCCACATTTGAGACTACTGATCACTCTATCTTGCTTGATAGGATAGAAAATCATGTAGGCATTAAAGGATCAGCCCTTAACTGGTTTAGACTTATCTGACTGACCACCATCAATGATTTAATGTTAATAATATGAACACTTTCATCTCACCATAGTGAAATATGGTGCTCTTCAGGGGTCCATCCTGATGTGCTGGTCCATTACTGTTCTCCCTTTACATGCTGCCAATTGGTAGAGTAATCTGAAAGCATGGTATTGATTAACAATTTCATTGTTATGCTGATGACACCCAGCTTTACATATCAGCTAAACCAAATGAGGATCATTGTCTCAGTAGAATCACAAACTGTCCTAAAGAAATTAAAAACTGAGTGACTCACAACTTTCTCTTACTAAATTCTGAAAATAACAGAGGTTAATGGTGGGGCCCAATATAACTAATATTGCTATTAATCTATATGGTTTTTCAATTATACCCAGTTCTACTGTAAAATACCTAGGGGTTGTGTTTGACACATTTTTATGTTCACATCAGTAACATAGTTAAAACTGGCTTATTTCATTTACATAATACTGCCACACTGCATAAAGCACTTTCCCATAATGATGCTGAGGTAGTTTGCCTGTCTTCATAACCTCAAGGCTGGATTATTGCAATGTCCTTCTGACTGGTAGTTCAGGAAAATCATTGCACAAGCTCCAATTTGTCCTATTAGCAGGTGCTAGAATTCTCACCAAGGCTTAGATATTTGATCACATTAAGTCGTGTTCTCTCATCTCTTCATTGGCTACCTATTAAATTCCACATCATCTATAAAATACTGATTCTAACATACAAGTCGCTTAATGGCTTAGCCCCACAATATCTTTAAGAATTTCTTAAATCAGACAACCCCTTTGTGTTAACTTCACTCACAAGATGTGGCCTACTACTAATCCCTTGAATTAGAAAGAACACTGCAGGGGGGCAAGCATTCTCTTATAAAGCCAACCAACTCTGGAATAACCTTCCTGCTACTGTTGGGGACTCAGACACACTCTCTGTCTTCAGATCTAAATTGAAAACATTTCTTTTCAAGCAGGCTTTTCGTTAACCCCATCGTTACAGATCAAATGGCATCTAGCACATATTACAGAAGCCTTAATGGCAACCAGCACTTTTAAAAGCACACAGAACAACTGGAACATCCCATAGTAACAAGTGTGTGTGTGTGTGTGTGTGTGTGTGTGTGTGTGTGTGTGTGTGTGTGTTTATAACACTGTTTGTGTTTCCCACAGGAAAACAATTGACTTTGCCTTATATTTCACTGACAATAGGGTACATATTTTGTACACTACTTTTTACAATGTATTGAAAGATTGTTATAGTGCACAAAAGTTCGGCACGTTCATGCACTCCAAAATGGAGGAACTCCAAAGTAGTGCACTAGTTAGCTAGGGAAAAGGGCACAGATTCTTGAGAGTGATGCCAAATACACCACGATGACACAACTTCAGAAGTCTGCTGAACTCACAATATACCTCAGAGAAAAGGAAGGCTATGAAAAAGCTCATCCAACTCCGTTTATGTAACACTGCATTCCTTGGGGCAGGTATACTCTGATATCCTCTTAAAAGCCTGTTTCATTACTTTTCCACAAACATAAAGAAACTCTTAACTACTGTTAAGTTGCATGGCAGCCAGTTCATCCACATGAGGAATATAGTGTTAGGAACACAAAAGAAGTTAAATTGAATACGTAACTTTGCTTAATTTTAATAAGTGTCACAGTTTACAGGCCATAAACAGACTTATGAGATCAGCATGGTTTACTCTAGATATATTGTGTACAGTACAGCCTAATTAGAGCTTTCATCTAGCTCAGGAAACTCATTTCAGACTAGAGCCTCGTTTTCAGGACAGTATATTCAATAAACTGTAGCAGATCTTTAATAATGTGTTCTGTTAGTGCTGAAGGATTTGAGTACCAGCGCTTCAAAACAACGCCTACAGGAATGCCATTCTAGGACTCTGGCGCGCTTATTTCGGGTTGCCAGATTGCGCTGGAGTTTTGTGTCCTTTTCTATTACAAAACAACATTTCTTGGCGACTTTTTCAAACGGAGGCGACTGGTTCAAACAAACGCGTTTCCTCGTCCTAACATGAAACAAGCGGATGTATATTGGGGAAGACTGCGCTGCCGTCCACGCTCCTGCACGTAGTATGTAAACCGTGTGGAAGGAGAAACAACTGGCAACCCGGGGAATAGGCCCGCCCTCTGTCGTAGGACGTCACGTGGGCCCGCGGGGCTGATTCGTGCAGGCCCGGTTCCCCCGAGCGACGACTTTTCCCCGAAAAAAAACAAAACAAGCGGCTCCAGAAGCGAGTTTGTTCGCCGCGGGCAGCAGCCGCGCCGCCTGCCCCCCTGTCTGCGGGTTTGTGAGGATGCTGAGCGGCGGCAGGAGCAGGAGGAGTGAGACCGCGTTTGAAAAAGCCGGGTGAATTGTGCCGCTGCCGCCGACCAATCCGGAGTGAGTATTTTTCGCGCTGATTGGGACGCGTTTCCCGCAAGACTGAATAGAGAGAGAGAGAGAGAGAGAGATGCTGAAGCTGAAGCTGAAGCGGCTCTTTCAGGTGGAGGTGGGTATTGGGGTGCAGTGTGGGGCAGGCGGGCTGCTCGCTGGTGTAACAGACGCTCTGAAGCCTCCCGTTCTGTAGCTTAGCTCGCTAACCGCCGGCCGCCCTTCTGACACAGCGCGGGCAGGTCGAGAGGCAGGCGGAGAGGCAGGTGTGGAGGCAGGTGGAGAGGCAGGTGTGGAGGCAGGCGGTCGTTTCCTGCTCTTAAAGCGCAGCGGGGTCGTTTACTCCGCGGCGAGGCCGCTCCGCGGACAACTGTTAGCAGTGCGGTGTAGCCTGGCCGCTAACTGGTTTGACTTGTGTGTGTGTGTGTGTGTGTGTGTGTGTGTGGTTCCTCCAGACCGCAGAGCTGCGTTCAGGTAATAAGCGGCTCGTCGGTGTGCTGGACGTTCGCTCAACGTTCTGGAGACGTTTTCTAAGGCGATGAAGCTGTTCGTTCTGTGGTGGATTGAAGTCTTTGTGTTTTCACAGGTCTGATCAATAGAGTGGGGAACAGTCTCTGAGATGATGGAGGTCTCTGAAATGATAGGTGTCTGTCTGAGATAATGGGTGTCTCTAGGAGATGGAGGTCTCTGAGATGACGGGTGTCTCTCTAGGACATGGAGGTCTCTGAGATGACGGGTGTCTCTCTAGGACATGGAGGTCTCTGAGATGACGGGTGTCTCTCTAGGAGATGGAGGTCTCCGAGATGATGGGTGCCTCTCTAGGAGATGGAGGTCTCTGAGATGATGATGGGTGTCTCTCTAGGAGATGGAGGTCTCTGAGATGATGATGGGTGTCTCTCTAGGAGATCTGTGTCCATAGGGGTCTCTGTCCATCTTGAATGATGTTAGCTCATTGCTCGTGTGTCTTGGTTATTGCATTGTTGTTTTTGCTCATAAGCAGGTCCCAGTTGGTGAAGTCGGCTCTGTGTTCACCAGGAATGTAGGTTGAGGTTCTTTTTTAAGTGGAAGTGTTTAATTATCGGTTCTTAAGGCTCTGACTGTGGCCTCAGAAAGCAGACTGACCTGTGATCTCATTCAGCAGCTCAGCCCTCACTGCAGGGAAGCCATTTTCATTTACACAGAACCCCTGTCCTTCAATGTGGACTGCTGATCTGGTGCTGAGGTCTTCTGCTGATGGTTCAGCAGAACAACTCAGCCGTCAAAGTCAAATGTTTTTCTCAGCTGGTTTCACTGTTCATTCAGATGTGAATTAAATGTCAGTGTCCAGTGAAAAACATGCTTCTCCAAAATGCAACTTTTATGGGGGGGGGGAAGGGAAAATAAGAGATGTTTTACTAGTTGCTGCAGGGTTCAAGAAATGGACAATTGGAGGGGGGTTCATTGGACATATATATAATTTTATTTTATTTGATTGAACAGTTGCAGCTATTCCCTTCCCCTGCACACCTAATTTGTCTGTGTCAATTGTGTCAGCACTGTGGAGTTGATGGCAATATTTTAGACGTACCATATACTGATTATGAATTTGAAGTGTTTTGGTAGGACCTTGTGACTCACGTTCCTACCTAACAGCAAACTTTAGAAAGTCCTCTTTAATTTCTCCACTTCTATTTTAATTCTCAACAGGCCCTTGATTGGGAATGATGGACAATAAGGGGAGGTCTCTGCCTGCAATGCCTGAGCCAAAAAACCCCACCAGTATGAAGCAGCTCTCTGGTTCACCAGGTGGTTGTAAGGGACATGGTGATGGAAGTACAGATCCTGCTCTTCTTTTGGATAAAGCAGCGACACAGCTGGCAGCCACCCCCCAAGAAGGCGTTCTGCAGAAGATGAGTAACCATAACCACACGCACGGTCATGAGCACACTCATGAGCATCTGAAGGATCTGACGTCTCGCTTGTTAAACGGTGATCAGGATAAAATTCCAAAGCTCTGTGCTGCCCCTGCTTCACCTCCGTTTCTCAAAGGAGTGGATACTGGTTCTCAGCACAGCAGCCCCCAGAGGAAATCGGAGTCCTCCCCGGAGCTCACATTGAAAATAACCAAACATTTGTCCAATGGGAAGTCACCTCCACCAACCCGGTATGAAGTGAGCTTTGGGGAAGAAGGGACGGAGGATCCAGGTGCACCTTTGAGCATATCAGAGGTCATTCTGGACTCTACGAATGATGGCAAAGAAGGGAGGAAGAGGAAGAGGGGACCCATGAAGAAGAGAATGCCACTGAACAGAAGACACCCAATTATTGCTGCTGCTGTTGTCCCTGAAAGATCTGCTTTCATGCACACCACCATCAAGCCATGTGGTAAGGCCACGGAATCAGACAACCTCGCTCCTGCCACAGATGTTCTACCTGATGAGTCCCGTGATGTGACAGAAATTGATGGACCTTCCTGTGTATCTACATTGCCTGCTGTGGTATGGTTCTGTTCCTAGTTAATGGTTCTGCCCGGTTGTTTTGGAGCCTTTCTATTGCTTGTCATGAACATCCAGATTCAAATGATTCCAAATTGAAAATAGATGAAGCCTTTTGTCTGACAATGAAAGTTCTGTAGTAGCATCAGTGCATTTGCCCACACCAGTGTTTATTATGGAAGGACAGTTGGTCCATTTTAGTTGATCATTTAAAGTTAAAATATCCCAACAAGAAGCTGTTTTATATTGTTCTATTTATCCAAGGCATCACTCCTGTAGCACCCCTGTTTGTTTATTTGCCTGTAGTCATCTTCACAACCACGCACAGCCTATACCAGCATAGCTATCCATCTGTGTATTTGACAGACTTCTGTTGGCTAATGTATCACATCTGGGGATCTAGCACTTTCCTCAGTGATGCCCAGCTGCCCAGTGATGTGACATTGGTGGTAGTTTGAAAATATGGCAGCGACTGACTTCACACACATCATGCTTAACCTCACCCTCCAAGTGATTAGGGGTTCCTAGTAAGTAGATGTGATAATTTGCACTGCGAAATTGGCAGAAAAAGGGTTGAAACTCTGTAAAATAAATAGTTACCATTGTCGGTCACTAGTGTTTATACAAAAAAAAACATTAAAGCTGCAATTAGCCTCTGTTCAGGGAATTCTGTGAGTCAGGGACTGTGGATTAACTCAAGAGTATTGCTGTATTGAATGCTGTCTTTTTTTCTAATGTACCTGTTTGAACAAAAAACAAATGTGTGAAATTGCATTACTTATTCACAACAGCCGCAAAACATTGACTTTATCAGTTCTGATGGCTAGGAAATGACCAAAGTGCAGGAAATGAAGTAAAAATAACACTTGTCAGTCAAGAGTATGGAACTGAATAAGTGATTGATGTTATTTTCCTGTGTGACAGGTCATGTCTATTGCTGAAAGTGATGCTTGGAAGGAGGAAGTGAATAATGTAAAGGTGGAACATTCAAGGGATCAACCTCCTGTGCAGTTTTCTGTGGGTGATACTGTCTGGACTAAACCGTCTGGATACCCCTGGTGGCCGTGTATGGTTGCTACAGACCCAGAGACAAACCTTCACTACAGGCTGAAAGGTAAATGTTTGCAGACACAGTATGGTTGCATAATGTCTTTGTTAGTATAGGATTACTTTCATGGCACATTTTCTTCTTCTCTTTAGCAGCAAACAGCAGGACTGGGTTATTGTACCACATTCAGTATTTTAGTGACACTCCAGAGAGAGGATACATTGCTGGGAAGAATATAGTCATGTTTTCAGGAAAAGACCAGTTCCATGAGCTCTGCTGGGGCAACAAGCAAAACAGTGCCCGTTCTGATACCAAGAAGGTACTATTTTTCTTTTATCTCATTCCGTATATACAATATACATCACTTGTGTGTTGTCATGGATGTATTAAATCCCCTTAATTTGTTAGCACATGTACTGAGTTTCCCTACGTGTCTTGCTCGTCTCTTTAGCCATCAGTCCCGCGTAAGCTGCGGATTCCATGGGAGATGGGCATCATCCAGGCAACAGAAGCTGTAACTTTACCTCTAGAGGAGCGACTGGTCAAGTTCAACTTCACATATGAAGGCAACCTGCCACAGTTCAGCACTCACGTCCTGCAGCTGTTGCAGCAGCAGCGTGAACAGGATCATGGGAAATTTCCAGAGACAGCCAGCCTTACTCCTCCAGACTCCACTCAGTCCAGCCCCATCACTATACAGACTCCCAGCAGCCCTGTTCTGTTCCCCTGTCCCACCAACAGTAGCACTTCAGCAGGGAAAATGCTCCTTGCCACTAAAGCACGTAATGCACCAGCCAAGAAGGGACAATCTAATCATCCCAACACTTCTGAGAAGAGGAGAAAGAAAGCTATTGTCCCTGTAGTAGTTCTTCCTCACATTGACTCTGCTTTACAGGTTAGTAGAGGATCAAGTGTGTGACATCAAAATTTCTCCTTGTTTTGTCCTGCCTGCTTAATGTTATCTGTGTTGTGCAATTCAGGATATCTCCATTGCTTCATATAAACCCGAACCTAAGAGAAAGACACAATCTGGAAAATTGACAAAAAAGTCATTGCTGAAACAGGTGATTTTTTTTTTTCCTTCATCTCTACATAATGATGTAATGTAGTATTCTTTTGATTTGGCATGGTTGAACTTGTGCATCCATTTGCAGGATGTCCTCTTTGCTGACATTGATCCTCAGTTAAAAGCACCTCAGAAGAAACCAAGAAAACTCAGGCAGAAGTTTCCAGCGGCGCCAAACTCTCTAAAAAGGAAGAAAATTAAGGCAGCTGCAAGTATTGCTGAAAATCCAAGTATAGAACTAGCAAAGCCAGTAGTAGTAGGTGAGTTATCTAGCTTCCCTTGCATCCATGCTTAAGTAGTTTCTTGTTTGTTTGGAACGTGGGTTTTATGTCAGAACAGGTAGAAAGTTAAACTCATTCTGGCTCTGGGGCTTAGTGATGGAAAAAACCTTCTTTTTGTCCAGATCAGCAGATTTATCAGTGTGTTAGCAAAATAAGCTCACCAGCGCAAAAAGTGAACTGATTGGTTTCCCCGCAGGTGCTGTTTTGCATTGGCGCTACTGTGGTCTGCCATCAAAACTAGGCACAATACTCAAGCCACCTTTGTTTTGTGCTAATTTCAAGTAACCCCTCACTCTTTTAAACCTGTTTCTCAGTTGGACTCTATTGGCTTTATTACTTTTAATCTGCATCTCTGAATGGAGCCAACAGATGACTGAAGATGGGCAACCTCACATACACATAAATTATGTCCTGGTACAGGAAAGGATTTGCTATTTAAACTGAAGGTTCATATGTCAGAAGATTAATAAAAAAATGAAAATACGTGTCAAACGTAAACATTGATGTCCTCATTGACTAACAGAGGCAGCTGTAGTATAGTGTGTATTGTTGTTAAGAGAAGTCTTACTAACAGTTACTTTTTGCCTTTATGACCAATTTCCCTTGTTTAAAGATGGAAAGGGGGCCAAGATGAGGAGAAAACCTAAAAAGAACATTGCAGATGCTGCTCCTAGAGGTGAGCTTCTGATACCATATTGGTATTTTGACCTTTTTAAAATGTATAACACACATTTTGAGGGGAATGTTTTGGGCTGACTATAATAAGTAATTCTGTTCTTAATGCAGGTAGGAAGAAGGCCTTAAAACGTGCCCTAGAGATGATTGTTGAAGAAGAAGAGGAGGAGCCCCATCCTAAGAAGAAAGCCAAGCTGGGGGAGGGCATAAGACGCAAGACTGTAAAGGTATACCTCTCTCTGCAGATACACTTAGGTTTTTAGATATGTCTACAATTTGTACTTCCCTGTGCTCACCTTAATTCCAAACACCTTAATTGTTTAGTTAGAAGACTTAAAAGTTCTTGCTGCTGCTATATTTTTCCCTTTCCTTTCCAAAAGAAACAGACTACTGAGCCAGTTGAGCACTTCAGAAAGAGAAAGAAACAGACGTCTGCCATTGACAAAAGAAAGGGATTCAGAACATCAACCTCAGGTAAATGGCTCTTTCGCAGTATAGACTGATATTGGACTGATTTTTGTAATTTGTGGTATGCTTAAAATAATGTTTCTGCTGTCCTGCATCTCTTTTGTGTCAGGAGAGGAGCCTCCAGTCAAGGCCAGACGTGTTAGGAAGAGGAAGAAAGATGGTAACCAATCACGCACTGCCTCTTCCAAGAAGCGCCGCACATCAACCCAGTTAGAGATGGAGGTATATTTATCCTCATCCTGGGTGTATACCATGATGCAAGCTCAGCATAGTCAGATTTTTTTTTCTAAAATGAAATCCTGTTTCATTAAACTAAACAATTCCACATTAGCATGTGTAACACTAAGAGTAGTTGGTTAAATAACTTTGTATAAAACATTTATTTAGGTAAGTAGAAACTGTTATTACAATTATCCAGTGAGTGATCTCCTTTGCCATTTAGCTCCTAGTTTCCTTTAAAACACTGCAATCTAAACTGGTTGTACACTGGTAGTACACACTCAACTAAAATAACTATTGTATAGAGTAATATGCTATGATTGGATTTTGTATATTGTGGGTGTTAGTTTTAGCCTCCTTTTGGTTCTGAACTCATTCAGAACTGGTTTAAAAACAAAGGAAGGTACATGGTTTTCCCCACTGATATTAATTTCCACAATAGCTTTATATAGTTTCAGATATTATCTAGTAGTAATTCACTGTAAAACGGCTTCACATTCCTGTTTTATTTACCTTCTGATTCTTTGATGACCGTTAATGGTGCCTTGAGGGCACCAGATGGCTGTCTGAACACTGTAGTTAAAACAAAATTGGAGATAGATTTTCAGAATTGAAATAGCCAATACCTGATCCATTAAAAAATGCCTGGATCTTCCCTGATCCTAATGTGATGGATCGGATAAGAACGTCACGGTTTCATAACTAGTCAGGTTTGTCTGAAATCATGCCAAATCCTAATGCAGCTTTTCCTCTTTTTTATGAATCTTTCATGAAGATTTTGTGCAAGCAATCCTGCACAGTGGACCAGCGCACAAATATATGCAGGTTCTTGGAAGTCATGTGCTGGGGGTGGGGTCTAAAATATAAAAGCTGTACAGGCTGTGTGTACTACTTCTCATGTTTTTTGCCTAAGGGTTCCCAAACATTTGCATACAACTCTACATGCAAATCATTTCATATGCACTTGCCCAGTTACTGCATTTTTGTGTATCTCAAAATTTTTATTGTCCTGGTTCATCCCCTCTCCTTTTCTGGCTGATGAAGCATTATTAAATTAGTGTATGAAATGTGTTTCAGGCTTTGTGTGAAGACAGACCCGATTCTCCCAGTGACAGTACAGATGAAGCCCATACAACCAAGAAAGCCAGTGCAAAAAAAGAGAGTGTGTGTCAGGTTAGTGTGTGTGTGTTCTATCTTGATCTAGGATATGTTTAAGTGTTGGTCTCTGCAGTCATGTTTCTCATAATCTGTGTGTGTGTGTGTTAGATTTGTGAAAAGACAAGTGAGGACCTGGTGACGTGTGCGGGACAGTGCTATGCTACATACCACCTACAGTGTGTGGGTGTGGACCAGCCAACAGACAAGGTGCTCTGTACTGCCTGCAGGACAGGTGAGCCAGATCAGCACATTTTACACTTTAACAGGTTTCAGATTTGACATAATAAAGTATTCCTTTAATTGTTCTGTCGTTTTCAGGTGTGCATATGTGTTTTACCTGTAAGCAGTCAGAAGGGGAGGTAAAGCGCTGCAGTGTTTTGCACTGTGGAAAATACTACCATGAGGCATGTTTGCGGTTGAGTGCCTTAACTGTGTTTGATAACCGAGGGTTCCGCTGCCCGCTGCACACCTGTCTCAGTTGTCACTACAGCAGCCGTGGCACTGCAAAAGCCACTAAAGGTAACAGTCAGACTCCTTCAGAAGTTCTTTGCTTGTCCCCCTTTTTTCTCCCTTTTTACTGGTAGATAAGTGTCATGTCTCCAAGTTTCCTTATTGTTTCAAAGGTAGCTATGTTTTTATATTTATTTATTTTTCTTGTCTACATATTAGGAAAGATGATTCGTTGTCTGCGCTGCCCAGTGGCCTATCATGCTGGAGACCTGTGCATAGCTGCAGGAAGTGAGATGCTGACATCTACTGCCATTGTGTGTACTAATCACTTCAACCCTAAGAAGGGCTATAGTCATCACTCACATGTCAATGTCAGCTGGTGTTTCTTGTGCTCCAAGGGTAAGAGATTAGATTGAATTGAACTTTTAAACAAAAATGGTTTATTCATAGTTTCCAGTTTGAATTGTGTGTAAGGCTCTATATAAGGTGTGTGTGTGTGTGTGTGTTGTAGGTGGCAGTCTTTTGTGCTGCGAGTCCTGTCCAGCTGCATTTCATCCTGACTGCTTGAACATTGCCATGCCTGATGGCAGCTGGTTCTGCAATGACTGCCGTTCAGGCAAAAAGCCCAAGTACAGGGACGTTATCTGGGTGAAACTGGGTAACTACAGGCAAGTGCAAGAGATAGTAATTAAGTTTTTTGTTTGTTTGTTTTGTTTGTTTGTTTGGGGGGTAAATTGTCAGTATAACCTGACATGATATGCATAAAATAAAAAAAAGAGTTAAAAACAGTTAAAACAGTGGAATCTGAAGACCAATTACAACTTCGCTACCTAGTGGTTGGCATTTTAACACAATAGAAAATGAACCAGTGTCTTTCACCTTTTCATGTACACTATTAATTAAAAAGACATTTTGAGAATTGATAAGGCACTGCAAAACAATCTTATTTGTGGTATTGAAATTTTCTTACACCCCTGTTAGGTGGTGGCCAGCGGAGATCCGTCATCCCAGAAACATCCCTACAAATATCCAACACATGCGGCATGAGATCGGGGAGTTTCCTGTTTACTTCTTTGGGTCGAAGGACTACTTCTGGACTCATCAGGGCCGTGTATTCCCTTATATAGAAGGGGACAGGGGGAGCCGGCACCAGAGGAATGGAATCGGCAAAGTCTTTAAAACTGGTAAGGGATGGGTGTTGGTCATTCTTTGTTTTTTCTTCTTTTTTTTTCTCCCCAAAATAAATAAATCTGAATGATTCTCTCCTTCAGCTCTAATGTATTCAAACAGCCAAGACAAGTTTTCTATGCCATGTTGTAGCTTAAAGTCTATTGATTTTGCAATAGAGCCACGAATCACAATTGTCTTGAATCAATTAATAATTCATGGAAATTTAAATTTTTGGTCGATACGTCTGTTAATATTTGTACTCAGACATGGGCTTGGTTTCTTTTGTTGGTTAAAAATAAGGCATTATTGTATTAACTTCAGTGTGTGTGCTTTACTGTTCCCTTACAATTGTGACTTTAGCTCTTTTGGATGCTGAGGCTCGATTTAAAGAGATCAAGATGGAGAGAGAAGCTAAAGAGGCGCATGAGAACAACAAGAAACCACCACCTTATAAATACATCAAGGTACCAAATTAGCACAATTATATTGTGTTTAGTCAAAACCTAGAAAATTGTGGTTACTACCTGGCAGAGCTTCTAATCAAAGCACGTGTGATTCCATTAATGTGTTGTACCACTATTTTCACAGATCAACAAACCATGCGGGCGCGTCCAGATCTACACAGCGGATATCTCTGAGATCCCGAAGTGCAACTGTAAACCAACTGACGAGCGCCCCTGTAGCTTTGAGTCGGAGTGCCTGAACCGTATGCTGCTGTATGAATGCCACCCTCAGGTGTGTCCAGCTGGAGAGCGCTGCATGAACCAGGACTTCACCAAACGCCTCTATCCAGAGACCAAAATCGTTCGTACAGCTGGCAAGGGCTGGGGTCTCTTAACTCTAAGAGACATCAAGAAGGTTAGAATCAGCACAGTTTTTGATTGATTACTGGAAATGGTGTGTGTTTCAAATGAAGCACATTTAATTTATTCAGCATGTGTCTCATATGGCTTCAGGCAAAATGTGAACTATTGAACTTAATTGGCTTTTTATGACTCAGGGTGAGTTTGTGAATGAGTATGTGGGAGAGCTGATAGATGAGGAGGAGTGCAGAGCCAGGATCAAATATGCCCAGGAGAATGACATCACTCACTTCTACATGCTCACCATTGACAAGGTAAACTAGCTAGATTTGAAGGCATGTATGCATGTCATGTTACTGTCCTTCACTTCTTCACAAAACATGATTTATAATAATATTTAACATGAATCTTTCTTTATTTTTCAATGTGGATCTACGATTTCATTTTTATGTAGCTGGTGGTTTATGCTTTAGTTTGTCTGCTCTTTCTGCACCGATTGCAGTCTGATTGCGGTGGCTGGACATTGTGCAGCAGAGCTAGAGGAACAGTATTTAATTGGGAGTGCCAGTGAACAGTCTGCTGTGGCACTACAGTACATAATACTACAGCCATTTTTAGACCGGCTACAAGATGTCCTAAACATAATTGCAATAGAAATAATATCTAATAATACTGTTATTATAAAAATAATAATAATAATAATAATAATGCAGTTACACCTAATTGAGAATATAACATTGGAATATGAACAAATGAAATGACCTACATAAAGTAAATCCTCTCTACTATAATTCTGTCTGGTTTTCTAAACTACCAGTTGATGTGCTGCACATTGTTTATTTAGTGACACTGCTCATGCTCTGACTCTGACTTAATTGTTTTTATATTTTCATGGGTGTTTAGATGCTTGACTATTACAAATGTGTAAATACAACATGATTTATCACAGTTTATATATATATCTATCCCCTCATCATGTAATTTAGGCTCTTAACATCCTACTTCTGCTGTGAGCCAATAACTTACTTGCTCTTTTCTTTAGGCAGCTTTACCTTTAAATACACATTATGGTAGCATGCTTTGTTGAAATAGAGTAAATGTTCCTATGTCGGAGCTGGAATGTGGCTTTGGAACCAGCACATGTGCACTCACTCTTCCTAACTTTGTGTGTCACTGTTTTTATCTAATTGTATCATGGAAAGAGCACAGTGGGTAATTCAATTTAGTACAGTTCATTTAAACCCACTTTTTTAGATTATATTTGTGCCATAGAACTCCCCACTAATTGATTTTGAAACATATTTTAAAATATATCTTGTACACTTTTGGTGTCTGTGTGCAGGACCGGATCATAGATGCAGGACCAAAAGGGAATTATTCTCGCTTCATGAATCACAGCTGCCAGCCAAACTGTGAGACACAGAAGTGGACTGTGAATGGTGACACTCGCGTGGGCCTTTTTGCTGTTTGTGACATTCCATCAGGTAAGCTTTGAAAAAGAGCACTGAGCATTTCCCAGTCCTGCCATGGTGACCCCTGGGGGAAGACCCTTTATTAGATGGACAGTCAAGCGCACAGTACTGGTTAACAGGGAAAAAAAAAGATGTCTTGTACTGAGATTAGATTAGAATTCTACATTTGGTCTGAATGTTCATGGGCACCTCTTCTAATGAATGCATGCAGCTACTTTAAGTTGCACCCATTGCTTCTGTAGGCCATGTAGAGAATTACTGACAGTAGAATAGGACACTTTGGAGCAGATAAACATGAATGTCAATTATAACCATGACTATTACCAGATGTAGGTGAGGGGTATAAATGCCCTCAGCATTTAGCTGTGGAACAGTGTTCTCTGGAATGAAAAAGAAATTAAGTGCTTCATCCAGTATGTTTGTCATGAGTTAGGGATATGAGAGGGTGGTGATCGTTCAACATCCTGACCTCATTAATGCTATTTTCAGTAAATGTAATCAGATGCTCATAGTAATATTTCAGAAAGCCTTCCCTAGACAGTAGAGACAGTCCAACAACAGTAGGATGAATGTTAGTTAGGGTTTTTTTGGTTTTTTTTGGCCTTGATTTCAGAAGAAACAGTGAAATGAGCAGGTGTCCCAATACTTTCACTGAAAAAGGCGCTTTGACAGTATTTCTAAAGACATTTTTGTCTGTTATATGTAGGTACAGAACTGACCTTTAACTATAATTTGGACTGTCTGGGAAATGAAAAGACGGTGTGTCGCTGTGGAGCACCCAACTGCAGTGGCTTTTTGGGAGACAGACCCAAGGTGAGTCCATCTCTGACAAGCCTTGAGCATTTTACTAATATTAAAAACCTCGAGCTTCAGATGAGACATTTTTGCAGAGGCTGAGAATCCGTTAACTGTTTGATGCAGATTGCTCCCACTTCGGAATCCAAAGCCAAGTCGCATAAAAAGAAGCCTCGGAAACGGCGTGCTCGGAGCGAAGGGAAGAAGCAGTCGGAGGACGAGTGTTTCCGATGTGGGGATGGAGGGCAGCTAGTTCTGTGCGATAAGAAGGGCTGCACCAAAGCCTACCACCTGTCCTGCCTGGACCGTACTAAGAGGCCATTTGGTGAGGTTCATTTGTGTTGTGTAGCCAACCTGGTCAAGCCCAGTGTAACTAATGTGATGTTTGTTTTTCAATTTATTTGAAGAAATATGGAAGCTAATCTTTGTGGTGGTATAATTTTACTGATTTTGTTCATGTGAACGAGCAGGGCGCTGGGACTGCCCCTGGCACCACTGTGACGTGTGTGGGAAGCCTTCAGATGTCTTCTGCCAGCAGTGCCCCAACTCCTTCTGTAAGGTCCATGAGGAGGGTGCACTGCGACCACACCCGATCACAAACCAACTGTGCTGCCAAGAGCATGACGACTCAGACCTGCAGGCTTCAACAGCGTCTCAAGCTCCCCTGCCTAAAATCCCAGCCAAACGTGGCCGCAAGCCTGGGACCAAGAACAAGGCGTCCAGTACTGGTCCTAAGAAGAGTTCAAAAAAGGCTGCAGAAGTGTAGAGCTGGTGAGACTGCCCTTCTTCCCTCCCTCCTTTCCTTCTATGGCCTGCCCACTTGCCCTCCCTCTACTCATGATTCAGTGGTATTGACGTCGTCGTGACTGTTTTCCAAATCTGAAAGCACTGTGTGTGTGTTTGTGTCTGATCAGGGAAGTATGTGAAGACTGTAGAGCTCCACGGAGCTGCCACATCAGGTCCCCCACCCTTCACGCACACAACCTCTCTCCGAATCGAGTGTGCGCACACTGAAAAACACACTCATGCACACTTCAGTGTGTGTTCATCACAGAGCCAACAGACCAAACAGCCTCATTACTACACAGCATTATCGACGCCAAACTTGAATCTTTTTATGCCTGTTTTAATCTTTGAGATAGATGCTTTTTTTTAACAGTAGATATGTATATGGAAATGTATATGAAAGACCAAAATTATAATAATACTGGAATTATTGATAGATTTTTTTTTTTTTTTTTTTTTTTTTTTTTTTTTTTTAAATAACCAGTTGAATCGTTAAATTTAAGACACTATGGTTAGCCCTTGAATTACATTTTTTTTTATAGTCAATTATAGAGTCCATTTAACTATAGAGCAGCATATTGTTAGCAAATTTGTTAGCTCATTTTTTGGGTTTACGTACCATGCTAGAATGTTAAGTCTCTGAAATCTACCTATTCAGAGTTTTTTGTTTTTGCTGTTTTTTTAAGGCACAGTAAATTCAGACAGGGCGCTTCTGTGTTGTTTGGGTGAAATAAAGCTTTTTAAAGCAGTTCATTGCGTTTGCAGTTTTTCTCGTCACGTGAATCAGTTTTTTAAAGCATTAACGCATTTTACACAATTTGGCTTCAACTTTAAATACAATAAAAAACACACACCCTCACTCAATCACCTGCTCATGTGAAGCAAAGGTTTGGTTAGCATTAAATCTGTATTCAGTCTTCTAAAGTTCAAGCACTGCCTGAAACCTTTACTTTGCAAATTAAGATTTGCGGAGTTGAAGGTCTCTTTCAAATGAATTAAAAAGCTGAACTTAATTTATTCATGTAGCAAACAAAAGCAAAAACCTGCGGTGAGCCATCGTCCTAATTTCCTTATCTTTGGGCTTTCAGAGTGTGTAACAGAGAGTGGACCTGAATTTAAAAAATACACTGGGGAAAAAAAGCACTATGTCACTAAACAATGAAAAATAAATATTTACAAAATATGTGAATAAATATGTCTTTGAGCTGGTTAATGGACTTCTGCTCCTGAAGCTCTGCTCAGAGCGTCTGCAGATCGGGGCTGTAGGAAGTCACTTTCACCTTTGCAGGACTGTAAGCTGTCTCTGTGAGCAGTGTTTGTTTCTAAAGTAGTTCATGGTGGAGAACAGCTGCTCACATTTATACTGTATGGATCTGAAGATCGACAGGACATCAAATGCATATTTCTTCATGTTTATATGGGTGTCAGGGATGACATTCCATGTTTCAAACACGTTTGTCCTGGAAGGTTCTCAATATCACATAACACATTTTTGATTCTGAACAAGATTGTCCTTCTGACGGGCAACATCTCCAAGACCCTCTGTCAAGCGTTGAATTCGGACACCCACATGCCTTTGTCAGCTATTTCCGTCAGATCCAGATCCAGCTCCGGCTTCAGATCCGGATCCGGATCCAGATCAGGTTGATTTACACCTGCCGGGTTTTGGCGGTAAACCGGCTTCCACAAGTGTGACGCTTATTTTGAGCGACGGAAAATAATGAAGTATACTATTAGATCACAATAATCTTCCAATTTAGAATGAAAATTGAAAAATATTAACGCAACAAAAGACATTTTAATTAAATACTTTATAATGTGTTTTCTGAGTCACGGAGCCGCGGTATAAGGAGGAAAGAGCCGCGGGTTGCGACCCCTGAAATGGAGCGTTTAGCGTCCCCACTTCCAACTCGACCTTCTAAAACACGCTCCATTTTAACCCAGCCTGGATGAGGTGCCGAGCCACAATGTGCATGAATCTGATTCAGATCGAAGAGTCGAGCAGAACGGCGAGTGAATTAATTTGATTCGGTAAAAGAAACGTTGTAAAATGGTCCAATTTAATTAACAGTGGGTGACAAGCCATGTCCTTTATGCGAGACACTCCCTCAAGACTGAGAATGATAGTGTGAAAAGCGCTTAAATCTGATTCGTCGCACATTTAGCTGATAAAACGTCTTAGTGTCACATTCGCGACCCCCAGGTACTGCACTAGCATTTTAACTTTGTGATGAATTGTAATCACAGAATAGAGTTCAAGAATTTTAATCAATTGATGACCTTAAACAATTTCTAAATTTTAGGAGAAACATGCCTGATGCCCCGCCCCTTAATCAGATATAATTCAAAAATTCCACCTGTTCCCGGCTCACACAATCATACCATTTTGAACTTTGCTGTTTACTGGGGCACGATCTGTGGACTGAAACAGAAAAGGGCATCTTCCCAAACAGTTCCCACAAAATTAGAAGCGTACAGTTGTCCAGCATGCCTTGGTAGGCTGAAGTATTAAGAGTGCCCTTCACTGGGGCTAAGGGTTAGTCAGCCCCTAAAAAAACAGCCCAATAGCATTATCCTCCCCCAAAAAACATGGTTGGCACAATGTAGTCAGACTTGCAACATTCAGCAAACCCACACTAAGCAATCGGACTGTGTGATGGAGAAGTGTGATTCATAACTCCACGGAACGTCTTTACTGCTCCAGAGTCCAGTGGTGTGTTTGGTAATGTGTGAGTGTGCGAACTGAGTCAATAGTGTGTTGGTGACTTTCATTTTATCCATCTCAGCTCTCAGGAACTCCACTCTAAATTTGATATGGTCTTCCACTTTGCGGATGGGTTAATGTGGTTCTTAAACACGTCCACTTTTAATAATGGGTCAATTTAAAACAGCTCAGTACTTCTCACATGTTTGTAAAGGTAGACTGCATTGCTAAAGGCTTGATTTCATACACCTGTGTGTGAAACACCTGAATCCAATGATTAAGGGGCACTTATGTCCATGAAGTGTATGTTGTACACCAGTGCCCCCACTGAAAGCCCAATAGTGCCATGACAGTAATGTCATTAGTGTATTAGTGCAAACATCCAACCACAATTGTATGAAACAATGTGCGTAACTATCCAGACGAGAAGCACAGTCGCAATTCTTTTAATTCAGTTAAAGCACATTGAACCTGTTCACTTCAGTATGTACAATCTATTGCACTTAACTATACATAAAAATATTAAATCACACATGCCTAACACGAGGAGGAGATTATACATTGAAGATGTTAAAATGTGTGGAGAAATGCCAATAAAAATCACAGACTATTAGAAAAATTCACATTTCAAAACACAATACAAGGTTTGATCTTGTTAGAAATGTCGCCGACGTCAAACCCAGCTTGGAACAAATATCATTTGGTCATTTTTAAGCAAGCACATTTAAGGTCAGAACATAATAAATTTGCACATTAACGTTTGCTGCTGTTTTCAGAATTCAGAAACAAGTGAAAAATTTGGTTGGTTGGTGTGGCCTATATGGGCACATCTGTGCTTTCACACATGCACCGGCAATGTGTGCAGCAGAACAAATGGCACATCCTTTGAGTGTTAAAACTATATTAAAAAATAAAATCTGATTGGTAAGAAAAGCAATAACGCCAAACGTTCTGAAGCCACATTGTAAACAAGCCCCAAAACACACTGTGATAGCTTCAGGTCTCACTGGTAGTCAGTGTTAGTGAGCTGTTAACAAAACGTTAAATATATAAGTGCAGAGAATCTATGCTGAGGAGTCCAACTGGCATTCAGCAGCAAGTTACAGACACTTACTGTTGCAGATCAAAATATACAGAAAATAAAGGAGCAACATTCAACCAGTCCTGAAGCAGAGTCTCCACATTCACCACAGTAAACAGCTTTTTCACACAGGATGATCCAGTGACTGTATGTACGGTACAGTAGTGTCAATATAATCCAGTGTTTCAGATTAGCTTATAGTCACATTGAGCCAGATCGTACATTTAAGTGCTTGTGCATGTTAATGTTCCTCTTTGTCTCTTACTCCTTTCTTCTCTTTTTCGTCCTGAAGTGCAGTGCCCAATTTCTTAATGAGCACAGACAGAACTTTATCCAGTGGGTCCATCACTCCTCTCTGAAGCCACTTGGGAATTGTAGTTCTTGCATGGTGGAAACCCAGCTTCTGTAGAATGTAGTCCACTCCCACTGGGTCAATCTTTCGACCCGTCCAAGAAATTAACCTGAAAAGCAGACATTACTGTAAATTCAAAACATTTAAAAACAGAGCTACAACTCCAAGGCTTTCATGTGAACAGTATGAAGCTATAAAACACTACAGAAAATGTGGACACTTATGTCCTGTATTTAAACATATCAACGCTGTCCGATGGAAAATGTGTCTCCAAAATAGGGACTTTACATGGCAGTTAATGTAAAATAAAGAGTTTAGCCTTTTTTGATGTATTAATCCAGAATGATGTACACTGTCTACAGAGCAGTCCCAACCAGTCACAGCAGGTTCAAATGATGGGGAAACAAATTGAGAATCACGTTTTTCACTGGACAGTAGCAACAAAGACATTTGATTTTCATTTTAACAATATTAAGGGATGGGGTTCGCGTAACTAAAATAATTTTTTTTTTTTTTTAATAATTTGTAAATGTAATCAGAAAGGTAAAAGGTAGAATGTCCCCACATTTGTTACCAATTACAATGCCTAAAAGTAAAATCCACAGCATCACATTGGCTGCAAATGAACGTGATTATAAAGGATTTTGTAAGAGCTGGTCTCATTTAAACCTAGTTTGATTGATAAAGTGAGATCCAAAGAGGTCTCTGATGCTTTCAGAAAGAAGGACTAAAGAGACTAAAACACAGCTGTGTGTAGTGAGGGAGTGGCTGGTGTTCGTTTGTTACCTCAGTGTAGGCTCCAGGTGCCAGGTATTGCAGAGGAACTCTCTCCAATCCACAGTGGTGTAGTTCGTTCCATCCTCTTTGGGTTTCTCCTTCTCAGTGGAGCCCTCCTCTTGCACCACTGTAGGGCTCTTCTGGCCTGGCCGTGATGAAAACATCCGTGGGGCGAACAGGGCTGCAAAACGTCAACAAAATTCCAAGGTGAAGAACAGAGCAAAGTTCAGAATTTATACTGGTTTAGTGAAGTTATATTAAATTATTTCAAAATTTATTTTACTAAAGATTCTAACTGAAGTACAGGGGTTGGACAATGAAACTGAAACACCTGGTTTTAGACCACAGTAATTTATTAGTATGGTGTACTAGGGCTTCTTTTTGCGGCCAATACAGCATCAATTCGTCTTGGGAACATTTTTATGGATACAATCCGGGTTAGAACCCGAACATCCCTTTCAGACAGCTTCCTCTTGTGTCCACAGTTAATCCTGTTGGATGTGGTTGGTCCTTCTTGGTGGTGCTGACATTACCCTGGATACCGTGGCTCTTGATACATCACAAAGACTTGCTGTCTTGGTCACAGATGCGCCAGCAAGACGTGCACAATTTGTCCTCTTTTGATCTCTGGTATGTCACCCATAATGTTGTGTGCATTGCAATATTTTGAGCAAGACTGTGCTCTTACCTGCTAATTGTACCTTCACACTCTGCTCTTACTGGTTCAATGTGCAATTAATGAAGATTTGCCACCAGGCTGCTCCAATTTAGCTATGAAACCTCCCACACTAAAATGACAGGTGTTTCAGTTTCATTGTCCAACCCCTGTAGATCCGTCCCATTCAGAGTGGAACTTCTACCTAATCATAACTGACCTGCTTGCATAGGAGATAAATATTAGGCTTATTAGCTTTTATAACTCATGTTCCATGCAACCAACCACCAAAGCTGCTTCATCTCCCAACAGATCAACCAAGTCAACCCAATCGATTTAAAGCATAAACAAATACAACAAAACATACATTTCAGATTTTTTGGTATCCATTCACCCACTATGGATGAATTTCACTGAACAAAAAAAGAGAAGCTTTCAAAAGGATTTGTGCTGAATATACAAATCTGACAGTATAGTCAACAAGCACATTTTATATTTGCAAATAATGGTTAAAACATTACTTTTAGATATTGTATTAAAAATGAAAGTTTACCATAAAACCAACCCTGTATTTCTTTTTACCCCAGTACAGAATTGCATATGCTGTTCAGAGGATTGATTTGCATATTTCTTCCTGACGTTAATACAACTACTTGGCTGTTTGATTTCCAGGCGTTTTACCTTTCTCTTTCTCTTTTAGATAGGCAGACACCAGATCATGCAGGAACATGATGAGCTCTGCATCCATAGTTACACAGATGTGATCAGTGAACTCCGTCACCACACTGCATTCAACTTTGGGCTTGCTGCTTGCATCTGCAGACAGACATACACACTTAAACGGCTGTTCACAATGTGTCTTTTAGCAAACACCCAGCAAATCCGCTTCCAGAATCGTCCCTATTAAAGTTTTGGTAAAATAGTGGGTTATTTTAGGCTAGTGGCTAGTTATTCCAATTCAAGCTGCAGTAGCAGTACCACTAAGAGAGGGCTCCTCTGGGTCCTGTACATGGATGGATTTGAAGTCCAGCTGCATCCTTGGCAAGGCAAAGATTGTCTCAGTCTCGTGATTGTAGCTGGATGAGCCCCGGAATCCACTCAGCAGGCTAGAGCTCTTAGCAGCAGCTCCACTCTCAGAATTATTTGCATCCACATTTCGCAACAGGTTAAGCTCTGAAAGAGGAATAAGTAACATGGGGGGAAAAAAAAAAACACATTTTAACATATCATGTTTTCCTGCCTACTTTACCAAGTTACACAGTAAAGTAGCAGGGGGTCGTCCCTGAACTAGCAATGAACGACACACTATTATTTCCATTAAAGTCAGCGGAGCATCAAAATAACTTTGAAGCTGTTTTTAAGCAAAAATGCTACATAATTAAAGTCAATGTAAAAAAAAAAATGGGAATTTTACCTTCGTTTCTCATTGCTGTAACGTAGTTGAACCATTCTTTGACTGTGGCAACTCCATGAGGTGGGTTCTCATGCCGGCGGCGGGAAACCTTTGTGATTGTTGCCATAGGACTTTCCAGTGCTCCACAAGGCTTAGTTACCATGGTGTTGTGTCCTAGGTGAAAGTCCAGAGTCTGTACAATGTACGTGGAGTCATCATTGGAGCCTGGAAACAAAGGAAACTCCATTATGTACGTGATGTCAGCTTCGAAATGCTACTAGACCCCAAATCGAACAGTATTGCCATGATACACTGAACAGCCTTTTTGCATCCCATTGCATCCCCTCTAGTAACCATATCAACACTTTATAGTTCCATAATCACAGACTGTAGTCCATCTGTTTCTCTGCATACATACTGTCACAGGACCACCACAGAGCAGGTATTATTGGGTGGTTGGTTATTCTCAGCACTGCATTGTCACTGATGTGGTGGGGGTGTGTAAGTGTGTGTTGAACTAGTTTGAGTGGATCAGGCAAAGCAGTGCTGCTGGAGTGTTTAAACACTGTCCACTCTATTAGACACTCCTACCAATGTTGTCCAACTCATATATGTAAAGGAAGAAACAGCTTTTGCTGCATAGTTTGTATTGGTCATGATCTAGTCCTTCAACAGTGGTCACAGGACGCTGCCCACAGGATGCAGTTGGATGGATATTTCTGATTGGTGGACTATTCTCAGTTCAGCAGTGAGACTGAAGTATATGAAATCTCCAGAAGCACTGTTGTGTTAGATCTGCTCATACCAGCCCAGACACAAATGTTACCATACCACCAGAATGTCAGCCACTCTGCCGAGGTGAAAATGACCCTTCACCCAAATAATACCTGGTCTGTCGTTGTCCTCTAGGCTCCTAATCAGTGAAAAACCACGTGACAGTACGCTAACAAAGTATGCTGATAAAATGGTCAATAAGTGTTGAAACATGAAGGTGGTCATAATGTTATGGCGGATCAATGTAGAGTTACAGGTTTCAGTACCATCCTCCCAGATCTTCTGAGCCTCAGTCCAGAAAGCAATGTTGGGCTCCTCCAGATGGAACAGAACCCACAACTTGGAGCGGAAGTTGGGCCCATGGAAACAGGCCAGAGTCATGTGATTGCCATGCAGACTCATGGAGCCTCCCAGCTGCACAGCATCCTCAGGAAGTGGCATCTGGAACAGCGAGATGTGACATCCAGCTACCATTTTCAGCACAGCTGGCCAGTGTCTGTGATGAGCCGCATCCATATCTGTGAGAGCAAGTGAGTGAACGAAATTAATTCCTACAGAATGTTAAAGTTTATATTTAGAAGCAGTTTTTCAAAAGCTTAATTAAGATTATTGACATCCCTATACAGCAAAACCAAAGCCCAATCATGCACATGTAGGACTTTTGCACAATGACCAAGACTTGCATGCAAAGACACTCACAGAGTTCAGCAGCACCTTTATCTACATTGGCCACAGGTGTTTTCGGGGGTGGGAAGGCCCCCGGGCCCCAGGTAGATAGTGCCCGCTTGCTGGTGTCAAACTGCTGAGTGAAAAACTCTTGAAGCTTCATGCCAATCTTGATGAGATCAGGCGTGGTGGAGCGAGAGATGATCACTTGGAAGATATCCCACTGCAGGTCTCCATGTACAAAGATCTCACTGTTGGACAAAACGTTAACAAAGAGGCGATGCATTTATTATGAAATGCTACTGAATTATGAACTGTAATTCAACAGGCAGTGCAATGCATTTTATATTGAATTCATTTGTTATCAAAAGATTTCCACTCCTTACCTTTTCTCTGATAAACTGGCCTCGGTGCAAAGGTTGACCTTCCACTCATCCTGTAGCTGCAGGTCAGCATTGCTGAAGATCCCCATCAGGATGCTAGAGCCCATGTAGTCCAGACGGGCCTCAGTTGAGCCCATAGTTATCTGGATCTTATGGCTGGGCTGCTGGTTGGGGTGCTCAGAAATATGGGCTAAACAAAATTGGAAACAATAAAACTACCTCCACATGCTGAAGAAAGACAGTTCTAGTAAATAACAACAACAACAACAACATATGGTTGTTTTACACTCATCTCCAAAACAATAGCTGCAGCCAGAAAGAAGCAACTGACTGCAATGCACAACTACAATGGTATTGTGCCAGACTGTCATGGAGTCAATCAGAATGGCGGTGCCTCATCTTCCGTGACTAGTCCTGCTTTGCATTGTTGGAGACATTGCGTCTGGTGTCAATGAGTGGGGTTTAATGTCTTCATTACAAGCATTTTGACAGCCCAACGTGACCTTAATGAGGTCTTACAATCAGTGACCCAACCTTTTTTGAATGCACATTCCAGTGTATTTTTCCAGTAACACTATTCAAAGACAATCCTCCTGCACACATGGCTGCCATCCCAACTCCATGCCTAGACGTCTGGCATGTTGCGTTATACTCAACAATGAGAGACACTACTTCTGCATGTTTAGCTCAATAAACATAGCCCTTAACAGTCTACATTTTATATCATTGTTTGTTCCTGGTAACTGTTGTCTTTCTTGCGAATAGCATTGCAGTCCAGTCCACTTCCTTCTGGGTACAACTATTTATTTTGTTGATGTGTGTATTTGGTGAACCGTAAAACGATAAGCAAGTTGCTTCCAGAGCACCTTAATGCTGAAGACATGTACTTACAGACCATCTCCAGTGTGTTGACATCAATATTTCCTCCCACCACACCTCCTTTGGAGTCCAGTTTTGAACGGCCCAATCCCACAGACATGCTGATCTCTCGATCTCTGTTACTACCCACTGAAAGACGCCCCTGACTCTTCAAGCCACTCGTTGTCCAGCTGCAATTACAACATTTTTGGTTAGACTGGAAACAGCTGGTTGTTCTATTTCATTTGATTGTATGGAATAGAAGGTGACCTGTAGTGTTTGACTATGATTCTATGTTTAGTATTTGTATAAATCTATTAGGTAGTCTGAGTGGTATTAGGCTGGTCTCATACGTGTTGTTGCCCATGACGTTGCTCATGTTCATCTGGACATTGAGTTGTTTGAGATTGATTGCGAACACCACTAGTGTCTCCCATGGTGATCCCTGTTGTGATGCTGCCTTATTATTTCGGAAGGATGGGGTGGATGTTTTGGTCACTGAATCTGCAGGGAAATTGCAAATTATCAAGCAAATACCTGCGTGTGTGGTTGTGTATTTATTTATGGGGAAAAAAAAACAAAAAACAAACAAAAAAAAAAAACACAACACATCTGTTTCTATGCACAATTAAAATCATTCTCCACACAACAGTGACACCAATATGGTGTATTGTACATTTGCCTGTACGGCATTATTAGGCTCAACTGTGTATAACAGTTCTGTGTACTTGTGTGTGTACCTCGACGGGGTGCAGAGGAGTCAGACACACTGCGGGAGCGGCCAGTAGCAGGTGATTTAAGGTGTGTGTGACTGGGTGTGGAATCATTGAACACACTGGAGGAGGGATGCTGGGATGACTGGCCATCCCATGTCCTCCAGTAGGCTTTACGGCTAGACTCAGGAGACAGATGCTGTGCTACACTTTCAGCTGAATCTGGAGTGGCCGGGCCTGACGCTAAAACACACAAATAGGTATAAAGTGCAAAACTGAGTACAGGTCAGTAGTATTTGCCCAGGGACAAATACACACAAGACAAAGTTACAATGCCTAACCTGGTAGATTGATGGTTTGGTCTCCAAGGAATAGTCGCCTAGCGATGCTACGTCTGTACCAGGCTTTAGGGAAGGCCAAGATTTCACTGAGGCGTCTCATGTCGTATTTGAAAGAGGCTGAACCAATATCGCACACGGCTACATATGAACACAAACACACACACACACACACATATTCTCAGATTGGATTCTTATTTTTTCATAATTCCAGGTCATACAAACATAATCCAATCATAGTGAAATTAAAACACTTCTGAAATTAATTAATTAAATTAAATTAAATCAATCACACACACACACACACACACACACACACACACACACACACACACACACACACACACACACACACGAAGTCGGTGTATACTACAATGTCCTAATAGTTATTTTGTGAGTGATGTGTATTAGCCAATACTGATCAAATCCTCTTTTCTAATTCCAGTTTTTGTTGTGTGCATAACACAGTCTGACCTCTCTGATTTTGTAGCTCCCAGTTCCTTTAAAACACTGCACTCAGAATAGAGCTGGACAATTATTTAGAAAATAATCAAAACCAACAGTCAGAACATGTAATCAATGTAATCTTGCCCATGTTATTTTTTTAAACAGATTACTTTTGCTCCATTTATATTAATTGTGCTACATGGATAAATATATACTACTTATAAATTCTTTAGGTATAAATTAATAATATAAGAATATAACAACCATTCAGTAATTGTAATCAAGGTAAAATGTTCAATTAATTGTGATATTATTTTGTGGTCATACTGTCCAGCACTAAGATCACTCAAATCACTCTGAAATAATATCTGTTGTTGTCTGTCAACTATGGATGTGGAATTACTATTTCATTGTGTGGTGAAAGCATGATGGTTTGATTTGGTTTTCTATAGCACCAATCTCCTCCTCTTAGTTTTGAACATGCTGTTCAGAGTTGCTTAAAAACCAAAAGCATGCCGTTCTCCCATCAATAAAACAGAGCATTTCAGCAAATGTTTTATTTAGTTTCAGATATTACGCTATGTTTTCATGTTCCACTGTAAAACAGCTCCCACTGTGAGGGCTAATCTATTAGAAGTGTATCTCAAAAAGCTTTTGATACTGTCTGATTAGTCATTTAGTTAAACTTGAAACTTAATATTCTTATAAATAATTTAAAATTTTGGATTTGTGATTTTCATGAGCTATAAGCCATGCAGATCAACACTAAAACAGAAAAGGTATGAAATATGTCACTTTAAATGTAATTAAAATGAAACTTGACACCTTAACTATTTGTATGAAATTATGAACACAAATGAACTTTTTCACAACATTTTTTAGCATTATGTCCTGAGAACACTCTTATCTGTGGCTGGCTGTGAATAATTGTCAAACTGTGGTGCGTGAAGCATTCCAAAGTGCACTAGTTGGCCTCAGAAAATGTGCTGCATGAATGAAATATTAAGGATTGAAGTCTAGTTTTCACCTGTAATTTACATAATATTACATTTATTTGTATTTAGCGCTTAACATGATAGAGTGTGTATACACCACAGAACTATAATTATTATCATTTAATTACATGTACATTTACATTTATGGCATTTAGCAGACGCCCTTATCGAGAGCGATTTACAAAAGTGCTTTGCTGTTCACTCAGAATATCCTTAGCTAGTAGACAAGGCTAGAATCTAGAGATTCCTCACACTTAGATCCTGCTGAACACAGATGTCTTTATGGAGTTAAATACTCCTGAAACAGATGGGTCTTCAGTCTGCGTTTGAAGACAGTGTGGGACTCAACTGTTCGGACTCCCAGGGGAAGTTCATTCCACCATTTTGGTGCCAGAACAGAAAAGAGTCCAGTAAGAGGATGCATCCTTTCCTTGTGTTTTGAGGGTTGGTGGGTCAAGCCATGCTGTACTTGAAATTCGAAGGGCTCTTGGAACTTGAGTTTTGACCATTGCCATCATGTATGGAGGGGCTGGTCCACTTTTGGCTTTGTAGGTCAGCAACAAGGTTTTGAAGGCCCTACAAAGCCCTACAATACAACCCTGTGGAACTCCACAACATATACTAAACCAACCAGTTACCAATATTAGGATCTATATTAAGATTAATAGCTGAAAAATAAACCAAGGATTCATCGGGATGTCATTTAGACACCATAGTTGACTATTACTGCACTCCTGTTGTTTTCCTTTGTTTCATGCTTTCCGACATGTCTCAGTAGGCCTAATCAAAGACAAAGTGTGTGTGTGTGTGTGTGTGTGTGTGTGTGTGTGTGTGTGTGTGTGTGTGTGTGTGTGTGTGTGAGAGACGTGTTCCTGTGAATGACTTGTAGGTACGTGGTACTTCATAGTTTTAGTATGATCCTGGATGACATGTGGTCTTAGGATTTTGAGAACCACTGCTCTAATGTACACCTGACAAAAGCTGATCAACATGTTTAATGTTATCCAGTCTCACAGACCTACACTTCTGAATTGGACCTTGAGAAACCTACCTGAGATATTAATGAGTGTGGTGTCCATCTTGCCCCCCTTGCTAGCGATAAATGTGTCAATAAAAGCAGGACATCCTGTACGCCTCATTCTGGAAAGACTGACTTTGACAAACTCCAGGTTAATCGAGAGAGAGTCTTTCCTGCCCGTCACAGACGTGCTCTCTTCCTCAACTGCTCCTGAAACACAAGCAAACCCATGCATGACAAGCAATCAGTCACACTGATCACACAAAATATATTCACGAGACTGCGTAAGAATATCATTTCAGAAATGAGTTGCACTGGCTCCACACTTGGGTCTTACCCAGTTGTCCTGCTCCGGGTGGAAGACCAGTTACAGCAGACTTCTGTTTGCCAGCTCCATAGGGATGGAAGACGTAGAGTGAGAAATCAGACATGCATGCCGTGAAGCTCAGCCCGGAGGAGTTTGTGGATGGGCCCGATAAATCAGACTGACTGCTACTGTGTCGACTGCGTCCGAGGGGACTACCCAAGCCCAAAGGAGGACCTGGTGAAAAATTGCCAACTATGAAAACACAGCATTACAAGGTTTAAGCATTACAAAGATATTTCAAAAGACTTCTGGGTTTGTTTGCTGGGCTGAGAAACAAAATTTTATATACAGTAGAAGGCAAAAGTAAGTATGTAAGAAAGTAAATAAATAAATGCAAGCAAGCAAGCAACATTAGTGTACTATTACTGTACTATTGTGTTATGTGCAATTTGCCAAAAAAATGGAACAGGGAATCTGAGTTCTCAGATAACTTTTACCAAGGTCTCCTTCAATTTTATAGATTTTATTTTATATACAAAAACTATATAAACAAAAGTAATGGGTGTAATATTTGAAAACACATCAGTTTTCAACAGCAAGTTGGATCACTGATAGCTACACCTCACAGGACCTGAATGTGCTACTAATGACCAGATTTTAAAGAATGGAAAATATAAATATGGTTTGTGGCTACAACTTGCGTAACACCAGATTATTAATTCAACGTTAGGTTAAACCTAAAACAAGGTGCTCAGTATAAAATAAAATGAAATACTGAAAACTGTAAGCTTGTTCATGACTTTGCTTTTGTCACTCTAGAATGCAAAACAATCTTGTGCCACAGATCTAAAGAGTAATACCTACTTAAATATTTGATTGAACATAATCTAAATTCAGAAGTGCATTTTCACTGACTACAGATAATCAACATCCTACCTTTGCTGCCAGGTATTCTGTGGGCATTGTGCACAGACGGGGGTGTGGAGGATGGGGTGTGCTGCGGTTCAGTTGGATGGGTGGAGCTGGGGGGTTCCAGCTCACCCCTGTTGGAGGAGAAGACTAGGTCCAGAGAGGGTAGCTTTAACATACACTCCACACGGGACATGGGCAGACAGCTGAACCGAATCTGAGACGGCTGAAAGAAAAAAAACACACAAACTCCCCATAAATCCACAACATCTGTATGGAAAATAACGGCTTCATAAAATAACCAGAAACCTCGGCTGTGGCTCAAGTGGATCCATATTTGCATTGTAGGACAATAATTTGTATGTTAGCGTGCTAGTATGCTTGTGAGGCCAGTGAGAGTTAAGAGCCACTAGACGAGGATGTTTTCCCACGTAATAATGTTAGTTAATTAATGGGAGGCTTATATTGGAAACCAAATCAAGGATTATTCCATGACCAGCACTTTATGAACTTTAATTCAGAATTCTGTGTGTGTGTGTGTGTGTGTGTATGTATGGAAGTGTCCAAATTCATTTGTGTTTCTACACTACTTAGTGCACTATATACTGTTTAGAGAAAATCTTAACTGTTGAAAAAAAAGGTCTTGGTAACATTTTAGATCATTTTATTGTAATTCGACATGCTGTATACACAAATAAAAAATATAAATAAATGTGGAACAAATAAAGTACCTGAACTCTGACATAGACAACCACATCCACTGGGAAGGAGGAGTAAGGAGAGGTGGAGGCTGACACCAAAGAGACCTGAGACTCCTCCAGTGGATCCACAGAGTCAAACTGGCCAACATCTTCTTCAGGAGCACTCATTGCTTCACACACACAAATTATCATGGAATTATGAAATTAAACCACATATAAATTTTGCATTTGACAGATTAGGTGACTGAAATCCTGTAGTGCACGTACCTGTATAGTTCCTGTCTACTGGTGTAATAGGAATGGTCTCCAAAGCTTTCTCAAGGAAGTCCAGCAAGCATGGGCTTATCACCATTTCCTCTGGGAGAGTCTGCAGGGCCACCCACGCATACAGCTTAGCAGTCTTCACGCCGGAATTTGCCTTTCCTTTAGCTACACAAACAGAAATGGCTGTTAACCTCTATTACCCATGCTATAAGGCAGTTCTGAGCATACAGCCTATAGATTCCCACAGCCAAGTAAAGGAAGCAAAGTGCATGCATCTTGAGGTCTGAGGAACTAGTGATGCTGCATGCCACGAGAAATGCTACTGAAAAGCTTTTTTTAGAAAGAGTTTTTAAGATGATCTCAGTGTGACATTATAATAAACAGTAATAATGAAGCTGCAGTAAAATTCATTTCAAAGCAGCGTGACATGCAAATAAAGTATCTCAGTGAAGGCATCAGCATCTTGGTCATACTGAAATGTACAGTCACGTGAAACACATCCCTTTGTCTTAACATACATGAATGGGCATTTGATCTTCTTTGTGACAATACTGAGAGATGGAGGAAATATAACTGAAGAAAGGCAACTATGAACAAGTTAGAACACCCCTGCATTCTTTACTACTTAAAATACCTACAAGGTGCATCACATCAGCTGCAAATGAATACACCTTTGTAAAGTGAAAACTGTCTCAGGCCATCTTATTTAAACCTCAAGGTTGATCACCATGGCAAGATTCAAAGACCTCTTTAAGGCCTTTAGAAAGAAGGTTGTAGATGTGTATGAGTCTGGAACGGGATTAAAATAAAAGAATTCAAACAATTCAAAACCAGCCATTCCACTGTCTAATTTACAATGAAGAACATTTAAAACAACTGCCAACATGACCGGGACAAGCAGTTGTAGCAAGTTCAGCCTAAGAGCAGACCATAGATGCATAAAGAAGTCTCCAACGTTGGACCTACAGGTATCTCTTGGCACAGTTGATATCAGCACATGCATGTACAATAGGAAAGAGTGTTTGATTTTGTGAGAAGTGTTCAAAGAGGAAACCCTCAGACAGCAACATTGAATTATCTGGCAGTGTTTAGCAGAAAAACAGCGCATGTGCACATGAACCTCATCCCAACTATGAACATGGATTGGGGCTGCTTTGATACAGCAGGGCCTAGAGAGCTCTTAAGCATAGAAATCACTATGAATTCTTGTTTCAGATGGTCCTTGATAATCTGTACCATATATACAATGTGAAACCATCTGTGCAGCTGAATCTGAAGTGATGGTGGACCTTGGTATGTATATGCATCTTTCTTTATTTAGCAAAATTTATCTAATTATTTTTATCTATAGATATTATTTGAAAGATGATCCAATATTCACATGTCCATATTTCTTAATAAAAAACATTTAAATAAAGAATATTTAATGGGGTGTCCTATAATCACAGGACTGTACACATCGAAAGGAAACACACACACACAAAGAAAGTCATGGACTGAGCCACAGTGGGAGCCACAGTGAGATGACTCTTGCTCTAAAGCAGCAGAAGCAGAGTGCAGCAGAATGCAGCCAAGTGCCACGTGGTTGGCCATGCTCCAGAAACACAGGCTGCGCTGGGAGCATGCAGCTGGCCTGCTAGGCGCAGGCATATGGTTCGAGGAGAGACTGAGAATATGTGTGTACCTGAGGGCAGAGGAGGGGGAGGTGGGGACAGGAGTGTGTTAGTCTTGCTGGGGGCTGTAGGCACAGGGCCAGAAGAATCTTTCATACCATACAGCTTGGACTCTTTGGAGAGGGTTCTTGGCAAGGAGGAGCCTCGGGAGGCATTGGGAGAGTCGGTCTTCAGGGTCTTGGAGTTGTAGTGCAGCTGTGAATACATGATTGACGTCAAACTTACAATTAATAACAAACTTAATGCAAAATGATAGATGCTTCAGCAGGTAAGTGAAGCTTAAGGGGTTAAAATACTCATTTCAAGACCTCCAAAGTCAATATGAAGGGCAGACCAAACCTACATCCTTCACTTGCTTAGGTTTTCTGGTGCTGCTGACCATTTATTTTGGGCTAAGACCATCCCTGAAGCATGATACTCCTTCAGCAGAGACTAGAACTTCTTATTTGGTGGGGTTGGTCTTGTTTAAATCTTGGGGTGGCTGTGTCCAAATAGTAAAATAAGTGAGCTTGGGACTGGAAGAAATCTGGGGCAGACAGAGTGAAGGGACAGCATGTTCTTCACCCTCAACATCACGATTAGGGTGCCCCTGAGAAAGTCACCTAACTCCCAGTTGCTCCCACAGTGCTGAGGTCACTGCCGGTTGAATTAGCTCTGCGATCTCAAAACCTTAGGCCTTGTCCACCCACACTTTTTTTGTTTTGCCTCCTGTCCACATTAAAATGGTATTCTGATCACTGAAATAATCTGAATGATGGAGCATGTGTGTTCAGACCTTGACATCTACTCCAGGGATGTAAAAGACAGTGGTCTCAATGTCACTGCTTTTGCTCTGCAGGGAGGAGGGCACTCTCTTGGCACTCAGTATGTTGGAGCTGGAGGTGAAGCTGGGCTGCAGCTTCCGTCTCTTTGGAGGCGAATCTTGGTCCAGACTGCGTGAGCTCCGATCACAGCTCCTACAGGGAGGGGTGAGCGTATCACACATCAACAAATCTGATTAAGAGCTTTGTACAACAGACAGGAATTTCATCAGTTATGAGCTGTTACCTGCGCATTGCAAGCTCCTCATGCTCCGGTAGCTGGGTACTAGGGTGTAACACACACTTTCCACTGTCGATCTCCACACGAACATCCAGCTCAAAGTCAATGTTCCGCTCGTTGGGTGGAGTCAAAGCTCCACGCTGAGGGGGTGTGGCTGGCCAGCGCTCGCTAAACAATGCAGCCAATCCTGAAGACTTTTTCTGAGATGATCTGAGTAACAGAGATACACTCTTGAGTCTGCATGTAATGTAGCAACATAGGTTCCATATCTTCACACAAAGCTAGAAGAACAGGCTAGCTGAGCTGATATGCTAATATGAGTCCATCTGTCTATGTGTTTAAAAAACATCAAACAAAGCTGGATTCATGGAAGCAAGTGAACAGGCATCCATCAATTCACGCCATTTTATCCATTTATTTAAGCCTTGCCTTGAGCTGTGCATTCACAGACCATCATTTAAACATGAAATGTTGAGGATCAGTTTCTCATCAGGTTTCTAGCAAATCATACATAAGTTCTAGAAAACATTTTTGTTTCTGTTTCTTGAGCTGCACCCTTGTTTATATGGCCAGAGTGTGAAGAATGTAAGGAATTTGGGATACACTAAGGGTCAAAGGTTTTAGAACACCCAATATGGTGATAGTGTCCATATATTATCAGGGGAATGTTGTTAACCAAGAGATCACATCACAGCATTATGACGGTCTGAAACTGATTTGTTTTACTGGTTTATAATCAACCACAACATTATGACCACCTCCTTGTTTCTACACTCACTGTTCATTATTGTCAGCTCCATTTACCACATGGGAGCACTTTGTACTTCTGTAAATAGACTGCTGTTTGTTTCTCTGCATACCTTGTTAGCCTATTTTTCACCCTTCAGTCACTGTGCTTTGTGCTGTGACCTCTTGATTAACAACACTGCCTAATATATGTACACGACCAGTCAAAAGTTTCAGAACCCATATTGGGTGTTCTAAAACGTTTGACCCGTAGTGTACCTGGAATAGGAAAGGTACAGCTCCTGGGTCAAAAAGTTGTTTTAAATGTGGTAGGAATTCTGAGGTCTGTCCCATTCAGCCAGCTAAGTAGGAATCCTGCTTTATAAGTTTCATCTTATCTGGGATTTTCTCTCAAAATGAAGGATCACTACTTTGCCACTGCAACTGCTGCTGCATATATTTGGCTACAGGTATTAAAAAAATGTTTATCTTTGTCATAGTGGTGATATAATTTTGTAAACTCATCATGGACATTAGTGTATGACCCTGTGAATGCAAGTATTATCATGTCATCCATGTCCACAATCAGCATATATGTAAAATTCTAACCACAACACTATATACAGTGCATCTAGAAAGTATTCACATCACTTCTCATTTTGCACATTTTATTATATTACAGTCTTAATTCAAAATGGATTTGATCCATTTTCCCCTCAAAATCCTTCACACAATACCCCACAGTGACAAAGTGAGAAAAGTCTGTTTGCAAATGTATTAAAAATAAAACACACAAAATATAACATGTACATAAGTATTCACAGCCATTGCCATGACACTCAAAATTGAGCTTCCACTTGAGATGCCACTGACCATCCTTCAATTGTTTCTACAGCTTGAGTGGAGTACACCTGTGGTAAATTCACCTTTATTTCAGGTAAATAAAGGCACACACCTGTTCATACAGGCTCCCATAGTAGACAGTGTGTGTTAGAGCACAGACCAAACCACACAATCTAAAGAATTGTATGTAGACCTCTGAGACAGGATTGTAGCAATACACAGATGTGGGGAAGGGTACAGAAAACTCTGCTGCATTCAAGGTCCAATCAGCACAGCTGACGCCATCATCCATAAATGGAAGAAGTTCGGAACCACCTGGCCAAACGGAATGATTGTGGTAGAAGAGTCTTGGTCAGGAAGGTGACCAAGAACCCAATGTTCATTCTGACAGAGCTCCAAAGAGAGGAGAACCTTCCAGTAGGTCAACCCTTTCTGTAGCACTCCACCAATCAGGTGTGTACAGTAGAGTGGCCAGATAGATGCCATTCCTCAGTAGAAGACACATGACAGCCCACCTGGAGCTTGCCAAAATGCACCTAAAGGACTCTCAGACCATGAGAAACAAAGTGATCTGGTCTGCAAAGACTTCCTCATGTCTGGAGGAAACCATGCACCAGGAAACTAGGCTCATCACCTAGACAATACCATTCCTACAGTGAAGCATGGTGGTGGCAGCATCGTGCTGTGGGGAAGTTTTTCTGTAGCAGGAATTTGGAGAAAGATGACTGCAGCGATGTACAGAGACATCCTTAATGATAACCTGCTCCAGAGCACTTTGGACCTCAGACTGGGATGACAGTTTATCTTTTAACAGGACTACAACCCAAAGCGCACAGCCAAGATAACAAAGGAGTGGCTTTAGGACAACATTGTGAATGTCCTTGATTGGCCCAGCCAGAACCCACACTTGAACCTGATTGAACATCTCTGTGCCTGTGCACCGATGCTCCCCATCCAATCTGATGGCACTTTAGATGAATGGAAGAAACTGTGCAAAAATGGGTGTGGCAAGATTGCAGCATCATACTCAAAAAGTCTTGAGGCTGTTATTGCTGCCAAGGTGCTTCAACAAAGTAAGCAAAGGCTATGAATACTTATGTATGTTATATTTTAGTGTTTTATTTTTATTATATTGGTAATAAAAGATTTCATATAAACTGCTCACTGTGGGGTATCGTGCGTAGGATTTTAAGGGAATTATTTCATCCATTTTATGTGGCTGTAACATAAAATGTACAAAACGTTAAGGATTGTGAATACTTGCCAGATGCAATGTATTGTACAGTAACTTCTTGTTCTAGAAAGTTGCTACTAAATTCCATGCATTTGGATGTTAATCATAAATGTTATATTTTCATGTTCACATGCACCAAGCTGTGGATTAACACTTGTTAGTGAGGGAACCCTATTGATGATAAACCCTGGAGCATTCCTTTAACCCAGACCACGGTAGCTAAGCCCTACCTCCAGCTTTGAGTTTTACTAAAAGGCTAAAATAGTAAAATGAGTGTATGTAACTATACAGTGTCTGTGGTGCTTACACTGGCCGGCGGAAGTAGCTCGGTACTCTCTCACGGTCAAACTCATCCTCCTTATCAGAGTCCTCTGAAGAAGTGGTGGACAAGTCGTCACGACGACTGTCATCAGGCTGGAAGGGAATGCTGGGTGAGAAGACTTCAGGAGTAGCAGGCGCACTGAACACTGAGCATGATGGGAAATGGCGAGCAGGATCATCAATGGTGACAGACAATAAGTCCATCTCTGTCTCCTCCGGGAACTTCAACAACCAGCGAAAGTCAACAGTCAGAGCATCCATCTACTCAACCACCTGTCTACTGTTTTCTACCACCATTCACAGCAGCTATTAATCACTGTATCTATCCATTCAGACTAAAGCCTTCTGAAATATCCCTCCTAACTGATCACCTCAAGACCTCCTCACACTGTTTCACACATCGGTTGATACAGTTGAAGGCAAAACTTTGATATCTAGGTTGTAAAAGCAAAGCTGTCTATTACAATTTCTAAAACTAAAAAAAAAATAAAAATCACATCCAAAATGCAAAATGTGGACAATACAATGATATTGAAGCTGTTAAATATTTCAAAGACTGCAATGATAAAATGCTTTGAATAGGTGTTCAACTGTTCTAAAAAAATCTTTGTTGTATTGTGTCACTGGTTTCATTACAAATGGACCAACAAAAATGATCGAAAAAAAAAAAAATTCTATTGGTCCATTTTCTATTGGTCCATTCCTCATGAAATAGTAACATAATGTAAACAGCAGCCAGATTCAAATTCTGTGCTGCAAAGTTTGTTTTGACAAACTTTGAACCAAACTTCCAACTAGCTAACAAGATCGCAACTACTTAATTCAGAAAGAGAAATTCTTTTTACTGTATTTTGTTTAACTGTGTCTGTTGATATGCTGTCCCAGTGCTTCATTTCAGCTATGTAAATGTCACTCTTGTGCTGCACGTGTAGATGTTAATTAGAACCCATTCACCTAGTACTTCATTTACAACCAAATGCTCATGGTAACCAAATCTGTTGACCAGCTGCTGTAGACCAGTTAGTACTTTGGAGAGAGTAGTTCTCCCTGTCTCCAATTCATGCATTTCTCCAAAACCCAACGGAGGAGAGAGGGATGAGAGACGAAGTTATGAAAAGACAGATGAAAAGAACGTTATGGTAGACATCCAAACAGCAACAGACATAAACCCAAAGTTCCAGAGCTGTGGAGGAAGAACCAGAAGGACGTACAGAGGATGGCGAGCAGGCTGTGCGTGTGTGTTTAAGAAAGAAAAACAGAGGAAGACCATCACATTACAGTCTCAGTGACAAGAGGCACAGGAGTGAAACTGATTTAGTGGAGGCCAGGACAGAGAGGTGCGGCAGCTCTACTTGTGCTCTGCAGCCATCTTTGATTGGGTTTTGAAACTTCAGATTTGGTTATCCATAAATAAAGTGATTTCCAGAAAAAGATTTGCACATTTCGGCAGTACCTTGAAGACAAAGTCGGCTGGACTCTGTGGGGGTGGGAGTGGAGTTTGGGCGGGATCCAGTGCCACACTACTCATCTTAAACATAAATACAGGTATGAAAAACCCATTCAAATATCAAAGAGAGTGTGTGTTCCAGTGTATGCATGTGTAGGAAAGGCTCGAACAGCAGAAGAATAAAGAACCTCTCCTAACAGGCACTACACTGGACACAGTAAGAGATCACACTCACAGCTAAACAAAGATCAAAGCAGCTAGAAGTGTGTGTGTGTGTGTGTGTGTGTGTGTGTGTGTGTGTGTGTGTGTGTGTGTGTGTGTGTGTGTGTGTGTGTATGTTTATGATTACACTGACTGCAGTTAAGATGTGAACAGAAATGTAAGTATGGCATTGACAAACAAACATGTTTCAATGGAGTGCAACAAGAATAAACACTAGAGCAAATAAATACAATAAAGCAAACTGCTACATACATCATACACACACCATCTATGCACACACTGTCCACCAATGATCTCCAACCCCTCTCCTGGAGATCAACCTTCCTGCAAACTTCCTCCTGGGCTTCAGAAGAGCTCACTTATATAAGATTTGGAAGTGAAAGATTCAGGACGGTAGATCTCCAAAAGGTGTGTTGGTGACCCCCTCATTTTATACACACACACTCAAACTACCGTGTCAATGTTGAAAGTAACTCTTGGCCCTGGAGATGCAGCATCCACTTTAATGTCTGGCAGGTCATCCATATCTCCAAGTCTGGAACTACCATATGAGAGAGAGAGCGAGAGAGAGAGAGAGAGAGAGAGAGAGAGAGAGAGAGAAAGAGAGAAAGAGAGAGAGAGAATATGCATACATGAGAATCAAAAGTAAACAAACTAAATGATTAATTACTTGTTGAAGTTTATTATTAGTGTACCTCTGTCTTTCTATCCTCTTCATAGGAGGTCTTCCTGCTGCGGAGATGCTCTTTGATCTGTTGTAGCTGGGCTTATAGCCAAGACCCCATTTATCCTTCAGAGATGCCGCCTGTAACCAGAAATGCACAATAATCAATATATCAATATAATATTTTAAACATTTTTACAACCTGTTCGACCCTAATTTCTGTGTGAATGAGTCATTGTTCTTTACACAAAAATGAATAAAAGAAATGACATTTTTGAACTGATACTATTATAGTGCATTGTTCCCTAAACATCATTCATAAATATTTCAATGTGCAATCACAGCTGTTCACATATTTCAGTACTTTAAAACAGTATTATGTGAGAATTGGTATTTTTGCTCCTGGGCTCAGATTAATTCACTTTAACACCACTATGTTAATACAAATTGTACTATGAACTCCCCCTTACAGACAGCCCTAAACGTGCATTTTTGACAAGTTGGGTGATACAGATTCGGAATCTGATGAAGCATGTGGACTATATACAAATATAACTAAACATTATGTAGTTACACAAGTTACAGTTGCAGTAGCAGCATTCTGGGTCCACAGTGAAAACCACAGACAGGCTATTCTTATTACAGTCAGTAAAGCATCTGCATAATTTTATAGCAGTTATTTTATAGTGACTGCTACATAAAATTACTTTAACTCAATAAGAAACAAATACAGGACTTCAAATATTACTTCAGTAATATTTCACAAACGTTCTCTCACAAAGACTCTACTCTCACACAACTACAAGATTTGTGCACTTGTTTCACACCTGCCTAAAACACACACACACAAACATGGGTGTTGCTTGTTTTGTCCTGACAGCGCACAAACAGTTCCTCACCCTCATGCTGGAGCGGCGGAGTTTCTTGCGCACATCACGGCGAATATCGTTCACAGCAACTGATTCCAGCTGCTGGTAACGCTGAATTTCCTGATTTATAGTTCCTTCACTCGCTCCGAGTTTCCTAGGAAACAGAGAGTGAAAGAAACCCCAATAATTAGAGTGAGATAGAGAAAAATACCAAAACCCAGAAAGTGAACACATATTCACACATAAGTGCATTCATAAAATATACACAGCCCTTTTTCGCAGCACATTTAGTTAGGTTACAGCCTTATTCCAAAATGTATTCAATTTCTTTTTACCCTCAAAATTGTACACACACACACACACACACACACACACACACACGTTTTTTTTTGTTTTGCAGAACTCTTACTTGAGGTCATCAATGACTTTGGCCTGTTCGTTGAGCTCTCTGATGTCCACCAGGCGTTTGGTGAATTTGCGTCCCCGAGCATCAATAATCTGATTACCTGTGACCACCTGCCTACGCAGGTCAATGGACTCCTGGAGGAAGAACAATAAACTCAGGTCATATTAATACATGTATCCTTGCCACCTGGATATGCACACAGCACAGCAATCCCAAAAATCATAAACCCAAGGCTGAATGCTTTGTTCCAAGGGAGTTGCAGTGCATGCAAAAGAAAACATTCATTCTACACGTTTTTACACCATAGGGGGGGGGGGATCAAAACACCAGCCACTTTTCATATGTTGATTACTGAAGCACACACTCCATTCTCAGACACACTCACACAGAACCATACCCTTTTGGCCCTCAGCGATTAGGGGGAAAGGGGTACTGAAATGAGATTGTTCGCCCATTTCTCATAATGAGAAGAATCAGTGGACAATGAGCAAGAGGTTCCAGAAAAGTCCAAGCCGCTCCTACAACTCCACCAGTGTCTGCTTGTACTTTCACGAGTCAAAAAGTGAAGAGTGAACCAAGCCAGGATTTATTGTATACTAAGCATATACAGAAGCAGAAGAATCACAAGTCTGGTAAGGAGGTTGTACAGGGGAATAGATGAATCAGAATCCATATGTGTCTTTAATGATGTTAATTGTAGTTTCCACACAATTTTTCACCCAGGGCATCGCAGATGCAGAGAGAGGAGTCTCAGACCAAAAACGAAGAGAGAGAGAGAGAGAGAGAGAGAGAGAGAGCTAGTGCAAGAGAGCGAGAGAGAAAGACAGGCTTAACTCTAGTACATACACAGCCCCAGGACAGGGGTCTTGGGTGTCTAGTTCTTTGTGCACTGGCAGAGGGAGGTAGTCGAACACTTCTCGACTTGGAGCGAGTGATTGAGGACGAGGCAGAAACATCCTGATACTCGGAGTGTGCTGAGGGTGAGCGAGGGGGCAGCGTGGGGCTAAGGCCCAGAATGCTGTTCACCAGACGCTTCCTAAACGACACTCTGGGGCTCAGGTCCCCTTCCACACACTGTGAACAATGGCCAAAACACACTTCTAAAGACATACATACTGTTCACTGGGCACACAGAAGCACTATAGAACCTTATATACACTGTATGTCATACAAAGTCAGATTACTGAGGTCAAAGGAATACAGCAGCATTTTTCAACCTGATCAAATCATTTGCTCCAATTCGGCAGAACTGCGATGCTTGTGAACCATAGAGCAGAGATGTTCACAAGTCATAAAATACAAGCCCGAGTCAAGTCACGACTCTTTATATGAGTGCATGTCAAGTCAGTTTACAAAAAGCAAATATATGTACAGAGTACATCCAGAAAGTATTCGCAGTGCTTCACTTTTTGAACATTTTGTTATTTTACATCCTTATTCCAAAATGGATTCAACACTACAAACACTAACCCACAATACAAAAGTGAAAAAAAGTTTGTTTGAAATTTTTGCTAATTTATAAAATTTTAAAAAGTATTTACAGCCTTTGCCATAACACTCAAAATTGAGCTCAGATCCATCTTGTTTCCACTGATCACCCTTCAGATGTTTCTACAGCTTAATTGGACACCTGTGTTAAATTCAGTTGATTGGACATGATTTGGAAAGGCACACACCTGTTTATATGTAAGGTCCCGTAGTAATCCTAAATTCGGACACAAACCAAGCCATGAAGTCTAAGGAATTGTACTTAGACCTCTGAGACAGGATTACATAGAGACACAGATCTGGGAAAGGGTACCAAAAACTCTGTGCTGCGTTGAAGGTCCCAATGAGAACACTGTGGTATGAGAACAAGGTCCCAATTAGAACAGTTAACTGAGCTGGCCGCCCAGCCAAAGAGAGAGAGTAGAAACTTCCAGAAGGACAACCATTTCTGCAGCACCCCTCCAATCAGGCCTGTATGGCAGTTGTGGATGGAAGCCAATCCTCAGCAAAATGCCCGACAGCCTGTCTGGCACCTAAAGGACTCTCACACTATGAGAAATAATAAGATTGAACTTGGACTAAAGGCCAAGCATCATGTCTGGAGGCACTGCTCATCACCTAGCCAATACCATTCCTTCAGTGAAGCATGGTGGTGGCAGCATCATGCTGTGGGGATGTTTTTTGCAGCAGGAACTAGGAGACCTAGTCAGGGTTGAGGGAAAGATGACTGGAGCAATTTACAAAGACATCCTCGATGATAACCTGCTCCAGAGCGCTCTGAACCTCAGACTGAGACGAGGGATTATCTTCCAATAGGACAACTAAGCACACAGCCAAGACAACAAAGGAGTGGCTTCAGGACAACTCTGTGAATGTCCTTTAGTGGCCCAGCCAGAGTCTAGACTTAAACCTGACTGAACATCTCTGGAGAGATCTAAAAATGGCTGTGTACCGATACTCCCCATCCAATCTGATGGAGCATGAGAGTTTCTGCAAAGAAGAATGAAAGAAACCTCCCAAAAACAGGTGTGCCAAGCTTGAAGCTTCATACTCAAAAAGGTGCCAAAATTGCCAAAGGTGTTTCAACAAAGTATTGAGCAAAGGCTGTGAATTTTTATGTACATTATATTTTTGTGTTTTATTTTTCATATATTGGCAAATCATTCAAACAAACCTTTCTCATTTTGTCATTGTGGGTATTCAGTACTTTGTTACATTACTACAAGGATATAACACTGGCATTTGGCATGGTGCCAATACATTCGTGTTTATATGATCCAGAGAGTCCTACTCTTCATGTGCTTGGCAAGCTGTGTATCAGCCATGGGTGCAACTTAAAGTAGATGATTGCATTCATTATAAGACATGGCGCTAGTGTGCATCAAGTACAGATAAGCAGATGCAAAAGACTTGGATTTCATATAGCTAGCTAGCAATTTAGATGTGCTAACTGGAATGATGACAGCAGAAACCTTATGAAGTTTGATATGGTCAGTCAGTCTCTTTCATTTGTGTACCACAGTCTTTAAATGCTGCCACTTTTTAATACTTAGCTTTTGAACTCCCTGTAGCCAAGGGCTGATGTGTATACTGCTACCAGTAAAGCCATCCTGCTCTGCTTTGTTTACAATCAGTGATATCATGCTCACGCAAGCCGGATGTTGTGATGTGTTGCAAGAAATAGGGCTGTGTCCAAAATCAACAAAATGTAGTCACATTATGTAATCTTCCCACACCGTGCCTGGATGATGGAATGACTCTTATTGACGCAAATTATTAGGAATGAGCTGAAAGTCAATTTGATGTTTGTATGTGACTTAAGTGCGACTCGGACTAGTATCGCTAACTTGAGTGCCCATCTCTGCCATAGACTAAGGTTATGGTGATAAATGCTGATGCATTCTTGAACAGAAATGAATTGGCACAAATGTATACACACAGGCATCCCAGCAGCACAATCTCTACAGCTATAGGAGAGCACTGACCATGTGTATAGTTGGAGACATGCCATCACTCTCATCCTCATCTGAGAGGTCGGCCATGTTTTCTGAGTTCAAGTCCGTGATATCATCTATGTCCTCTTCACCAGTCAGTGAAGTGAGCGTGTTCCCCAAGGCATTGAGACGTTTGCCGATATTGGGGTCCATGTGCACGTCTATTCCACACATCTTCCACAAGACATTCAGGGTCCATGTACCAGCACTGCTGCTTTCTGCAGGATGGACAGAACATGGCATCAGCATGTTTCTGAGGGCAAGCTATGAGACATGCATACTGCCCAAAATACACAGAGATACACAGATACACAAGCATGTTCCCATACCTGCAGAGGCCTGGCCTGTAGTTCTTGAGCAAACTTCATATGTGCCATCGGGCACAACACCTGAAAAAAAAGATCTTATTCAAATCTTCTACACCAACAGTTTTTGTGCAAATTCAAATGCACTAATTTACATAGAATCACATCAAATTAGTTAGCGTTATGAAAAAAATGGAGAAAAATTTAAGACCACATATGGAAATGGTCCAAACCACAATAACTGTAGCTTGTATCAAAGACTACAATCCTGCAAATGAACCAACATTTACTCACAGGCATTCATGACTAGGTCCCCTCTGACCTCAGGCTTCCAGTCATCCCATGAGGTCTCAAAACCCTCAGCAAAGCGGATACAGAAGTTCTTAAAGTGTCCTTTACTGACCAAAGACTCTGAAGAGCAGGCTGTGATCAAAGTGCTCTCTATGGTCAGCACCAGAGCTGAGCCCGTGTCAAAATCCAAACTGTGATTGGCCTAAGAGACAGTAAGTGGGTGGAACAAAGTATTAACAACATACCTGATTGATCTGTCTCACAATATTTGGAGGAAAACAGAACACAGGCTTGCTTCAGCAAAAAGAAAAGGCTGTTACCGGAGAGGTGCTAGTGATGGGAAGGCAGATGCCCAGGTCATTCACTGTGAGCTGCAGGAAGAGAGTGCTGAAGGCCTGGACACTAGTCTGCTGGATGGCTGGTAGTTTGTCCACCACCTCTTTAGTGGCTACATGGATGTCAGAGTTTAATGCCAGCCTCTGTTCTTTCCAGTTATCATAAGCTGCCTTGTAGTTCAGCCAGAAAAGCACAGCTGAAAATACACATAAACACAGATGACTGATAAGAAACATATACCATATTATGTATAATCACATATTATAAGGATAGAACTGGGAAACAGAAATGTGCGTATAATAAAATCGCTTACCTCTGTCAAATGCCACTGGTTGGGCAAACACTATTGGCCGGTTGAGTGTAATGAGAACAGCCTCTTTGTCAGAGCATCCACTGATCTCCTCCTGAAGAGCATTTCGCAAGCCAATTCGGGTGCGGAAATAAGCAACCTGATGGAAATCCGATCCTGCTTCTTCATACACCTGTACATAAAGCATTATTTTAAAGCATCTAGTGTACACATTACATATCAACTGTGTGGACACAAGAGTGTGTGTGAGACAAAAAAAAAAAAAATACCTGGTGTTTGACGATTTGTCCCAAGGCTAGGTTCAAATCCACTTGGCATTTCCCAAAGAGCTTCAAATAGCTGCTTCCTGTGGGCGTGGCCTTGCACTGAATTCGATTGGACAGCTCCAGCTCAATTAACCCAGTCTCAAAGCGCACAGCTCTCATGGAGGGAGTGGTGGCAGTCATCTGAATGCCCTACAATTATAACAAGTATAAGTTAGCCACATTCTTTTCTGTAGTTATCCATGATTTAGGAAATTCAGACATTAATTCCGTTTGTGATGCTTTAGTTAGAGTTACAAGGACATTACGGTGGTTTACTTCAACTAAGGTTATCAAAGAACAGAAAATGTACCTTGAACATCAGATTAAGAGAGTACAGAAGGATTTTAGGTTTGTCTCCATCAGTCGACACATCATGTTCATTCCACAAGGGAATGGGCTGCTCTACTCCTACAAAATTAGATTATTCAATGAGTTGCAGCATTTATAACAAAACACACATCAACATAACTTAATAGTGCCCAGTATAATGTACCTGAAACCTTCTGTATGACCTCATTGACCTCCTTCATGAAAACCCTCTGCAGAAAGACCAAGTGGTTGAGAAGGTCTGTGGTCAGGTTGTGTTCAAATGAGCCAATCTGCAGGGAGGAACCACCAATTCAACCCGAAATCTCAGGTTAGTCATAAGTGATGCATAAACCATTAATTTGATTTACAAAACAATGAAGTGATCTTCACCTCAGCCACACAGCGCAGGTAGTTGCCCTGGAGATAGCTGCCATGTTTGGTAGGCATGTCATCAGGGGCCCATGCGGTGTCACTGTGGCCTTCGTGTTCCTGGATGATATATTCTCCAGACATGGTGACCGGTGGCAGGGTCAGGCTGGCTGATGGAGGCATGGCTGATACGTCCACTGGGGAAACCTTGGACTGGAAACAGAGCTTATGAGCAGGAAGCTCAAATGTGAACCTTGTCTGTGCACCTGAAAAAGAAGACAGACCGAATTACATTTGACACATTCTTAATCTAGATAAACAATAACTAAACAAATAATGCTAAAGCATTACAGTTTTAAATTTATTAATGCAGCCCAATTAGCCAACATCAAAGCCCCTGGCAACACGGTTTACAACATTTAAAATTTAGCTTTAAAAGCAAGATGAGTTACATATCAAGATAATATTTCTGAGGACACCACTGTCTGGTAAACTCTTACATCTCCATTTTTGCAATTTAAAAACTACCCTATTTTCTGGACTATGAGCCACTACTTTTTCCAAGGGGGGACCAATAACTTAAACTTAATAGATATAAGAAAAGAAATAACTTAAAATTAATAGATAAAATTGGCTCTACTGAAACAGGCTTCTGAATGGAATGGTAAGTAAAATGCAAAATTAAGAACAAGCAGTCTAACAGTAATTTAAGAGTGATGTAAATTTAGTGACATGTTACAGCTTACAATGTTCACAAAGTCAGCTTTCATCATATGATGCCTGTGTTGCACACATCATGAAAGATACCTCAACTTTGGGCAGATCAAAACCGTTTTTGTGCACACCAGGGCCTAAACTGTTGTCTAAGGGGAAAACTTGCATTGTTGTATTATAAAGTGCCAGTGGATGTACCAGTCATCCCATGGCTCTTCATTCTGCCCATCTTGTACTCTGCCTTGAGAGACGGCAGCAGTGCAGCACCAATAGTGATCCCATCCAGCATGGCACTGAACTTCAGCACAATTGGCTTCTTCTCTAATCCTTCAGGCAGCTGTGGAAACTCATTGGCCTCCACTGGCGTCTGGTTAATGCTTGAGGCTTTCTCAGATGGCTGTGGAGTGGGTGTTTCTTCCCTATTTGGGGGTGGGCTGAAGAAACAGATTCTGATTAGTAGTAGTAATTGTAGCAATATTTGTTTTCATCATAACGGTAAATAAACTCACAGTTCTAAACTATTAAACCAAATTATAAACAGAACATGACACTGATGACAAACCCCAGCTTGAAGTGAACAAAAAGTTCCCACCCAACAGGACGAACCAATGAAAGGCAAGAATTGTTCTACACCATCTTATTCAGTTGAGCTTCATGTCTTGAAAAAAACAACAAACGTTGTTGACTCACGGATTAGAAGGCTGGCGAATGAGGTCTGAGATCTGTTTGGAGAGCTGATGGGAGCTGCGAACCATCATGCTATGCAGAGTTGCAGGGTGTTGTGGGATATTGATCATTATGGCTCCCACTTTAAATACTGCAGCATTATTGGTCTTTAGCCCACGCTGAGCACTGTACAAGGCCTGAGACTTAGCAATGTTACACTTCACCACCGTCCTGCAAAATACAAACAAACTTAAATCAGTGACGTTTTAGAAGTGTACAGCCTTAGTTGTTAAAATAGAGCAGATCACAACGACATTTGAGATCAACCACAAATGAAATGTGCATTTTATTTTCTAAACACACAAATGCCTGACTGCTTCAATGGCTTTTTCAAAGTGTGAGATGTCACAGCTTACCAGCAACAAATCTACAGAGAATCAAATGTGGAAAGAGGAGTGGGGTGAAAACAGACATTTACATTCTTAAAATAAAAGGCTTTAAATGGTTCTTTGAGCATTGCCATAGAAGAACCATTTGAAGCACCTTTATTTTTAAGCTTGAACATTACAGGTCAACTTGTAAAATAAACAGTGCTTGGGTAAATGATGAAGAAAGTGATGGGAGGGGAATGTCAATGTGTCTGTCACGATAATTATGTTATTGACTTATCATGCAATATATAGACATGTCATAGAGTCAATTTTACGGGCTTCGGTATTTCCCATTATGCTTTTCTTAGCAAGGAGAGCACATTAATGTGAATGAGCCAGTATGACGACCTTGATTAAAAAGAAAGATATTAGAATATATAAAAATGTTATAATCAAACCCCACGAATATTCTCAATACTTTAACGTGCCCTGCACTTTAAAAAAACTAATTATAATATATTATACTACTTTGATCATTGTATCAATATCAAAAATGGTTTTAAAATGACATTTTTTCAATCTCAATTATTCTGGGACAATATTGTCCAAACAAAAAGCCATATATACTCCAACTCACTGGTAAATCAAATCCGATTGTTTCAATCAATCAAAATGTTTCAATCAGCAGATTGATTGATCTTCCCTCAGACACAAAATTATATTTTGTCTTAATTTTGATACAAAAAACACTGGCAATCTATCTGCAGAAATGCCACAAATTACTATATTGTACATTTTTTATCTCTATGTTGTAATTGTAAAAAGATCCTTGAGGAACTTTTGCAAGTTATTCAGTTTGAAATTGTGGAGGAACCTCAGAGTTCTTAAAGGAACACTGGCCGTTTTATTGAAGGTACCTTGAAGCACCTTAAGATGTTCATCCACATTTTCAAATTGAATAACATGCAGGAATTCCTCAAGGAACTTCTACTTGTTCCAGTAATCAGTTCCTCAGACCACTGAACCTTTCTACATACATCACATGGACAAAGATACTGATTCTTTATGAGAACCCTTCACTGAAAGTGAAGACAGGGCCCTTTGTGGGCAAAGCAGATGACTAGCAGCAGAATGATGTTCAGTGGAGAATAATATAAACTAAGGTAATGTTTCAAAAAGCCTCAGACAAACTATGGGAAGAGCATAGCTCATGACACTGTGGAATGAATATCTCAGATTGTCACTGTAGGACTAGACATGAAGAGATATTCATTTGTGAGAAGGACGATGTGAGGAATATGGATGGGTTATCGAGGAAATTTTAACATACAGAAACTCTTGCTTGGCTGTGCTGGTAGGGGAGGTTGGGAAATCCTCCAGTCTGCCAGCAAAAGAGAGAAAAAAACAGAGAGAAAAAGACAAAAACAAAAACAATAAAACAGAGAGGATAAACAGGAACAAAAGGAAAAAGAGCAAAGAAAACATACAAAAGAAAGAAAGAAAAAGAAAAAGAAAGACTGTGAGTTTCCTGTATATAATTAAAAAAAATGATAAAGCTGTTTCTCTGATTAGTCTGAAATCTAGAAAATAAGCAAGAAAAAATGCAAAAAAGCACACAAGAGACAAATGTTTTCACATATTGTCAGAATAAAATAAATCAAATTAAATGTAAACAATCCATAATAAAGAGTTAACTTTCCGTACACAACCTAATAGCAGTAGTAGTGTAGAATATGAAGTGCTAAAAAATCAGTAGAGAATTAGAAATGCTTTCAAGAAGAAAAGCTCAGAGGTGAAAGAGTTAGAACGTGTCATTTTGAGTGGTTTTAGGAAGATTCTGTAAGGTTGTGGCTGAGAGCTGATACTGACTGGATGTTGGGCGTAATTCCCTCCAAAAGCACAATGTTCACACCGCCGATATGAGCCGAGGCACACGTCTCAGTCATCTTTTGATGAAGAATATCTATAGAGAGCAGAACATGTTAGTGTGCGTATGTATAGTTACTGAGTCTTCAATAATGTGTGTGTCTGTAACAATTACCCTTCATTTTCTCCTTCAGTGTGAAGCTGCCGTGTATTTTCTTTAGTTCTGCTTCCATGGTCAGTCCTCCGATGTCAGCCTCCAGATGTGCCCGGTTCACCATGCCCACACCAAATACTATCAGTGTAACATGCTGAGGTTCAGAGCTTACTAAGCTCCGTCTCCGACCTGGTCGGCTTGGTGGAGACTCCGCCTCTGATTCAAACACCAACCGACATGGAGGATCTGCAGGGCTCCTCCCACCCTCTGCCAAAAGAGAAATGATAATAGAAAATAAAAAGTAAAAAGAAAAAGAAAGAAAACAGGAGAAAGATTTAAAACATAATGCATTATGGCGAGAATTGGTCTTTTTTTTTTTTTTTTGCTCATTGAGCTCCCCCTACAGTTGTGGAGTGTAACTCACTTTTACACCGCTGCAGTAAATGCAAATCATGCTGTGAGCATGAATGACAGAGACATTGTTCCTCCCATTTGATGTTAAAGAGCATTTTTAAGTTGGTAAGGTGAAATAAGGTAAAAATGCTGTAAATTTAGGAATCAGAACTAGTTCATGCTGTCCTAAGATATTTAGTTGTTTGAAGCTAAAAAAAAAGCTAAAAAAAAAAGTCAAATTTAGAAAACTGATCAGTCAAACATGTCATTCTTGGTCATTTTTCAGTTCTGGATTGGAGATACAAATCAATTACAATCGTCATACAACTAAAAAGTACACAGTACAGCATAAAAGAGTAGCAGCTTTGTTATAATAGAGCCCTAAATAAGTAAATTTGCACATAGTTTATAACTAGTAACTGTGTAATAATTTATACATGCAGCTGGTATGATTCTAACTGGTGGATATAACCTTCCATGATATATTAGCTGCATTACTGTTGTAGTTTCAATACTTAACAAGTATAAAATACGTTATTGACTACATTTGGGGCAAGAAGAAGATCTGTTTGTTGCTGTTAAACAGTAAGGTGTAAAACTAGCAAAGGTAAGCAAAACACAGCAGCACCTCCCTCACCTGACAGTGCGTTGTCCTGGCTCTTCTCCAGGATGCCTGTAGGGTCAGAAATGAGCGAATAGAAATTGAGCAGCTTGTACATGTTCTGCCAGCACTCAGCTGATGGCTCACTCTGCTCCGACACTGTAATAGAATCAGAGTCGTCCATCTGGATGGTCATATGATCTGCCACGTCCCGAGAGCCCTTGCGAGACACTTTGGATGTCCGCCTCTCCGACCTGCCCAGCGAACTCCTGCCCCGCGGCTCCCGGTTGCGGGTCAGCGTGTCCAGGCCCGGCCCGGCGGCAGCCCGCTTGCTCTTCTGCGTGCTGAAGCGGGGGGCACCGTTCAGACTGCCACGGGAGCTGCGGCTGAAGTCAGATGAGCGGAACTCGCGGTACGGTCGAGCCTTAAAGGTGGGAGTGGGTGAGGCAGAGCCAGCAGTGTAGCGGCTGAGTTTGATGTCTGTCTGCGTGGCCTTGATGTCATCAATCATGGTGCTGAACTGGTGGATGAGGCGCACCAGGGCCATATCCACGTGCTGGCGGATGGCTTGGCAAGCCAGAGTGAAATGGCAGTGGACACTCGCCTGTGGCCGCCGACTCAACTCATGGAAGGAGAGGGCACTGGCTGATGGTGGAGATGACATGCATTTCTCTAGGATCACTGCATTCAGACTGAATGTTTCAATCATCAGTGCTGGCTTGAACTCCAATGGTGGGAGGTTCACCATGCCCTGCCTATGACACACACACACATACAAATTTGCTTGGTCCAAAACAATGTGAAAGAATTGTACTGGGTGTTTCTACCTTTTGGACCAATTAAAGGAACTTTAAATATAAAGAAAAAGAACCAGAACAAAAAATTAGGTACAGGAGCACAAGAGGACATTTATGGCAGTCTGAAACACATGCATTTGGCAAATAGGAACTAGTCTCAAGTACTGCACTTTACACTGGTGCTGCTGGTAGTAATGCCATAATATTAGTAGACTAGTGGCAAAAAATAAACCTGTTCATTTATTCTACCAAACTGACAACATGCTGATATCAGATGCACATGCCCTTTTACAATCTAATCAGTGTCAAGTATTGGGGGAGACAGCTCATGTACGTGATAATAACGGGACTTTGGGATTGCATGCAATGGTCTTTAGTGCACTCAACTGCAATGTGCACATAAAACTAACCGGAACAAGTGCTTGTGCATCTCAAAATATATAGTAGTTGGGTAAAAATAATAGTTAGTTCATAATTTAATTAAAACATTTAAACTGATATATTTTATATTAATTACATTTCAAGTGACATATTTCAAGCGTTTCAAGATTTTGTTTTAATTTAGATACTTATTTGTAATTTTCGTCAAACTTGAAACTTGAATTTAAATAAAGTGAGATTCTGGATTTCTTTTTATGAGTTAAAACCATCCTGATCAACAGTCAAAAAGGTATAAAATGTCATTGTCACTTTTTTTGAACAAAATTATGAACACAAATGAACTTTTTCACAAAATTTCTGAGATGCACTAGTATATACAGTGTAACAATCCAGATTTTCCACTGTGAAAACTGCCCTACATTTGAAATGTTACACAGGAGAATGTAGCGTTATGGCTTTTTTGCTCCTAGCTTAGGATTCTTGCCCAATACCTCCCACTGGAGTAACCTTGCCTGGTTGGGAAGGCAATGTTATTACACACTAGGCCACACCAACAGTGCATAGTGTATAACAGTGTAGGTTCAGTTTACTAGAAAGGTATTAAGCCTAGAGCTCAGGACAATACAGTAAATTAAATGGAGATTCTCCACTGAAATATGGAGGAGGAATAGGAATGAACTCAGCCCAGGAGTTTCCCCAGTTTATAGACCTCCTCTATAACTCAATAAAAGCTGGTACCTGCGTGCTCGTTTGTTCTTCCTGTCTTTGCTGGTGTCTGAATCAACAATGTCAGCCCTTAAGCATTCCAGAGTGCCACTGAAGGACAAGTGCTCCCCGAAATACATCTTATAACTGAGTGACTGAGGAGTGTCCTGAGACTGGATTCCAGTGTGACTCAGCAGGGGTTTAAACACAACCTACAGACAGACATACACACACAGAGCAGTGGTCACTCTAGCATAAGCAGTTAATTCAGTGTTAATGAGTGACTGAATGTGACTATGTGTATGTATGCATTACCTGTGCATCAGCCAGTTGTACAGCAGCAGGGCAAAGGTTGGTCTCATCTTGCTCAAGTAAATCATCTTGACTGGTGCTGTGCTGGGAGTGTGTGTGCTGAGAATGTGTGTCCATTGTGTTTTGATCACTGGACAGAACTGTGTTAAAATCTGATGCTGACGGGATGGTTGGGAGCGTACCTTAAAAAAATAAGCAATATTTATCAAAACACACACTCGCTCAGTACTCAGCCATACTGCTCTCTTTCACACACATTCAAACACACCTCCAGTCTGCAGGCTGTTGTGTTGAGAACGGTTAAGAGGAGACTCCTGCACGGTGCCCCCTTGGCGATTTCCAACAGCAATAGACATCCAGTTATAGAAGCTGACAGGGGATGGCTCAGCCAAGAGGGGGTGCTCTGTTAGAATATCTGTACCCAGACTGTTACCTATACAAACATTAGGGAAGTGGATAATCACAGCTTTGTTGTCACTGGCAGCATCTGCTATATTTTTTAGAAAAAAAAAAAAAAAATTGCAGTGTATACCTGTGCGTGTCAGAGAGCTGCTCTTGGCTGCTACTTGCTCACTGGTGCGAGGGGGCGTGGCTTCCAGCAGGTTATGCAGACTGGGAAAGCTTCCCGTCAGATAGCTTAGCAATGACTCTTTCCGCGGACTATGATTAGACTGCAGCCCGGTCCGACTCACATGTGCTGGTGAATCAGCTGCTGTGTCTCCACTTGTATAGCTCAGAGACTGGTAAGGATGAGAACCCTGAACAGAAGAAAAAAAAAAAGAAAGTAAAAACTGAAGTCATCAAGCTTGATTAAATAATATTAGTTCAATAATCATAACTAATAATTATTAGCATTGCCACATACCTTGATCTTAAGACCAGACTCGTTGTGTGTGTGAGATTTCGACAGCTTCCTCATGATCTCTACACCACTTACAGGTGCTGATGTTCCAGTCGGGGCGGGTCGACTGCAGACACCCTCCAGCAGCATTGTGTGTTCACTAACAGTGCCTAAACAGAGAAAAAAACAGAGAAATTAGATAATTAGATTAGATTAGATAAACTTTATTGATCCCTTGGGAGGGTTCCCTCAGGGAAATTAAGGTTCCTAAGGTTAAGAATTTAACTTTGTTTGTAAGGAACACTAGATGAGCAGGTTCCCATCAATCTCTGCCTTGCAATTAGGGCAATATGAACAACAAAAATCAATACATTAGGACACCCCATGAAATCCCTGTAGATCACAAATGGGGGTGGATGGGAGCAGAGTACAGGAAGAGTTGAGAGCAGGTGGCAGAGCAGAGCAAGGAATCAGAAAAAAGGTTTCCCCAATATTGAAACAATGTTATTTTAAAACTTTAGAACCCAATAATAAAGATATCGTCACACCCCATATCGTGCTTTGTTTATATTCCTATATCGATATAAATATTCACATCAGCCAGTGTTGCATTCTTTCATACATTATTAAATTCACTGATAAGTTGCTTACAAGATTTTTCAACAGTAAGTGTGACTTTTCTGTGCACTTCAGACATCGCATTAAAGTGTTCAGTACCATTAGCTGCTTCACTTTAATAAATTACTGATTATAAACACTAGGAATTGGATGGAATTGGTAAATACTGGGCTTTCACAATGTATTGTTTATCTGCATTTTGTATACCATGATGTCACACAAAAACCTCATGTCCTAAATGGCAACAGGAGAATAAACCTTCTTATCAAAGGAAAATATTTTATTCCATGTCATTTTGGACAGCCATGAAATGATGACAGTATAGAGAACAACTGCCACATTCAAATTATGAAAAATCTTGGAAAAATTACAAAATATGAGACAAAAAAGTAATTGTGTGACAGTGAATATATGTTTCCGTATGCGTGATACTTGAACAAGGTCCTTTCAAGTATGAGTCTGGGAGATACAAAGAGAAAGAGTGTGTGTTTACCTGCATCAAACTCAAACTCCACACCATCAGCACTGGTGTCACTCTGAAGGGCGGCTCCACTGTCCACACCCTGTGTGGGATCAAGGTCGGTGAGGATGTGCTCTTTGGGTTTTGGCAGCTGATTAGGTCGCAGTAAACCAACTGCTTTAAAGGCCTGAGTGACAACAATGAACTTCATCCACTGACGAGCAAGTGCAACCAATCCCTTCTTTAGTGTGACCAGAGCAGGCAGTCCATCATTCTAACAGTAAAAGAGGAGGAGTTAGAAAGCGCAGACAGATAAAAACACACAAACACAAACACAAGTACAAAGCACCATACCATAGTTGCCTCTTCTATAATGCTGTAGTCTGCTTGCTGAAGGTAGCGATGTAAAATATTACAGAGTAAACAGGATGGGTTCTCATGGAGAAAGCGTGCTCGCTTCGTCACGCGGTTGTACTTGCTTCTGAACGGGATGTGAATGCTCTTCTTCTGTTATAAAAAGTACACACTCATTTTAGAGCACCTGTAAACTGACTGATTAAAGGTGTATGTCAAGCTTTAGAGTTGTGGTTGAAAATGCCTCTGACCTCCAGGGCTTCTGTCATGATGCATCCCATAACTGCACACACACGCAGTGTGCCCTCCATGTCCAGTTTCTGCAGGGAGGATTTCAGCTGGTCGATGGGCACCAACCATGCACCAATAGCAGGAGTTGCAGTACTCAACAAATTGAGTTGCCTGCAAATACAAAACCGTAACAATCTTCAACATCTACTTTATCTTACAATATTTGTGTGTGTACAATATGTGTGTGTGTGTGTGTGTGTGTGTGTGTATACCTGGACATGGCCTGAGATCGTATGTTGGTTGGAGCAGCGAAACTGAACCAGATCTCCTTTATTGTAAGTTTCATACTGCTGGAGTCAGGAGGCGGGGGCAATAAGGGGAGGTCTTTCTTCAGGTCGTCAGACTCTACCCCTTCATCCTGCACAAACCATCACTTAAAAGCAGCCAGAAACAGGATAACGAAGAAGGCTGATAAACTATGAACACTACATGACAGTACCTGCTCATCAGAGTCAGAGTTATTGTTGGGTTCAGAGGCAGGGCTGTGAGCATCGTTCGGCAGGTTGTCATCGGATACATCAGTGCTATATCCACTTCCTGTCTGAGAGCCACTAGAGCCATTCGATTTGGAAATGCCTCCCCTAACGCCAGTGTCAGCTCCACCCATCACTCCAAATGCACTGTAGAGTATAGCCCCTGACTGACGCCCCCCTAGGGAAGGAGGACACGTACAAATCTAGCTCAGACTACATGAACAAATGTAGAGGAACACCTGAATTCATCCATTGTTTCTTATGAAATCATTCCAGAGATAGCAGTTCTACTGTGCTGCAGCACAATGCTGAGGGGCTCATAGCTCATGCCCGGTATTAGACGTGGTGCCAGCTTCATGTGTATCTGCTTTAGTGAGTACTATTCTATTGGCAATACTTATCTATAGGGGTCATCTGTGTCAGCAGAATGCATCCATTAGAGGAGGTGTCCACAAACATATTGACAGAGTGTCTATTATTATAAACACTAAAATGGAAGAAAAAATTAAGGACACTATACGAAGGCCTGCTGTACCTTTCACAGTAAGGTTCTCAATCCCACACTCAAACATGATCCAGCCCCATTTCTCAGGGCTCGTCCCAGACCGGGCAGGGTCAGAGGCGTGGTCTGGGACATGATCTGTGCTGATTGGTGGCTCAGTCTCATCCACTAAGGCAAAATCATCCGTCTCCTCTAAGCTGAAGAGAACCTTGGACTTCTCAAATGGAATGGCAGTTATAGCACAAGCCCCGAGGTCTGCAGCACACACAAAGCAAGCACATAATAAGACAAATCATCAAAAAACTGATCTTGTAGTTATGGTAGACAATTGGTGTGTGTGTACCTGATGAGTCAAGGCCACGTAGTTGGCTGTGTATGCGGTGAATATTGAGTCTGGCTGCAATTTCTTTGCCCTTCTCTATCCCAGCATTTGAGCGCAGAGACCCACTGGACTGAGGAGCCATCTTAGAAGCTGATGAGAACTTCTCCATCATTACAGAAGGCTTCTCCGTGTCCTCCACTATACCCCTGTACATTACCACCACCACATAAATCACATTAACCTTCTTGTAAAGGAGCATTCCAGCCTTCTTCAGCCTAATGTCCATCTACAGTGCCTTGATAAAGTATTCACCCTGGATTTTTACCTATTTTGTTACATTTCAACCTGGATTCAAAAGTTTTTTTTGTTTGTTTTGCTTTGTTTTATCTGAATTGTATGTGGTGCATCACAAAATTCTCTAAGTTGGTGAAGTGAAATGGAAAAAAAAAAAAAAAAAAAAAAAATCAGTCAGTCAGTATATACACTCAACATTTCTGAAAGGCCCCAGAGGCTGCAACACCATTAAGCAAGAGACACCACTAACCATACAACACCATGAAGACCAAGGGGATCTCTAAACAAGTCAGGGACAATGTTTTTGAGAAGTACAAGTCAGGGTTGGGTTATAAAAAATATCCAAATCTCAATCCTCCAGAGCACCATCAAATCCATTATCATCAAATGGAAAGAACATGGTACCACAACAGAACTGCCAAATGTCTCAGACAGGACAAGGAAGGCATTAATCAGAGATGCAGCACAGAGGGGATGAGGGGATCATGGTGAGGAGATGCTATTCAGTAGCAAGGACTGGATAAACCCCAGACCTTAATCCAATTAAGAATCTGTGGTCAGACTTGAAGATTGCTGTTTACAAGTGGAAACCATCTAACTTTAAGCAGCTGGAGCAGTTTTGCCTTGAGGAATGAGCAGAAATCCCACTGGCGAGATGTGTCAAGCTTATAGTGACTTATCCAAAACAACTTAGAGCTGCAATTGCCGCAGAAGGGGGCTGTAAAGAGTACTGACTTTAGGGGGGTGAATAGTTATGTGCACTGAAGTTTTCTGGTATTTTGTCTTTTTTGTTGTTTGTTACACAATAAAAAAAACAAATGTTCAAAAGTTGTAAGCATGTTCTGTAAATGAAATGATGCAAACCCTCAAATAATCAATTTTAATTCCACATTGTGAGGTAACAAAGCACGAAAAATGCCAAGGGGGTACTTTTGCAAGGCACTACAAGTGATCTGTTACCACAGACACCAATTTGCTCTAACAGAAAACAACAGAAAATACCGGTTCATCCGAAGCTGGGTAGCAATTCGGTCAAAGCAGAGGGCCACAAGAGAGACATGTGTGAAACTCTTATTAGAGGGAGAACTCTCCTCTACTGAAGCCTGCAGCACACACAGATTCACCTGCAAGCACATAAACACACAATCAGAATCAAAACAGTCACTACTTTTCCTCTCTTTCTCTCCCTCACAGGCATGTCTGTACCTTTGGGATAGTGACGTTGGCTTGCAGTCCCTTTATTTTCACATTATCAGGTTTGACGGATAGGTCAGTCTGTCCATGAGGTGTATTCAGGGATCCGGGAATGGTGCCTTCAGTTTTAGAGATTTTATGCTCAGGCTTTGTCGTGCTCTACAAAACAATACACTCCACAATTACAATCAACATTACTAAGGTCTTTGAAAACTTTAGAAAGGTCTGTCAAATTTCCTTGTGCTTATAAGTATAAGTAAGTGTTTGATGTGTGACATTTACTCACAGCCTCAGAGACAGTTGATTTGCTGATCTGATAAGCTTCATTCAGCACTTTGCCATGCAGGTCATCCAGGATGGAAGCTGGGTGGCGATTACTGGCAAAGTGCACCATGGACTCAATGTACCTACAGCAAGCAATACAATCACAGTGAGATCAGATTACGCCAAAACAGAGGCTGATTTGTTCTGAATGTTTTTAAAACCTTTCCCAGACTCCTCCCATATCAATCTTAAATCTTTTTTCCTAAAGACTTCAGAGATCTTCAATAATCCACTGACTTCAATAATCAAGAGCAAACCAAACTAATGTCTGGTCATTTTCTTTGATTTTAATTGTTTAGTTAATTGTTAAATTACAATTGTTAATTGTTAAAATAATGATCAAATGAATATCAAATAAAGATCAAGTAATTAATATGAAGCTTTTAAATATATTAAAAAAGACCAAGCTTTAAATGGAGTGTCCCAATATTTTCACATATTGTATACTAAAACAAAACGGACAAAACTGAAAATATCTATAACCCCACACTGAAGTTTAAGAAAGCCTGCACTGCATTTTGCATGAAGTAAATGTTAAAAAATATAAGAAAAAATATTTTAGAATGTGGCACTACTAAGGAATTAATGACCTGTCCAGTGCTTCAGCTACAAGAGGGGTCAGTACAACATTGACCGCTCCTTTGACTTCAACGATAGCAGTGGTCCTAGTCTGGGCCAGTGGTTGATCCACTGTCCAGTCCTCCGTTGTTGTGTCTTCATCTGTGTTTTCCATTGCCCTCTTGTCCAGGGGTGTGTAAGGGGTGCTACACAGAGAATGTAATGTGCTAATGTTTAAATGTTCATTAATGTATGTTTATCATCAGAAAACATTCCTAAAATCCCATCACAATCCTGTTACCTGCTTAAATCTCCCATAAGCTGAACTCCTCTGTCTAACAGAGAGCTTGCAGACAGTCCTGCTTTCACCATCTGCAGAAGGAAAAGTTGCAACATCATCACACTTAGCAAAAAACAAGCAGATTTATTTACTTTATTCATGCACCCACCTTGAAAGCTGGAATGGACAACTGATCAAAGGATGCAGAGCTTTCTTCACTAGTGGGTGTGTCCAGGTCAAGAGGGCGGTGCAGAGATGACTTAGATGTTCTCTTATTGGTTGGTTGCTTTACTGACCAATTTGACACATGATAATGAGCAAGATAGTTATGGTAACAGGCCATCAGATGGGGTTGTGTTGTTAGTAGGCCAGGCTCCACCCTCTCAGTTTCTACTGAACCTTCTTCTTCCAATCCCAGTGCAGACACAAAAGATGCTTGTGAGGTATGACTAGGCAATTGGGGTGGGCGGGTCTCTGCAATGGACAATGGCCCTTCCACACTGTGATAAATTGAGGTGCGGCTATGTTCAATATGGGGCTGTCCTTGCTGTCTCCGCCTCCGTTTCCGTCCAGGGTATGTGCCTGGCCCCTCATCGCTGCTGATTGGTTCAAAGTCCTCATTGGCACTGAAGTAAGCTTCACTGTCTGCAACAGACATCGAGGAGTCCACTGAGCGATACTGATGGAAAGTGTTGGAATCTGCTGAGGGAGTGAAAGGGAAAGATCCATAGCTTCGCCGCTGCCGTGGTGAGTCCAACACGTTCTCATCACTACGGGACACTTCGCTGCTAAACTGCACACCAGCAGGGGGAGGAGCCTTTTCCGCAAAGACGGCAGCTGATAGGCTTTTGGTGCTACCAAGGCGAGCTGACTGAACAGAGGACTGGCGTTTGAGGGGCGAGCGGAGAGGAGAACGCATGGGTGGGCCATCAGGGACAGTTACATCAGTGGTCACACTCATTAGCCTGTATAAATACAAAAGTACAGAGACAGATTATGTGATCGGTTAAAATGACAGAATATTTCATTTCATTACCTGTGAACATAGAAGTTGTTCTTTACACTGTTTTTAATAGAAATTAAAATCTCTTCAATTAAAAGTTCATAAGGTTTTTCCTTCTCCTGTAAAATTGCCTTTTTTGAGATACAAGGTTTTTGCTTGACAGATTCATCCAAATGTAGTATGTGTAAAGGAGACTTACTCTGCACAGGGCGATGGGCTTTCTCTTTCGCCACCCAATAGGGGCAGTGCAGCACTGGAAGAGGAATTTTCCTCAGAGGAAGAGGCAGAGCTGTGGGAACGCTGAGGTACCTGCAGACTCAGGTGCTGGCCTCGTACATCAGCCATCGGAGCAGGAGAACATGTATCCCTTCGCACACCTACACCTTTAGCTGTAAGGAAATTGAGACACATTTAACCTGCATTCCAATCAGGTCTACATCCAAGGTCTATATTAGGCAGTTCTGTGTGAGACAGGAAAAGAAAGCTAGGACTTTTAGGTTCCTTACTATCAGGAAGTTTAGGTTGCTCCTTGGTGATTATCCACTCCCCGGGTTGCAACAGTGATTGGCCGTAGCTCATATCACTCTCAGCACTGGCACTCGAGAATGCAGAGCTCGATGAGGGAGTGATTTCTTCCAGTCGGAAAAAATCCAAACCACCAGTTGAGCCGCCAAAAAAGCGGCATCCACCCAAGCATCCACAGCGGTTCCTGCTTCGCTTATACTTCTCCTCTGGCCACAAGAACCACAACCTGGTGGCCACAAATACAATGACAATTCAATAGTTCTGTCAATATTAGAGCTCTGACCATTGGCCTCCCTAACTAAGACCCTTCTACTACAATCACTCAGTTTGGCCGGCCAGCCAGACAGCTATAGGAAGAGTCCTGGTGGTTCCAAACTTCTTCTATTTATGGATGATTGAGTCCACTGTGCTCATTGGGATCTTCAGTGCAGCAGAATTTTCTGTACCCTTCCTCAGATCTGTCTTGATACACTCTTGTCTCTGAGGTCTACAGCCTTAGACTTCAAGGCTTAGTTTGTGCTTTGACATGCACTGTCTAATCATATCCAGATCACATCATATGGTCATATCATATCCAATCAACTGTATTTACCACAGGTGTTTACCAATCAAGCTGTAGAAACACCTAAAGGATGACCAGTGCAAACAATATGTACTCAAATTTGAGTGTCATGGCAAAGATTGTCAATACTTATGTACATGTTATATTTTTGTGTTTCATTTTTGATAAATTTGCCAAGATTTCAAAGATAAATAAAGCTGTCACATAAAAATGTTTAAAAAGTGAAGCATTGTAAATACTTCCCGGATGCAGCATACAAGCATGTTTGATATTGAGCAAAAGAATATAGCATCTTTATACATATGTGCTCATGTCTAAAAGTATTTGGACTGTGGTATTGCAGTAATTTCTCTACACATCCTTAATTGATTTCAAATTAACTGAAATATGTCAAATGCAAAGTACACCCACCTCTTGGTCTGCATGTCGTGTAGCTCCAGGAAGTGTCTCTGTACCTCATATTTGGCTGGATGGTCAGCAGCCAAGGCAACATCTGCAGTCATGAGGTTAAAAGTCACAGAGCCAGCTTCAAGCCAATTGGATCGTCGCAGAAGTGGCGGAGGGAGACCGAGCCTTGCTACTTCCTGCTGCTCAATGAACTGAGCAATGACAACATCCTGGAGGACAGCACTGATGCCTTCCCCTACTGCGGCTGTGTGCAGATTACAGGTAGCCAGCCGAAATGCACCCGTCTGAGAAGGAAATGCATACGAACACATTAGTACGGTCATACACAGCTCCAATATGAGTTATGGGAGAGTACATATAAGCAAGAGTGTGACTGACCTTAACGTTTGCTGCACACCCATGCTCTACGATAAAAATTTGGGCCCCATCTACTGACAGCCGTGTCATAGTATACTTCAGGTCTTCTGACGTCCGGCAAGGTCCAGGCAAGGCTGCATACTACATGCACAATTCACACAGACAGTTAAAATATGAACATAAAAAGAACTCAGTTCAGTCCACTTGATGTTATCAGGCATGAGGCACTGCTATCGTGCATGACAGAATATTCTACCTTGGCTTCACAAACTCTCCTGTCAACCCCATGTTGACAAGTGACAGAGGGTTTAGGCTGCTCCAGCTGGAACTCTCGGGACACCACATGAAACAAAAAGGTCTCCCCCCACTCCAGCAGGGAAGCACACTGAAGCAAAAGGACAATCACCATCATCACCTTCCATTATTCATTTTCAGGAATATTTATTTATTTATACCAAATCCTAATGCACACCTGTGGCACGGTGACTTTGCCTGTGAGAGCCCCAGCCTGCACGTCAATGAGCCACGCATACTCAAGTGTGTCACTGCCTGCTGGTAATCCTTCAGCCGAGAACATGGCATGAGCTCGCATCTGCAGGCCCGACAAACTCAGATGGCCGTCCCGCAGCACCCCGTCAACAGCAGGCCGCTACATGATTGTGAAAGAAGCATTAAAATAAATAAAGGAATTATCTGAACACAGCAAGTTTATCTGACCCAGCAAAATGACTAAATCTAGCCTACCTGGTAGTTGTCACTGACAAACACATGTATAGGAGAAAGGACAAGCTGAAGCAGAGTCTCTTTGTAGCCCTTCTTCATCTCAAAACATAGACGTTCCAGATAACCCGTCGGACCTTCTGGACTGTCACTGCTGCAATGCTGTTTCACAAAGACAAAATCATGTATTACTTAAGAGAATCAGGAGCACTCCTCAGGGCTCAATGTATGATCTTGTATTAATGTGTAAACATAACTTACAGTAGGTAGACGCCCATGGACCTTGTGCAAATTGATGAGTACAGTGATGTCCCAGGGACGCAGTGAGAGAGGGTGGGGTGTGTCTCTGTGGCCACTCTCCTCTAGACCCACTCCAGTCCAGCCAGATGAGGAGGAGCATGAACTCAACACTGGGCTGGACAGAGACTCCTCAAAGTCTGTGTACATGTCGTCCTCCCCAAAGTAATTCTCCTATATAAAGTGTTAGGGTCATAATGAGTTTAGGCAGTATAGTCCTAGTGTAAATTGTGACATACCTTTGTGCAGCTCAGGAGATACATGTAAATAATTAAGCTATCACATAATTGTCAAAGACTTATTTATATCCAAATAAATCATTCTGCACAGAATTTTCTCAGAAGACACTTGCATAGAACTGTAGTGAGTGCATTCATACCTTAATGGACACTAGTGCTCTCAGCAAGGGCCCATAAAGTATGATGTGGGAGTCAGGGCTGAGCTCCATTTCCACATGCAGCCGGTCTGGAGGTAGTAGACTGGGGTCGGACGGCACTCGAGGGGGAGGTGGAACAGGGGGTGCATGCTCTGGGGGACGCAAGGCTGACAGAATGGACTCTTCCATCTCAGACACTGTGGACAGGGAACAACATTTGAATTGTACATTTGTAGATAACAAATAAATGAATCAGATGTCACCAACCCTGCTCCTGGAGAGCTACCTTCCTGCAGACATTAGATTCAACCTTAATTCATCCCCTCCTGATCCAACTAATCACTGCATTCAGAAGCTCATGACTGGTTGGAGGGGATGTGTTAGATGTGGGTTGGAGATGACACCTGCAGGTAGCTCTCCAGCAGCAGGGTTGGTGATATAAAATATATCATTATTCAGCTACATGATTTATTTACACAGTGCAAACAGAGCAGCTTGTAATGCTGTTTTTAAACATGAGGAGTCAATAAATCAGGTCCAACTACAGCAATGCTGAAAAAGCAGAATTCTAATCATACCCATGCCTAAGGCTGCAACTCCACTCTCACAGAGAGTTTCCGTTACTGGATATCACTGGATATTAGAGGATCAGTGGGTTGAAGACAAAAATTGTTGAACATGAAGTCTTACTTAACACACCCAATTAAGCTCACCAGGTTATTACTGATGGGGCTACAAGAGCTGAATCCAGAGTATCAAAACACTGAAATTATATATGACATCTCTGATTTAGAGCAACATTAAAAAGACTCACAGGACTGTTTAAGCTGTTGGTCAGATTTCTGAGGGTAGATTGGATGCCAAGTGTAGTCTACAATCAGTCCAAAATTAGGCACACTCCAGCAGTCCACCCAACCAGCCCTGGAGAAAAATTGATGAGTAAAATGCTAAAATGCTTGAAGAAGGAACATATAATAAAGTTGAGAAGGACAAAACTGGGACAGGGCTTTCATACTCAGCATGGGTCATGTTTCTCCAGCGTGCTTTGCTATTCTTGGGAGGAGCTCCTTGCGGCTCAGTAGACATGCCATTGTCTGGAGGGGCCTTGCTGTGTTGGTAATCCTTGGCAAGGGTGAGTAAGGAATATCGACTGGGATGGCAGTCAGGTAAACATAGTCGCATGTCTGTGTCTTCAGCCTGACAGATAAATAGCATGTATCAGTTGGAACACCAAAAATATTACTTTGAGAAACGCAGCAAAGTAGTGGTGTAATGGTTCATGTATTTGTACTAAACCACCATGCACAAGGTGCAGTAAGGAATGGACAAAGCCACTGGTGAACATATTACAGAAGTGAGTTTATACAAGTACAAATTCCACCTGGAAACTAAAGCTGAAGCCACTGCATTGCTATTTTTGCAGTGTACTTGAATCAAGTCCAAACCATGACTTTAAACCATTAAATAATCTTAGAGAACACAATGTTCTGGAACACAGAGAAAATGCATCTAAAATGCACTACATTAAATTAGAAAAGACCAGTTCTACCACACTAATAATAATAATAACAACAATTATGTAATGATGATCATTGAATATAGGTCATCTTTTACAGTACAGTTCAGAATAGCCTAGAAATAGGTTTATTTTAATGAATTTGAATATGCAAGTTATGGTTTGTTAAGCAGTAAATGTACCATTTTACCCAAAGCTAATTCTTTCATAATTATTTGAAAACACAAAGAAGATTCACAACATGCAAAAAAGCATTAATATTTATGATAAAATATGACAAAATGTCATATTGTCCACCTCCAGCTACACATGAATATTTTATTAAGAACATTGTCCTTTATGCTTAGAACCATAGGCCACATTTATAGGAGACAGTCACACATGCCAGATGTTATTTTCTGGATATCCAAGGCTACTCAAATTTAATTAAATTTAATTTAATTTGAGATGTAAATATTAATAGAATTTAGATAAATTTGTCATAATTGGCCCTTGTTTTGATCAAAAACCTCCTCCACACCTACATTATTGTCTTTTTTTGTTTGTAAAGACTATAAAGCAGTTCACACCTAGCATGTTTTTGAGATGAAAATGCTATTATTTTGCATTTATAATATATATATATATATTTACATATATATAATATATAAATATACGTATTTGTAATGATTAGATTTACAGGAATATTTTATAGGATGTTTGTTTTTAAAGTTCTTAATAATACTTGATAGTAGTCCTGATAAAATAAGAAACCCTGAAATAATTTTTGTTATTTATGCATGTATTCCTTCTTCTACGTGAGCAAAGAAAAAGGACAAACAGCCCCTCCCTTCTCTCTAACCCAATATCTGGGTCAGTGGCATCATCAGCCTTGCTTCTCTCTGATTAGTTGAATTCAGAACCACTGCATGCAGGTCACACTAAACTGCTACTATTGCATTTAAGTTGAGATTTTAGCTGTTGCTCTGAGCTGTATTACTAACTAACCCTAGTTGATGAAAGATGGCTGTGCTGACTGTATAGCTTAGAGTAGGTGAGTCTTGCTGTTTGTTATAGCACGTGTGTCATGTCTGTAGGTTATTCTCATCATGAGTTATGTAGCTGCATGCAAAATGCAGGTGTAGAGTTAATCAACAAAACCCAGCAGTACATTTGACCAGTACGTGTGTGAATAAATGTGTGTCTATACTCACTCTCAAACGGAAACATGTGTTACACGTGGCAGGGACAAACTCGTGAAAAGGTAAAGTGAACTCAATGTTCAGTGTTTCTCCACAGGCAGCAAGATACACTAAAGAGATTTAAGGAGAAGGGGTCTTAAAGAAAGATTTATGGAAATCATAGCATGAGAAAGTATATGAATCACAGCTTAAACTGATATATCATGTAATCCTCAATTGGTAACTTGGACTACTAATCCTGAGATAACATTGCTTATCACTGGCTGAGATTCATCCATCAAAAAAACTACATTCTCATCAAGGCCTTTTAACTTTGAAAATGTCACAAACTCCTTAATTGCTATTCAGGTCTCCCTCACCATTCTCCTGTTGTTTGGTTGAACAGTCAATCCAGTTATGTTGATTAGCGGCCCAGATCATCTCAAACTGGTGGAAAAGCATTTTGAAGGTCCAGGAATATGGCACGAAGGAGTAGATATCTGGCTCACTGTCACTTGCCCAGTCCTGGATAAGATCTGCCCACAGTGATATACAATCAGAAACGGGCTGCATGCAAACATAATATAAAAGGAGAACGACTAAGAGTACACTCCTGAATCTGCAAGTTGCCCAGAGCAGACACTGCAGTGTGTTTACCTGTGAAGAAGTTCTTCTGTGCATAGATGAAGTGGTAAGTGGCTTTGTACACCTCTATCTCACACTGCCAGGACTGAGGCATATTCCACACCCGTGGGTAGCTGGCGATCACATGGAACTGAAGAGGAGGGGAAAGAGAAGTCTGTAGCCTTAATACACACAAATAGAAATTCAAGCAGTTTACTGAAAACTGAAACCTCATTCAGTCTTTTGTGTCTTCACAGTCTATCATTTATCATCTTTTAAGTAAACCATAGTCAATGAGGCACTTGTAAAGCTGGGAGTTATGGACCAAATCATGAGGGTTTTGATGGCAATATTCAATATGATCTATGAAAAAAAAAACAGATGAACCCTTGAAATCCCTTTTCTGTCTTTTTTACTCTATTAAACATACTGAAATGTTTAATGTTTATTGAAAAACTTTAAAACTCAATACAAACAATATTGCCTCAGCCCATATCCCGCTCTGGTGATATCCAGATATCGAGATTCCTACCGATATATTTGCCCAGCCCTAGGAATCTTACCAGAGTTAGTAAGTTGGGCGGGGGGTTATGTTATGGATCGTGCTTAACTGAGAGGGGTTTCTAGAAATCAATTACAAACTCTATGAGGCAGCCCAGCAGACAATGAAAACTAATTAAACTAAACTAATCACAGCAGTGTTTAATTACAGTACAGAATCCTTTGTCAATTAAAAAATATTGAAATATTGACCCCGGAACTCTGAATATATTCTTAAATCTGAAAAGATGAATTATTCTGTTTCCAGTGTGCACATATTTAATTTAGGGATGGACCCAAATACTGGATGTTTCAAATGATTGGTTGCTTTTTAAGGCATTTGTAGGACCTGACTCCCCCTCACTCACACACAGCAGTGAACAGTCCCCTTCAGCTGACATTGTCTGCCTTAACAAGAGGGCAAAATGCAGAAGAGCTCAACTGTGTGGGAACACTGTCAATTAAACTTTGACAAGTCACTCTGCTAAATATGCCATTTTAAACTGATCGGACATGGTGGCACAACATATGTAAAAATAACTAAACAGCTTAGTCAAATGAAGCCTGACTGTGAGTTCTTATCTGAAAGACTGAAATTGACAGCAGCTGTGTTGCTTTTATTATAACCCCCGCCCCACCCACGGGGTAAGGCTTCGAATGTGCATGGTCGATTACAGCAGAAAATAGACAGTACTAACTTTATCAGGACACCATCGAATCAAATTGAATTTTGTGCATCGTTGCATCCCTACACACACACACGCACACACACACACTCACTGCCAACATCTCAGCCTCCAGCAGAGTCCTATACTGCATGCTGCTTGTGGTGTCAACGTGCAGTAACTGGCCTTTTACTGTGGGTGAATAACCTAAAACAGACAGATAGATAAGAGAGGAGAACAAAGGGGGGAAATGATGAAACTAGAATTATTAGAATTATTTCAGTAGACCAACATGTGTAATTTCAAAACCAGCCCTGTAGGAGTTTCTGATTACAAATGACAAAATAGTTTGATACGTAAGCTTTGATACGTACCATTTTCTCCAACAGTCATTGGAATGTTGACCTCCAAGTAAGAACCTGCACCAACATTTACATGAATGGCATTTGTCTCCTGTGAAAATGAACAGAAACGAGTAAGCTGATTGTAATAGATACTCAACAGAGAGAAAAACAGAGAGAAAGAGAACAAACTATAGTCACGCTATACCCTGTTCTTGGTGAAGAGCAGGTCTATGGTAGCATCTGCTATGATGTTCATGCGGAGCTCAAAGGCCAGGATTTGTCGCGGTTTTCCAGGTGTGGGAACGTCGCTCATTTTCATTGGTTGATAGTCCGCAGGCAGAAAGAATTTCCACAAACTGTCTCTGAGGAGACAAAATCAACATAACAAGGACAACACTGCAGGACTTTTCTTGCATGAGTTCGACTATGTCTTTGCTTGTATACACGAGTAAACGTTGCCGAACCTCTGCCGATCAGCCCATGGCCCGTAATTGAAGTCTGTTCCTTTCCCACACACTATATCTAAGCCCCAGCATGGAGGCAGATCCTGCAGCTTAGTTCCCTCAGAACATGCCTCCATTTCTCCATTCTCCAGCTCCTCAGGTACCAGACCTTCAACACACACACACACACACACAATTCAAGTACTAAGTTAGTTAACTGGGAAAGTTAATTGTGTGTGTGTGTGTGTGTAAGTGTGAGTGTGTGTGTGTGTGTGTGTGTGTGTGTGTGTGTGTGTGTGTGTGTGTGTGTGTGTTCACAGCAAGCAAATAAATGAAAGAATGATTGAATAAATGAGATCCAAAACCTGGTTCATCCTGGTAGTAGTAAATGTCCACATCATTTGACTGCATGACAACAAATCCTTCTCCCATGAGACGAGGTGGCCTGAAAAAAGCAAATACCCAGTAAATTAAATATAAACATGATAATTCCTAAATTATATTAGCCCGTACATTACCTGACCAATTTGTTTAAAATCCATAATAAACTCAATTAACTATAAAAACACTATAATTAATTATATTTACAACAAAAATGTCAGGTTCAATTAAGCTCATCCTCACTTCATATTCCTTAATTACAGGTAAAACCCAGGTGATGTAAAAGAAAAGACAGCCCAGCTCAGTCACTGCATTTAAACAGGCAATGGCTGGGCTGACTCCATAAATTAGAATCATGAGGAATTAGTTGTGCCTAATGCTTACAAGCACTAATGTTTAATACAAACACAGAAGCAGTTAGAGCATATGCTCAAAGCACACTGGTTAACATACCTGCATATTTGGACTAATGATTCTCATAAACGCAACCCTAAGGACTTTAAACACATTTTGGTCGGCATTGGACCTCTAAAAGGCTCCAAGCGTTTCAATAATCCTTTTTGCCTTCCTGAAAAGAAGCTTATTTCTTACTTGGCAAAATCCAAAGAATTTATGTGCACAAGCACTTTGTACCACAGTCCTAAGTTTGCAGAGACCAGCACACAGCAGACAGTGTTTCACTTCCTCAGCAAGAAAATAAACTGAGTCTTAAGATCTTCCACACAGTCAGGATGTTATGAGGTTTCTATCTATTAAATGTGTGAAACATGGAAGAAAAACACACACCCAATGATTTCTTCAAAAAGTGATTTGATTAAACATATCAACCGGCTTTTGTTGGAGTAACTGTCTCTAATGTTCAGGTCGGGATTTGATTTGATTGCATTCAGAGAAAAGAGCTTTAGTGAAGTCAGGATGTTGGATGATCTCCACCCCCACCTCATCTGCAACTCCGCAATTCATCTCAAAAGGAGATTAATCTGCTGATTATTTTCTTTCTTAAACAAGTTGGGGAACTCAATTGATAAGATGGTGAGTTACTTTTGTTTTCAATACCAGCATTAGGAAAAGTAAACAGTAATTATATCCATTCATTTGAATCATATACTGCAGCATACGCAATATCATTTATTCTGACTTTAATTAAATTTTTTAATCTTGTGGAAACCTTTCTATCACCGTGCTCTGCTCCACCCTATGCTCTCAGCACTTCCTCTACACTCTCATGTACACACAATGTAGGAGGCATAAGATTTAGTGTGTATACAGAAGAAATGAAGATCAATTGTATTTTTCACATCATATCGTATATTGCCATTCGGCTAAAATATATCGGAATAAGATTTTTTTTTTTGTCCATATCATCCAGCCCTACTGCAGTATACCTAAAACCGGTTTACCACTGAAACCCTACTGTAAACCACAAACACTGTTAGCATAACCAAAAGAGGTCAGACAAAAATTGTTAGATAGCAGCCCTAAATCATTATCAGAATGAAGGAGCAAGGCTAAAAGCTAGCTGGCTACAATCTCTTCAGCTTGCTAAAAGCACATCACACCGTTCTTATCACACTCTGTTTATAACCCAATATTAATACAAATATCAATACACAGCCCAAGCCTAATGCACAGAGGTGGATGTAAAAAAATGGCTAAAACAAAAAGGGGGTGGTGATTGTCTTTATCAAAAACCAGACCCAGTAAAGCTGTATTTTATTCAGCATTTCACATAATACACACCACAAAAACACTAATGCTTACTTTTTAAAATATGTAGTCTTTTGTATGATATATGCTCACAAAAAAAGCAGAAGGAATTCAATATACTGTCAAAGCATGACCCATCTCATTTGTATGAGAATAAAACATTATTCTCCTTAACTAAATCTGCTAATTCAATAAGAGCATGAGAACCACATTAAAAAGTCCTACATAACCCTGTTCTACTGAGGCAGCACATCTGTTCTTGATGGCAAATTATGGGCATATACTCCTTGTGTAGAATGGAACTCACTCATCGTTCTGCAGGCCAAGGTAGCGCGGGCTGGGCACCAACATGACACGGACGTTTTCCAGCGTGCCCTTCACTATGTGCATGAACTGATCCAGATGGCTGCTAGGAGGCTTGGTGGCATAAGTCAAGAAGGCGTCATCAAAGTTCATACACAGAGTCTGGGGAAGGTGATGATTACCAAATGCTACCCGACCCTGAGAGTGAGAGAGTGAGTATGAGAAAGAAAGAGGATTGAAAACACATGAACATGTCTATTTCATTCTTCTTGGACTAAAGTATTTATTTGGGTTCGATTATACAACCCAGATCCCCATGGATTTTTAAGAGATTTGTCCTCTAGACTGCAGTGAAAGGAAACCACCGTGTTGTCTCCTTGCTGTACTCACTGTGCTGATGTTGACTTTTATAACAGGTATGAGAGACCTCCATGATGAAGAGGGGTCCTGTGATTCTGCTTTGATGTGAACACTTCAGAAAGAGAAGCAAAGAAATAAAATGAAATCAGATGTATAGCAGTGGAACATTAAGACATCATATCACATCTACTAAAATTATACTCCAAAAATGTATTAAGCACAGTATTACACAGGAGAAACCTATCAATTAGTGTTTCAGTAAGTATCTTTTACCTGTCGAGGGTTTTGTTCTGTTCTTCTCTGCCTTTGTCCTCATCTTGCTGGGGTGGGATAAGAGTGGGGTCCAAACCAAACGTCTCTTGTAGCCGTGCGTATAGATCAGTCCGATTATATATGTGGAACTCAAAGCCATTAACAGTAACATATAGCCTTGTCTCCGCTTTTGGGTCTGAAAAGGAAAACAAGCAAATGTCAGCAACATAATCAATATATATCAATATCAATATATATATATATATATATATATATATATATATATATATATATATATATATATATCTGTCTCTTATACACATCATATATATATATATATATATATATATATATATATATATATATATATATATATATATATATATATATATATATATATATAAATATAAAAAAAATTATTATAGATTTTTTCAACTATATATAACATTTGTTTAATAATATTCTATTCAGGACATAATCTGAAAACAGAAGTAGTACATGTGATACTCACCATGCTGCTTTTGTTTGGGGTTATACATCTTCCACTGAAGTGGAAAATATGAAGCTATCTTGAATTCTGTGAAAAGCATCAGTTGTGTGGGATTAGTAAACTGCCTAGAACATCTTGAAGAGCACTACTGTCTTCCTCAATGCAACTGTATCAGCCATAAATGAATAAAAACAATAATTATTAAATATATTATTACAGTGATATTTTATTGCTTATTTCAGAGTTTATGAAACAAAACCATGGCATTAATTTGTCTACAGTCCCCTTGTGACCCTTAGGTTGCTTCCCTTCCCAGACACTCTTGGATCAGTTAAAATTTTAGGGGAAATTTTGGGAAAATATAAAATGAATTTGCAATCTAACTACTTGAACTGTAAATGAAATTGAGGTAATCCTCATTTACAAAATTCACTTTTACACCCAACTGAAAAACAGTCAGTCACAAATCACAATAACTTCACTCTCAGTTCAGAGATTCATGTCCTACTACATATATTCATTTGTTTTCTACAGAAACACGTACATGCTTCACAGATCATAGACAAGAAACAATTTTAAGGCCTAAAACCATGGAAAGGCAAAAGACATGGCTGTACCACAAACAAAATCAATAGAGTAAAATAAAGTGTCAGGCTAGTATAGAGCAGCACCCACATTTAAGAATGAAAGCACACCAAACCTCCTGAAAGAATATAGCTGATGTCCTCCTGTAAACACTGATTTTAAATGGTAAAGACATCTTGTATGATAGACATACCTAATGGACATGTCCTCATTGATGTAGTAGACATCTCGGAACATGACCTTCCCGGAGAGCACAGAAAAGGAAAATGAGCCTGCAAGAACATACAACAGAGCTCATTAAACACATAAAAGCATGACTCACATCCTGTCATCAATGTGCTTCTTCTCAAACATCTACATGAACTAACCAATGTGTATATATCCATTTGTAGATTCAAGGATTATAAGGGTAAGGGATGAGTCCAATGTTACGGGAGTTGTAGTAGGTCAAGTATATGATCCATCCACAGGACAGAATAGTGGCTGAGAAAAAAGACAGAAAAGGTTCAGCTGTAATTTAATATCTCATACAAAATGTATGTGAATAGATGTCATATTCCTGGGGTCTTCAGTTTGCTCAAGACACCTTGCATTAACATTTCATATATGGATTGTGTTTTGAGATTACAAAGATTAATTTTTACAATTAATATTTATATCCTTCCTGTTTACTTCTAATAACCTACATCTTTTGTTTTGGGGGGGAAATACATTTTAAAACAAGCAAGTATGCCCGAGGAGTGGAAGGGTGTCTTTCTGTAGCACCCAGACAAAAATAGAGAACATTACAATATGAGATATCTATGGTATGAAAGCTATATCAGAAAATATTTTACACTATCACAGTATACAGCATTTCACAATTCTTTTTCTGGTAATTCCTATTATAGTTAGTTACATTGGCTCTTTGACCAAACACTGTAGTTTTTAGTCAAACACACATTACTATAGTTAAACATTGAGAACTGTGTGTGTGTGTGTGTGTGTGTGTGTGTGTGTGTGTGTGTGTGTGTGTGTGTCTGTGTGTAAAGATAATAAGAAATAAATACACATGATTTTAAAATAAATAAAAACATATTCTTAACCATTTGTGTCCAACCAAAGTACTAGTTTCTAAATTGGATTAATCTGATGATTGTTTTCAATTAGTCAACCGACTACTAAAACCACAAAAGCACGTGTAAACAGCCTCTTATGTCTTCATATGAGCCTTGCTATTTGCAGAAAATACATACATTAGTTACAAATAAAACTAATGCAGTCTACCCACAAGCAGCCAGATCTGCTGGAATTGTGTTTGGTGAGGTAGTCATCCAAGTCACCAAAACTAGGAAAACTGTTGTTGGGTTTGCCTTCCATGATTAGATCCAACTGCAGATAAAACACATTGAATGTTATGATCGACAGCAGGTACAGACATGCATGATTCATTATCTTCCACATACACTCTTAAAATTAAAGATAGTTCTTTGAAGACAGCGGCTTTATTTGTCAGCCAGGCATACACTGTGCCATTTGGATTTCTTAGGTGGTAACTCATACTGCACATTTGGATTGTTCATCGTGGTAGAATCTATGGTTTATGATGTTCACAGTGTACTAAAGTAATCTGTTAAAACTGACATGTTGCAAAACGGCTTTCACAGCACAGGAAGTCTCTCAAAATACACACAATCACACACACAAACTGTCTGTCTGTCATGTCAAAAAGTCATACAAGCTTGATGTTAACTCCACAAGCCTGGCCTCTAGTCCATACAATGCCATGTCATCATTACTTATCGTTTTCATGGGGTAGATGTGCAATGGAGAGGTTAGAAATCTATACAGTCATCTGACTGATCACTTGGAGCTCGTCAGTCACTTCACCTTAGACACTAAACGTGAAATGTCAGCCAACGCAAATCCACGACTAAATCAATATAAAATACAAGACACATAAATGGGGTAAAAATGACAGCAATGTAACAGGTCATGGCTCAGTAACGTAAGGGTGGGCAATATAATATTTTATTGTATTGTATTGTGATTTTGTTATCATGATACAGCAAAGTGAATAAATTGTGATATTCTCAGTGCACATTCCATGATAGAGGGTAATTAGTCCTGTTCACCTGGATGGAGTGCAACATATCTTGAATTTAAATGTATTACCTATGGAGCAGTATTTGTATAGTGAAAGCTACTTTCATTTTCTGGTTTATCTTGTCTGTATACAAAACAGTGGCAACAAATACCATTTATCATAAAAATCTCATTAAATATCACAGTATTATAGTTTTACCATATCACTCACCCCAAAGCCAAAGCATTAATCACTCATTACATCCTTCACCTAACATGTACAGGGTGGAAATAGTGCTTTGACCTGGTATAGCTTTATTTTTAAGCAAGTATTCATATAAATAAGAAAATAGACAGTAAGTCTAGTTTTCCTGCAGAGCTACAATTTCAAGACATCTGACAGTTGCTTTCACAGTCTGGAGTTCAGGAGTGTACTGGGGAGATGTGTGAGCCCAGGGTACCAGTCTAGCAGCTTGTTCACAGAGCACTTTACAGATACCAGTGTTACAGACAGTGGAGAAATGCCTCCATGAAGTCGTTGTCAAACATATATGCACTGGATATGATAAATAATGTGCCACTGTAAAGCATGCTTCCTCTGTTATATGTTTGTAGTAGACAGGCCCCAACATTATGCTAACAATCACATTCACCAAATCCTAGTATCTCATTTACAGTCTAGCCTACACTAAACTACAGTCTGACCTGCACTATGAGCTGGTTAAATGACAAGGAAACTGAAACAGGAAAAGTGTTGCATCAGAAGAATTGCCAAAACATGAGTGTTTGCTATTTCTCAGAACTGAAAGGACACATTCCTTTGAGACACGTTTTAAAAAGATTATGAGATATGAGAGACTAAATAGACTGTAAACCAATTAAAACCTGTGTGTTCCCATTCTTAAGAAAGCTAAATTTTAGTCTACATATCAGTAGGGCCAAATTGTTGAATGGTTGATGTTGGGATGCAATCTGACGAAGCAGAATAGCCTTCCTAAAATGAGTGCTAGTTCAGTCATGAATTGCAAATACCTTACACTCCAGGCATATGAACAGGTATGTTAACACTAAGACACAATTTATAAGAAACAGGATGAGAGACAGTGGAATTTCTGCACCTAGAACAACATTTCCATTCAGTCGCTTTTCAATCCCGGCTATGTATCAAGCAAATCACACAGAGATCATCCAATTATCATCCAATTTCACATGCACACACAAATCTCTACCCAGTATAGCACTGGATTTCCAGAAGAATGATGATGAATTTACTTTGATATGTGGCGCTGAACTACACATACATGTGGGCAATATGAAAAAAGGTATACCTTGATAAGCTTAAGAGAAATGGTGATATACGATACAATATCATAAAGCCCTTGACAAGCAGTAATGTTCAAATTTCAGTACTTATTTGTAACCCCGATTTCTAACTGTGTGTGTATGTAACACTTTTAATAATAAGACACTAATAATAATCTTCTTAGTATTTCACTGACTCTGTAGACTGCACAGGATTATGATGTTTGAGATGATGTCATGATGCTCCTTTAACTGTGATGTTTCTAAGTAAATTAAGACAAAATTACTTAACTTTACAAAATACTCTGTAATGCGGCACTGAGGAGATGGGTGTGGAGTAAAGGAGCACTGAGGAGATGGGTGTGCAGTACAAGTACTGGAGGAGATGGGGTGTGCAGCAATGGAGCACTGAGGATGGGTGTGAGTAATGGGCACTGAGAGATGGGTGTGGAGCAATGGGGCACTGAGGAGATGGGGTGTGTATCGGAGCACTGAGGAGATGGGTGTGAGTACGGAGCACTGAGGAGATGGTGGAGGAATGGGGCACTGAGGAAAGGGTGCAGTAATGGAGCACTGAGGAGATGGGATGGAGAAACAGGGTACTGAGGAGATGGGGGAGTAATGGAGCATTGAGGAGATGGGTGTGGAGTAATGGAGCACTGAGGAGATGGGGGTGGAGCAATGGGCCATTGAGGAAATGGGTGTGCAGTAATGGGGCACCGAGGAGATGGGTGTGGAGTAATGGAGCACTGAGGAGATGGGTGTGCAATAATGGGGCACTGAGGAGATGGGTGTGGCGTAATGAGACACTGAGGAGATGGGTGTGCAGTAATGGAGCACTGAGGAGATGGGTGTGCAGTAATGGGGCACTGAGGAGACGGGTGTGCAGTAATGAGACACTGAGGAGATGGGTGTGCAGTAATGGAGCACTGAGGGAGATGGGTGGAGTAATGAGGACACTGAGGGGAGATGTGGTGCAGTAATGGAGCACTGAAGAGATGGGTGTGCAGTAATGAGACACTGAGGAGATGGGTGTGGAGTAATGAGACACTGAGGAGATGGGTGTGCAGTAATGGAGCACTGAAGAGATGGGTGTGCAGTAATGGGGCACTGAGGAGATGGGTGTGCAGTAATGAGCACTGAGGAGATGGGTGTGGAGTAATGAGCACTGAGGAGATGGGTGTGAGTAATAAGCACTGAGGAAATGGTGCAGTGTAATGGGCAATCAGAGAGATGGTGTGGAGTAATGGAGCACTGAGGAGATGGGTGTGCAATAATGGGGCACTGAGGAGATGGGTGTGCAGTAATGGGACACTGAGGAGATGGGTGCAGAATGGGGCACTGAGGAGACGGGTGTGCAGTAAATGACACTGAGGAGATGGCAGCAGTAATGGAGCACTGAGGAGATGGGTGTGCAGTAATGGGAACAGGAGACGGTGTGCAGTAATGACACTGAGAGATGGGTGGGAGTAATGAGACACTGAGGAGATGGGTGTGCAGTAATGAGACACTGAGGAGATGGGTGTGCAGTAATGGAGCACTGAGGAGATGGGTGTGCAGTAATGGGGCACTGACTTCATGTCTCAATGTCTCTCAGCAGATCAGGGCTTCTCTAATGTCTCTGCAGACTGTACATTTCTGTCTCTCAGCAGACTGTATGTCTCTAATGTCTCTCAGCAGACTTTATGTCTCTAATGTCTCTCAGCAGACTTTATGTCTCAAATGTTCTCAGCAGACTTTATGTCTCAATGTCTCTCGGCAGATTCTTTATGTCTCGAATGCCTCTCGGCAGACTTTATGTCTCGAATGTCTCTCGGCAGACTATACATTTCTGTCTCTCAGCAGACTGTATGTCTCTACTGCCCCTTTAAGCAGACTTTATGTCTCGAATGTCTCTCAGCAGACTGTATTTCTAATGTTCTGCAGACTGGGTAAGTGGCCTGTCTCTCAGCAGACTGTATGTTCTAATGTCTCTCAGCAGACTGTATGTCTCAATGTCTCAGCAGACTGCGCGTCTCAATGTCTCTCAGCAGACTCTGCCCCGAATGTCTCTCAGCAGACTTTGCGTCTCGAATGTCTCTGCAGACTCTTATGTTCCAAATGTCTTCTCAGCAGACTCTTTATGTCTCGAATGTCTCTCAGCAGAGTATGTCTCGAATGTCTCTCAGCAGACTTTTTATGTCTCGAATGTCTCTGCAGATTGTATGTCCCCTTTAATGTCTCTGCAGACTGTATGTCTCACGTCTCTGCAGACTCATGTCTCTCAATGTCTCTCAGCAGGCTGTATGTCTCAATGCCCTCAGCAGGCTGTATGTCTCTAATGTCTCAGCAGACTGTATGTCTCACGTCTCCAGCAGACTGTGTGTGTCTCTACTGTCTCCCAGCAGACTGCAGTAAGTTTAGGGAGGGTTTGTGCTGTTCAGTAACACACGACATGCTCCTTACCCATCACCAGTCATCGCCATGGTAACGCTGTGTCTTTATCTTGATCACCAAAAGAGATATAATGTATCTGTTCTGGCAGTGCGAGGATCTGACAGCTCAGCCTGACTGAGCCAGAGGAGAATCCAGGTCGATAATCCGCTTCGGGACTTTGGTCCGCCGGTCCGACCGGCTGTGAGTCCCGAGCGCAGCGGGAGCCGTCTCAGACAGCCGAACAAAAGCCCGAGCGGATGTCGATCTGGATTTTCCTCCTCTACACCCAGGGTACGACAAGCAGCGACGCGCGAACAGCTAGCGAAAGCCCGGGCTCCTGTTCTAGGAATACGTCTATAAACGTACCAAACTCACCTCGCTGTACAGCGCGCAGAACTACATGTCACGTCTCCCTAATAATCCTTCCTATGTGTTGCTGTTGTTTAGCCTCAGCTGAAGACATCTTCCCGCAGAGACTCACTCTCCACTGTTTACGGATCCGCCATTGGGCTCTTCCTGTTTTTTTCTGTTTTGGTCACGTGTGGTATTTAACCAATGAACGCTTTAGAACGTGAAACGTCTTTGGCTGCCTGTAGGGCTCACTCATCTTCACTTAAAGATATTGGACCTGGAGTTACACACTAGTGAATAGAATAGAATAGAATAGAATAGAATAGAATAGAATAGAATAGAATAGAATAGAATAGAATAGAATAGAATAGAACTTTATTGATCCCGTGAGAGGGTTCCCTCAGGGAAATAAAGGTATACTGAAATACCATTCAGACAAGGATAGAGTGTGTTGGTAGGGTGTGTAATAACACACTATTATTATTATTATTATTATTATTATTATTATTATTATTATTATTATTATTATTATTATTATTATTATTATGGACTAATTTGGATCAATGTCCCTCTCTTGACTGTTTGCCTTTTGTCTTTGATTAGTTTGATGGGGTTTTTTTTGTTTTTGTTTTTTTATTTTCTCACAGTCTATTGTTCACTTTATTATTGCTGTTATTATTTTTTATTTCTCAAATGAATTTCACATATCATTGCAATTCTGAAAGGCTTCTGACTGTACAATTATTCCATTTAAAACTAATCCGAATCAGAAAACAGTGCTACTGCAACCTCCAACAAAACTGCAGCAATAACAGCTGTAACACTGGCTATTGCAACAGCAACTCGTTGTACCTAGATTCTGAATATAAGAAAGGAAAATTTCACAATAAATAATGCATCATGATGCACACACATATTGAATTGATTTGATTTTTGTCTACATCAAGCAGGGATGGACTGGCCATCAGGAGGACCTGGAAAAATCCCAGTGGTCCACTATGGCTGGTGAGAGGATAAAGGGGTCCCAGTCAACCAAATGAAACTGATCAAAAGGAATCCCAAAACTGGGCTGGTCTGTCAATTAGGTTATGATGCCAAGCATGGGGCACTGTACAGGATAAAAGAGGGATAAAAATTCACTCATAAAAAAACTTACATTTAAATGTTATAGTATGTAAGCATTTAAAATATCAAATTAATATGTAATACATGTTTTACATTTCCAACTTTTGGATTTCAGCTCAATTGAAGATGAAATTATTGTCTGAAAACAGATCGGAGATGGTCAGTCAGAAAGACTTCAGGGATTTAACTGATTGTAGAATTATACATGAACCAAACGCAGAACATTGTATATCCCTCCTGATGTCAGCTTCCCATATCTTAAATCTGTGCTCACAGTTATGGCTGACAAGGTTGTAAGGAAGAATCTGATCTATGAGACTGTGAGCAAGTTTGACAACCAGATTGATGTCTGGCAGGCATATTCCTCCTCAGCTAAGAGATAACAGAAGGTGCATATGGTGCATTTTCAAATTGTCATACATTAAGTTAGTAGCAAAAAAAGCAATAGATCAAGTATATGTGCAAGGGAAGCTATACTGTATGGTCTAAAGTACTGAGACACCTGTTCGTTCATTTTATCTGAAATCAAGTGTATTAAAAAAGAAACTTTTATCCTGCTTTTTTTGGAGTAATGTTCTCTGCTCTCTGGGGAAAGACTTCTACTAGATTTTGGAGCAGCGTTATTGGGAGCATTTGATTGCATTCAGCAACAAGGTGGTTAGTGAGGTCAGGATGTTGGATGATTTCCACCCATCTCATCCCCAACTCCCCTACTCATCGTGCTGAGGGAGTTTATACTCCTTAGCGCATGCCACGTATTAGGCATAGTGCCAATAGGTTTATGTTTATCTGCTCCAGAGAGTCCTATTCTATTAGCAATATGTATCTACTGAGACTAGACAAGCTATATGTGCAGTTCTGTGTCAGCAATGGTTGCAGCCTAAAGTTGCTGAATGCACTCAGGAGAAGGGATGTCCACAAACAATTGGATATATAGTGTATATTTATATGATCTCCTCATTTGTTCATTTCATGATCTGACCTCCTGCACACTGTTCAAAAGGGGGTGTTGAAAAAAGACCTGTGCCTGGTACCACTCCAGGTCAGGATTTATTATTGACTTTATGATTTGATGTAATTGTTGTCTTTGTGAGAAAGCATTGGCTGCATGGCTTTCAGACACATCCAGGAATTGTTTTTGATGGAACTTTCACTGTTGCACAACCATACTGAGATTTAATCTGTTTGATAAGTCATGAAAGTTAACAAAGTTTGCATTTATTTATGCTTTTCTTTTATATTTTACCACAAAGAGCCATTTCAATTATATATATTAGTCTTTAAAATTTATATATATATCGCTGTTGTCCACCAGAAGATTTTAGAAGATTCCATGCTTTCATTTGCCAACAAGCTTTATGGAGATGCAGAGTTCCTGCACACAGTGCCAAAATATCAGGGATGGGCTGGGAAAAGTCCAGATGGGCTCCATTGGGTGTGGGACACTGGTAGTCATTGCTGCCATCATCGTACCCTCAACCCTGACTAATCTCCCAGTTCCTGCTGCAGAAAAATATCCCCACAGCATGATGCTGCCACCACCATGCTTCACTGTAGAAATGATATGGCTAGGTCATGGGTTGGCAACCCACGGGTGAGGAGCCACATGCGGCTCTTTCATCCTTATTCTGCAGCTCCACATGGTTCTGGAAAATAAATTTGAAGTATTTCATTGAAGTGTATTTTATTTCATACGGGACCAGGTAAGCACCATTTATTAGTGTGATTGCAGTAGGTTGTTTTCCCCATTGGAATGAATGGTGGAATGTTCAGAAATTTTACAGTGATGTTACTTTACCACACCAGCTTAGGAATGTGCAACGCCATCTTTTGAGCAAAAAAAACTGCAGGAACTGCACTGTCTAGTGAGTGGGATTGCAGTAAGCAAACATACTGTTGATCTTAAGTTTTCTTCTTCTTTTTCTTCTTCTTATTATTCCACCTGTTTTTGTCTTCATATTTCCATGCACAATTTTTGAAAAATTGACACCATTCAAACTTTAAACTGTCCATCCTGAATCTGAATGGTTTGCTTGTATGTAACCTTATGTCTTGTATTTTTTGTACAACCATCACACAAACTTTCCGAATTCTGTAATTCATTGTGAATGGGGAAAAGTTTTTGTGATGATTCTATGAAAACCACAAGTCAGATCAGAACAACATATTGCATGAAGCTACTCTTCAAGCTCTCCAACTCTGTCTAATTTGGTGTTTATATCTCAAAAAGTAGTTTTTGGGTTTTTTTTGGAACGTTTGAATTTTTGGACAAAAGTTTCCAGACAATTTTTAATGCATTCCCATGGAAGAATTTTGGCCACTTTCAAGTTTTTTTCAAAAAGTATAGCACTTACCAAAACATATTGCATGAAGCTTGACATTTTTCACACAACAGCTCTGATCTGAGCACAGCATGTAACGTCTCGCCACTTCGCTCCTCCTGCTCTGTCACAATAATTAATAGACTTCATATGAGAATATACTGTAACCAGCCATTAGGGGTGTACTTTGTGAACTACTGGTGCTGGTCCCAAGCCTGGATAAATGGTGAGGGTTGCATCAGGAAGGGCATCCGGTGTAAAACGTCTGCCAAAAATATAATGTGGATCAGGCAGATGATCCACTGTGGCGACCCCTAAAGGGAGCAGCCGAAAGAAGAAGAAAAAGAATTGAATTGTTTTTTATTTGTGATAGTTCTTTTTTAAAATTTAAAATTTGAAAACTTAAATACTGAAGTGTATGGAATACTATATTATACAGTTAGTATAATATTTCTATACAGCACTACACTGTATAGTGTACACTTACAGCAACCAACTAGTATTGTTTGTTACTATAACTATTATTGAGATAGAAGAAATATAAGAATATTATTGATTATTCATTATAGATGTTACAGATTATTATTGTAGAATTATTGTAAAGGCTGAATTAATATAAAGGCTGCAGGGTTGGTGTGTACTCATTACTGATACAATAACAATAAATATTAAGTAAAAGTAAATAATGTGCAGTAAACAGCACCATGAATGACAGTTGTGAATAGATGGGTATGAATATTGCAGCTTATGAATGAAGATAAGGAAACAGTAGCATGGATAAATAGCATCATGGCAGCACTGTCTCCCCTTCCTGAAGTCCACAATCATCTCCTTTGTCTTCTTTAGATTGATACAGAGATTATTCTCCTTGCACCAACCCTCCAGGTGTTCCACCTCCTGCCTGTAGCAGGACTCATCACTGTTTGTGATGAATCCTACCACTGCTGTGTCATCTGCAAACTTTATAATATGACAGCTTGTGACTGATTCTTGTGGCTGCTTATGCATAGCCTCTTATTCGCAGACTGAAGTTAAGCTCCTTATTCACACCAATCGCTTCAGCAAATGACTGCAAAATAATGGGAAAGTTTAATTGAATATGTCTGCTGCACAAATTATGTTTGACATGTTGGGAAAAAATATTGAAGATATAAATAAAAATGAGAAATTTAACTCTTTAATTTTTACCCTTCTAATTATACAGCATAATGATTAAATAAAAAACAAGCCATTGTGCAAACACTGAAATAAATATGGAACTGAGGTTCAAAAGGGATTTTGAAAAATTTATTCATCTTTGACCAGAACAAATACACATTCCAAACAGAGTTCTGGTCACCTACTTTCAGGAAAACTTGGAATTACTCTGGCCCAAGCTGATTTTGCTGTTTATAATTGCATGGAAACATGGTATACTGAGCCATTGTGCACACACTGAAATGAATATGGACTGAGGATCAAAAGTGATTTTGCAAAGCTTATTCATCTTGGGCCAGAAAAATACACATTGCACACAGTCCTGGTCACCTCAAAATAGGATTGGCTTTTGGAATTAAATATATTATGGATGAATAAGACCAAAATAGGTATTTTCAGTTTTACCAAGAAGTGTTGTTATACATAGGTTGAAACATTCATACATTCCAGCATAAAAATATTAGCTCATCATTGAAACAGGGTTCTGAATCATACCAGCAAATTCTCGAGGTAAATGTCAGGAGATCTCTCTGTAAACTGAATGTCAGGAGAACATGGGTCATGTAGTAAGATGGCAACTCAAAGCCATAAAGGGAATGTTTATGTCGACAAGGATGCCAGACCAGATACTGAGAGCACCACACTAAAAGGTTCACATTCTTTTGACACTCACAGTTAAGTAATATTGGATCATTTTCCTCATGTATACTATCATGTGTAATTCTTCTTCTTCTTCTTTTGTCTGCTCCCTTTAGGGGTCACCACAGCCTCCTCTACTGTTACACCAACCATCTCCACGTCCACCTTCACTACATCCATAAACCTTCTCTGAGCTCTTCCTCTTCTTCTTCTGCCTGGCAGCTCCATCTCCAACATTCTTTGTCCAATATATCCACTATTCCTCCTCAACACATGTCCAAACCATGTCTGTTTTACTTAGATTCAACAAGAACAGTTGTGTCTACACCATGTTACTTCCAACATAATATTCTGTATTATGCCCTGTACTTGTCTGCATAATTGACCACCCAGACCACTCTTCCAGTTGCAGAGATGCTTAGCTCTGATCAGAGTACTCCAACAATCCAGCACTGGCTAGCATGTTTGGGCAAAGATTTTTCCAAGGATTTAAGATTCAGGTACAACTACAAAAGGTGGAAACTGCTTTTGTAGGGCCATGATTCAGGCAGTTATGCAGGTTTTCAACAAATGCAACATTCAGGATTACTTAAGAAGACGCTTCTGCTCACATGACGAAACTCCAGTCTGTGAAGACTGCAAAATTAAAGGCAAAGAAAAGAATCAAGGATCTGTTCTTCTACTCCTTTGGTCTACTGTTCAATACATGCTCATTGGTGAAAATGAAGATTCTGCTCAGAAGAGCTGTGTTTTCAAAGCAAAAAAGGAGACAAGTTTTCATACAGAGTATATGTGCTCTGAGAAGACATTGAAAACCACTCAGAACTGCTGAGGACTAGTGAGGATGGATACTGGCATTGATGAAGAATTACCTGAAGACAACTAATGGGCAGCATCTTTCAAGATGCACATGAGAAAATGGAAGATGAAGATGATGAAGGAACATCAACATGAAATGAAAATGAAAGCAATTTGTATTCATTCAATTATTTGTTTCTACACTGCAGTAAAATTTCTTTTAGAATGCAATAATTTTGGCATGTACAAGTAAGGTAAAACTTTGTAAATGCTTCCTACATTAATCAGAATAATTTCATGTTTTACATTCTTTCTCCATATATGTAATGAGTTGACAGCATTGCAGCGTTCTGTTGATTCCTTGGCAGTCCCAAACTGTATGTAGATGGGAAAAGTCTTTTTTTTTAATTTTTTGCACCATTGCTGCAGTTAAGAATTACTCAAACAATTCTCAAATTTTCACAGTAGCTCTAAAATATGTTATTGCCTTCAGAAAAGTAATTCATAATACATTTACATTTATGTTAATTTAAAGATTTGTTAATCCATTACAGCAACAAGAAGGAGCAGTGTAAGGGTGTGAGAACAACACATTCCAGATGTTTCATCCATGGTCTGCATAATGCATGCCATGCATACTGGTTATCTCCATGGCAACAACAACATCTGGACCTTTGTCATCCGAACTCCATCCAGTGTATTTGCCTTCATCATAACAGTCCTTGGAGAGGTATTTATATGATGGCAGTAAACAGCTGAATAGACCACACCATGGCAAAAAGCAACAGTTATGATTGTGCAAGGAATATTCTCTTAACACCTGCCAGTTGGGTCAGCTTTTGTGAATTTAAGTAAGTTATTTATTGTATGTAGTTTTCTATTAGACCACTTTTTATCCCTGTAAACTCTAAACTAATGATTGCTGTTATTTCCAGTTTGCATGGCTTTACTTGTAATTACAAATTAGTAGTCCTGCAATGAAAGTCACAGAGCAAGTAAAGAACTGTAATCGTTTGCAATTCCACTAGATTTGGTTGCATCTGTGTGTTTCTGCAGCCCAAACTGTGAATGTTAACAACATCCAAGACATCTTAAAATAAACTGGATATCGTTTTGTTTTCATGAAAATCAAAGCACCAAAATCCAGAATGTCTGTAAGCAGTGTATGAAAATAAGTAAAAACTGCATATTACCATCTCATTGGTGTGTAGATTCCTTAGATTTATAAAACAGCATCTTTTTTAATTGTTGCTTATGTGTTGTAGGTGATTATGCTGAAATATTCTTGTTGTAGGGATACTGGTGTCAGTGTTTTGAAGTAATTTAAAAGCTTATTTTTGGAACGTTGTTGGTAAAGTGTATTCTGAGCATCAAATGTTGGGCTGAGCTTTGTGTTTCTACAGAAAGATATGGGAAGATTTCTTAACTTGTTACTTAAGGATGTTCATTTGTGTTTTTGTGTAGAAAACATTCTTTTTTTTTACAAAATATTTCCTGATTTCTATATTATAGAATCTACATTATCTACACTGACCTGTTTTTTGTTATAAACCTTAAATATCTAATCTTTTAATCTGTCATGTTCATGAGGCAGGTACACTGCAATGTAACATTACCTGCCATTTTAAATGAATGGACATTCAATGGTTATGCTGGTCAAGCATATTTTTTAGAATGTATATGCACTGCAGCAGATTCTTCTTGATGAAATTTTTCCCATGTCCCACTTGTTTTTCATAGCATACTGTATCTTACTGTATTGGTATGAATTTGATATGACATGCTTCTCAGATTTTGCACAGATTTACTTGCATAGTTGTTGCTTTGTGGTTGCAGTTGGGTGTGTTGAAGGTGAATTTTTCTGTATGAATTTACCTGACTTACACTTCTTAATCCCTTACAGTGTATATGTAGTAAACCTGACATAATTGTGAATACATGGTATGTGGGAGTATGATGAGCCAGAGTTGGAGGCTTATTTCAGTATTACCACAGGTTCAGCTGACTGGGTGCTGCTTTGCAGAGTAGTCAGTACTTAAAAGCGATGACTGAGCCAATAGAATATTTCTTATCCTAAATGTAGTTGATCAACTGTTCATCTTTATTGTCCATGTATTTTGTTTTTTCATGAGTTACCATAATTATGTTCTCACACAAGGGCAAGAGGATTATACAAGCAAATCCTTTATAGCTCTGACCTGTTGGCCTGGTCTTTTTTATTATTCATGTTGGTCCACGGTTTAACTTGGTTTAGTTTACTTTTGATTTGTTTCTTCCTGTAGCTTGTTTTTTTTTACATTTCTCTGTTCTTGGTTTCTGCAGTATTTAGTTTTAGTTTCTGTAAATGAAAGGACTGCTCAGGGATATCATGACAGTAGCCTGGTGTGCTAATTTTAAGGGATGTCTCTGAAGACTTTTGCACATATACAGTTTCCTGAGACATGGATAAGCTTAGTGACAGGCTTTATTTTTTTTTACCTTTCATGTAAAAAATCTGTGTTCAGAATAATGTGTAGAGAAAGGTTAATCCTTGGTCAGGAATGTGTTCCATAAACTGTGCTGTGGTCTCTCTTCTTTGAATATTCTCTTTAAAAAAATGTAAACACCCAACACACAGAAAAGGGGGCAGATTTGGTCAGTTGTCATGGCTCTAAACATAACCAAAGAAACATTTTTTACAAAGAATGGAATTTAAATGATGAATAATATATTACAATAAATGTTTCAAAATGTTAACACTACTGAGCTCAGTAAATGATGGTGAAAATGGTGCCATAAAACCAGTAGCTTTCCAATGATCACAGAATTTAAATTCCATTAAAACTGCATACTGTTAACTTCAACTAATATTTACTTAAATGAACTTTGGGTGCAGTTTCTTTGCTACCGTTTCATTCTCGTTTACATTTCTCCTTTGTGAATAACTACTAATATAATAATGTCCAGCAAAATCAATGTGGCATAAAGTCTTCAAACATAAAAACACTTTCACATTATGAAACACTTTAGGCACATTATGCACAATGTCCTTTGAGTTTAAAGCTGCATTATGTAGCACCTGACATGTAATGGGGATAATAGTGCCACTACTGGTGCCACTGTGGGCTGAGAGTGCCAGGAACTGCACTATTTAACACTTGTGAGGAAACATTTGTGAAAACAGAGGAACACTGTGGAACCCCTCATATTGGTGTAAAATGCTGTAATGCTACTTTGCTGTCTTGGTGCACATGCTTCTCCCATTTTCAGAGGTCAGTTCTGTTTCTTTCAGCTTGTAAAATGGCAGCTAAAAGAGCAAATTCTCTTTCCAACTGTAAGTTTAGGTCAGGGACAAGAACAGCCGATTCTGACATAATGCGCTGTGTTGCTGTGTTTGTGTGTGTGATTAATGCCCTAAGGGAATGTGGTTTCATTCCGCTGTACATGTTCATACATGGTTTGCATGATTATTATTGTAATGACATTGTTTCTTCATAGTGAGCTTTTAAGGCTCTTTATTGCGCAGCATCTTTCTGAACAAGTAATGAATCATTAAAAGAAAAATAAAAACATTCTCACCTCCATAAAACAATATAAGAACACTTTTAGGTCATGCAAGATCAACAGTTACTCTTATAAATATACCACACAGCATTATACACTGACCCATTCTTTAAACATATAAATCAACTTAAGTCAGGACAGTCTTATCTTTTAGCACAAAGTTCATGTGGCTGTGTAGAAATGAAAGGTCAGAAACTCATCAGAAGGTCACGCTCCTGCACACTGGTGAAGAATGGCTTCCCAAACACGAAGGAATGAAGACCCATCCGCAGCTTCTCCGCCATTGCCATGACGATGTTCAGGTCACCTTCAACAGTCAAGTCCAAGTCGGTTTTCAGATTGCGCAATGACCGGAATGGCTTCTTCCCCTTTTGACTACAACAAAATGACCACCATGTGTAATCATTACAATCATAGTCAACAAGACTTTCTACACCATACATTTATGCCATTATCCATTGACAGACCTCCAACCTGAATAAAATGTCTTGTACTAAACCAAGGCTGCAAGAGCTAACATGCAATTGTTCAGTTTCACAGCTTGTCACAGCTGGGTCTGGCTGTTTTGGAGATACTGATCAATGGCAACATGCCTACTAATTATGAAAGGTTGATGATTGAAATTTACACATGATGGAAAGATCTGTGGAGCATGATGGTACTTACGTCTCATCCTCAATATATCGAAGCAGAGTCAGAGATTTCCGGTGCAGCAGCAGCAAAAAGTGGGACAAGTATACACTCCGCAAAGACAGGCCTGGCTTCAACAGGAACACCTACATACACAAACACACAAGATGTACCAATGCTGAGCCTAAGAGAACATAACAAAAACTACCATATAATCATCCCTGTGAAAGGCAGCTTAGATAAAATTGCCACTTCATTGGTCCACATTGTTTCTAAATAAATTCATGCAAAACCAATAACTGTATAAAAGAGGTGAAGGTGGGAACAACTCTTACCTCATCTATGAATGACTTCACCAGTGTGTCTTTGTGCATCACATCCTGAAATATATTCCTAGAAAAAGATAGGCTGAATTTTAACAAACAAGAAGTGGAATCATGGGAACTGTATACTGAAATGATTGTTTATACATTTAACTTTATTCTGTACTAGGTGGCTGTATATTGCACTTTATAGGATTACAATTACTGTTATCTATCCCCCACTGTAGCCAATCCAGCATTGAAAAGAGACAACCACTGCCAGTTAAATTCTTCTTCTTCTTCTGCTTATTATTATTATTATTATAATATAGGGGTGAATAAAGGTAGGTAGATCTAGTAACATTGGGCCCTTTTCACTAATTGTTTTTAAGAACAAATGATTACAGGTGTGGTCTGAATAGGCACAGAGACTTGCTCTCAGGCTACTTTTGGGAAGTGAGAGCTTGACTGCTAGACATGCCTCTAGGATGCACTGAAAGACAGCCCAGTTGACAGATTTTGGAAGGGAGTTGAGAGAAGAAGAATCATCTAGGTCGTACTGACCAAGCCACAATCGACTTCATTTGCATGGTATTTGTTTCATGAACAAGAAACCTAGACTTGCACAGACTCTAACTGTATTATCTTCAGCAACTAAACTAAGTTCTGTTTAGCATTTGATGGTTGGGATCAAGAATGTAGACCTCTAGTGTGCCCTTCAATCCTGCTTTTGCTGTGGGGCAACACACTGCCCCAAATGCTGGTGTGATGATTTGGGAAGCCAGCACATACAACAGTCAGTCACCCCTAGTAGTGATACGAGGGACATTAACAAGTCAGTGATATGTGCAGGACATGCAGCTGCCACATGTATTGCCTTTCATAGCAGGGCTCCCAGCTGGCATTCCAGCAGGGTAATGCTTACCTAAACACAACAAGGATTTTCAATACAGCTGGGTCAGATTACATCACTTCCTTGGCCTGTCAGGTCACCAGATTTATTGTTAATCAAGTATTTATGGGAGCCACTGCAACCTACATGTGTGCAGGATCTACAAGCTTAGCTGCAACATCTGTGGGTAAATGTGTTTGTGGATTGGAATGTAGTGTAATGTCATTGTCATGCAAAAACCTTGTATCTCCAAAATAGCACCTTTACAGGAGTAAGATAAGACAGAATCGCATTACACATCACAGAACAACTGCCAGATTCACATTTATATAAGAAGTGAAAAACAAAAATACAGAGGAGAGGAGCTGCTCATGCTGTTGTCTCAGTGAGCAGATGGGTCATTGTGGATACATAGGACTATATAGAGATTAAAATACAAATGAGTAACTTAGCAACACAAAATTATTCATACAGTAAGAGACTAAATAGCAGCTCTACAAAGCCTGGGAAAGGGTTTGAAAACCTAGTATGTGGGTGTAGATCAGTCTTGTATCTCTTTTCAATACCGTCAAAGTAACAGCCTTCTGCATTGATTGAAACCTTGATTGAGTCTTTTTTTGTGCAATTATAATTTTTTCCGGGAAGTCAGCCAGCTTTTATCATTTTTAAAGAGTGCTCCGTCTTGGCAGAAGTCTATTCTGATGAATATAGTTCACTTGTGGCTCTTCATTAATACAATGCTCAAAGGCTTTATGGCAAAAAAACAAAACAAAAAATACCCCACAAAAGACAGTGACCTACCTGTTACTCCTTATTTTATGCTTTTCTTATTAGACCTAATAACAGCAGGGCAAAAGCTGAAAGAATTGTCTGATTGTGTGTGCATGGTGGAAGCACAAGTGTAAAAGGTCTTACAGGTCAGGGGTGAAGGAGTCTTGGGCGTTGATGAGGTTATCAGGACTAATGTCATCTTCGCTGGCAGCCCTCCAGAGTGCACTGAGCTCAGCCCTCATGTAGCGGCGCTGGTGGTACATGTGTTCGTGGCACGGAGGCATCTGCTTCACTGTATTAATGTCCACGTCTATGTGAGTGGTTGGGTAGGGAGAGTACAGCACCTGCCTGTAGGGCAAAACAAAGCTCCCCGTGGAGTCCTGTGTGAAGAAAGAGTACATAGATCCTCTCAGGGCCCACGAAGCTGATACACCTAGCCAATGAGGAGAAATTAGCAACAACTAAGCCTGATTACTGATTGCCTCTGGTCATCTCATTTTTGCCCCATCTGCTGTGACATTTTGCACTTGAACACAGTGAACACATTAGAGGACTGTGCCTGTGTCACAACTGACGATTTCCAACACCAATTCAGTTGATTAAAGCAGACAAAATCTGATCAGAATCACAAGTGGTCAGACAGTTTGCTTTCTTGGGTGCATTAAACTGCACAATCACTTCACAAAAAGAAAAAACACAGTTTTTCAAAAAGTGAACAACTCTGCTCTAAAATATGCACGACATTTTCCTGTAGAGAATATGTTCACTTAATTTCACTTCATAATAAATGTAACATTTTGTTAGGGAACCATTAACTAAGAAAATATACTTTATGGACAAAAGTATTAGGACATCTGCTCCTTTATTATTTATTCCAAAATCAAGGGTATTAAAAAGAGTTTATCCTGCTTTTATTGGAGTAACTGTCCCTACTGTTTCTACTAGATTTTGGAGCATTGCTGAGAGGATTGTATTCAGGTTTAAAATTCTTAGTGAGGTCAGGGTATTGAATTATCCCCTCCCTACCTGATCCTTAAAAGTACTGGATAGAACACCATCATTCAAGAAAACCCAGTTCCAGTGATTCACAGCTCAATGCTGTGGGCACCTCTAAACTTAACTTCTTGGGCTGAATGATTCGAAGTCATTGTAATGAAGACTGTGAACCTGTGTTGAAAAGTGAGGTGATTTCAAAAGTTCAATACTGCTGCTGTTAATTTAGAAGCTTACCTTGAGCAGCCCCTGAACAAACAGGCCAGTTTCGTATTTGAAGGAACCATCAGCTTGGCACAGTCGGGAGCACTTCCTCTCAGTGGGAGTGAGGAACAGACACAGTGTGAGCACAATCTATAACACAAAGCAATCATACTCATGAACCTACTGTTAGTGTCTTAACACAGTAAATATAACAGTAGGATGATCTTCTTGAGCATGTGAGTGTATGTGTGGACCTTGTTGACTTTCTCTGGGTTGCTGCCAACAACGATGGAGCAGCCGCAGGTCTGGAGATGAGAGCTGATGGCTCTAAAAGATATAAACACAGCTGAAGGCCAGTTCTATTTACAGTGCATCTTAGACACACAGACACACACAAAGACACACACAAAGACACAGATACAGAGAGAGAGAGACACACACAGACAAACAGAGACAAATACACAAAAAAGCTCTTGGTCATAGCCCTGCATGCTACGATATTTTCTTTACATCCATTATATCACAGATCTTAATACTGACTTGTGCAAGAAGTCCTCATGACAGCTGTCTCCAATGTCATCATCATTCAATAATGTGTCTTTGATCTGTAGGAAGAGATGAATATGTAAAATATATATTTCCTTTTGTCACAAGAAATACGAAAAAAGTAAAAGACAGAAGAAGACTCACGTCAACTTCTTCTGGTACACTATGCGTCTTCATGGAGGACAGAAGCTCCATTATGGGCACAATCTCAGATGTTAACACAGCAATAATGCTGTAACCCTGTAACACATGCACAGAGATACACACATACACAAATTTTGGAACCCTGTAAACAATGCTCATTGTTTACCAACCATTCTTAAGAAGAAATTTCATCTTAAAATCCACACAGTTTATATGAAATTCTTTATATATTTTATGGAGTTGTTTTGAAAGTAGAGCTGTGAACAATTCACAGCTGGGAACATCATGAATCTGATATAGACTTTAAGTTTGGACTTTTCTCAAGAACAAACTTGGTAAACATGGTGACAAATTTCAGAAACGATTCCCTTATTGTGGGAAATGACAGCTTCATTCCCAGGAGAAAAGATTTCGTGATCCCGACATGCATCCAGAAGCATATGGAGCAGTCTGGGGTGTAAAATATAGGAGTAACTGCTGTGGAATTATTTACCACATTACATTCCAAAAGCTATGCAAATGTCCAACTATTAGTTTTCAAGATGTTTGACTTATTATACCAAGAGGTCAAAATTTTCTTTTGAGATCCCACATTTATTATAAAAATACTGTCCATTGTTTGTGTACTAGTAAAATACTTTAGAATGTGCTTTTTCCAAGATACAAGAAACTGCTGCTACCCTCGTAAAAATGAAAGTGCTTAAAAAGAGCTTTGAGGGATGCAACAGAAGAACCATTTTTGGTCCCACAAAGAACCCTTTAACAATTTAAAATGCTATTCACACTCACAGCACCCTTTACACAAATGGTCACTGGATAGTGCAACTCACTTGGAAAAGATGAATAACCAACACATTTGTTTGACAGATGTCTGTGTTGGCTAGAATCACAAAGTGGAGAAAGTACAGGAAAGGCTATTCTCTGGTCTTAGCTAAGGAAGATGGGAATGGATGATGCTACAGACCTTTTGCATGCAGATGCGTCCTTTACGAACAATGTGCTTGAGCCTCTCCACACACACGCTGTGCAAGGGCAGGTAGAAGTTCAGCTCTGACTGGGGCAGAATGATGGACAGGGCACATGTGTTCTTGTCACCCTTCAGTTCCCCATCGAAAATAAGTGAGACAATAATCACTCCTTTCTCTGCCAAGACGAAGAACTTGACATCCACAGCACCACTCTCTGCACTCCGCAGAATCTCACCATTTAGAGTGTGGTTGGCCAGAAAAGTCACCTCGCCATCACTAAGCAACAAGGACCCCTGACCTTTGGGGGCCCAGATATGCCGGACACGAGGCCCAAGAATGTTGTCCCAGTAGGCAAAAGTGGCTGCTAGTAGAGGACACCATCCTTCTATGGGCACTTCTGTCTTAGCCACGGCTGGAGACTGCGGCGGGCATGCAGCAGTAGACATGGTGCCTCAGATGCTTTGTTTATTTTCCAACAGCTCTCTCACAGTGCAGGTGTCAGATTCCTTGTCAAGCTGATCATTAGGTGTAATTACTGTTGTCTGTTCAGCTCCCCATAAAGTTACCTGTGTGAATTAGGACAGTACAGGCCAGAGTGTTAGACAGCTCACCACCACATTAGTGATGAGCACAACACAGAACAAAAACTTAAATACTGTATTAAATCTAGCGTGGAACAGCTCTTGTGTTTGTTCCTGTGGGATAGTAAAGTAGTACACTGATGGAACTACCATAGCCTACTAGGGGATATCAGTAGTGAAAGACAGCATATCGGCACCTGTCATCAGCTGGTCCAAAAAGTTCCTTGATTTCATCCACTTGGGAGTAACACCTAATTCCCTTCATTTCCTTAGCCAATAAACTTAAATTAGGAATTCCTTGGAATTTCCTCCAAACGATTGGCGATTGGAATTGAACATGACCCCCCAAAATATCTAAAATGTTTGATAGTGGACCTGCCGCTAACATCACACAATCTCTACTTACAGATGCTTAAACATTGTTTTGTGATAGTCTTGAGATAAGGATTAGGACTAAAGCGATGGTGGACTCTGTCCCCTGTTGCGCTCTGTCCCAGTTGGTGAGCTGTGGAGCAGTGATACTGTCTTCTCATTAATGGGGGTGCTCCATCCAACACTTTTGGGATGAGCGTCATTACCCAACATCACCACTGTAAACTTAGTTGACAGCTAAGTTCTCTACCAAACATCATGTTAATGTGAAAGTCCACAGGATATCTGTTTATCTTCTGCAGAAACTGGGAGGGATGTGTAATAAATTACACACCAAAAGCAAGCAACTTTCTCCATGTTCAAGCCAGCTCTCCACATTCTCTCAGAACTCGAAGATGGTTATGTTAGATTTTCACTGTGAGAGGAAAATCATTTGGGGAAAGAATGGATAGGGAAAGAAAAAACAAACAAATGGAATTTGGGGGCCCCTATGGAGTGCATATTAGAGTAAAACAAATGACACAGGACAAACACAAACTGGTCATGAAAATATAACAGTGTGAAATTTCTTTTACACGTTACTCTTTTATTGCATGTCTACCAATCACCACGGTCACATGCAGTCACCGAGTCTGTTTATCTACTGCAGAAATATGGAGAAGAGGCTGAAATTCAACTTTAAATCCAGTCTCCCGTGAAAATTCATACACAAACGAGAGGGGAAACTGTCAGAATAAAGGGACACCCTGTCAAACGTCCGTGTTGGCGACTTTAAAGAAACAAAAACACCAAAACAAAAGAAAATGGCCAAACTCATTGTAGACGGTCCAGGTTTTTGTGGTATCCGCCTGCGCAGCTCCGCTGCGGCTCACACACCAACGCAGCAGAGCGGCAGCCGGAACGAAATCCCGGAGCGGAGTACGTCTGGATCAGGATCCTTCCCTGGATTTGGCGATGGACTGACAGCTACGGTCTTTTTTGTTTCACAGGCCACGGAGGCACTGTTAACCACAGTTAGTGCACATACGGAGGGAATGAAAGAGCTCAGCGTTTACAGCACAGAGAACACATCTCAAAAAGCCTCACATTCACCGGATCAGGAACGTCAACACGAACGATCACGTGAGCCGCTCGACTGTTCGCTGACCACACCGAACAGCTGCCCAGAACCTCTTCGTCTGCTCTGCTTACCTGAGATTCACCCACGCGACTCATACCCGACTCGTTCTGCGTCTCCGGGAACTGTCGACGTTTGAGAAGAAGAGCCGCACGGAGCTGAGGTCTGCAGTACAGTACAGTACTGCCCTCTTCAGACTCCCCGCTCTGGCTTCGGTCTGCACATAAATTACATGTCTTCTTGCACAAAACAAGCTTAAAGGAAAAGGCCCGAATCTCACAGAGTGACGATCTGTACGCGTAGGGGTTAATTGTGTGTCGCACGCAGAGCTGCGGTCAGGATTTCAGCGAGGCGTTCATCTGTAACCGCAGCAAACTGTACTCCACTCTGTCTGCCACTAGATGGGGCTGTTTTCTTATTTTAATAAAGTGACGTCGCACGACGTCTGGCGGTGTAAGACACAGACTGTATACACGTCTATTCTGCCTGTCTCTTTATTAAAGGGGCTTTTAAATACGCAGATTAGCCCCAAACGCCCAGCCTGTCGCTGATATGAGCTCTCTGTTCACCGAACATATCGTGAGCTGAGCGCGGGTGTGTTTGATCGTGTCTCACATGTCTAATCCGCTGCGTCTGAGAGTAACAGGTGACTGGTGTTATGTGAGTCCTCCGGGCTCAGTTTCCTCGCCGACTTAACAAGCAGACAGAGAACGAGGCATAGGCATCCCAGTTGTCATGGTAACAGAAGTGCGCAGCACCGTTAGCAACACTTTTAGGCAGCGCCTAGCAACCGTCTCCATGTCTCTAATGGCCAGGTTACTAGACAGCGCCGCGAAGAAGCGCCCGGCTCTTATTGGCTGAATGTCTGAATGGGCGTGGCCTCCAGATTGCTTCATCTCCTCAATGTGTGAGAAATACACACCACTTCTCTCTCTCTCTTTCTCTCTCTCTCTCTCTCTCTCTCTCTCTCTCTCTCTGCATATGCTCCTCTCTCTCTCTCTCTCTCTCTCTCTCTGGACACCCCTTCTAATGCTGCATTCAACTACTTTAGATTGCACCCATTGCTGACACAGATGTGCAAATGCACACACATCCTGTCTAGTCCATGTGCAGAAGTATTGCCAATGGAATAGGTCCCTCTGGAGCAGAAACCGCACAAACATAACATGCTTAATGCCAGGAGAGGTCTAGAACTGTGGTGCAGTGGAACTGTGTTCTCTGGAATGATGTCGTTAGGATTGAGGTCTGCTGGTCAGTCCATGGATCAGCAGATAAATTTAGACTTGTTTGTTGATCTGGGTCTGTGTCCATAAGCTCCCTCACAGACATGCCCTCCTTGATCAGGACTCGTTGCACTGATTAGTCGATGTCATGTTTGCTCTTTACTGAGCCATTATGTCTGCCTGAGTGATTCCCCTCCACCCCACTCATCCTTTTAGCATCCGCTGGTGTGGAAGAGTGGAGATGCATGTGCCCCGTCCCACCCTCTCTCACAGGGGAATGAAGGGGCTATTATTTCTGTTTCGGACCTCCTAATGCCTGATGCCAACGGTCTGTTTACACCACATATACAACGTGACTAGCGCATTAGTGCACCAAGACTAAAAGCAATGCATTCATTTCAGCAAAGTCAGCCTGGGACACAAGTGCAGGCATCCCAGCGCAAACCTGGTGGGCAGATCTGCAGCAGGGAGCCGCGAGAGCCGCCTGGAGTCTGGGACTGGATAGAGACTGACTATGTATCATATGGCTTTAGAAGATATGAGAAAAGCTGTGAGATTTATGACTGGGGTTCAGTTGGTGACATGTTGATCCACCAGCACTCTTTGTTCCTCCCTTTCTTATTTGGCAGGCTGATGGGCAGCAATGGTGAACGCTGGGTGTCAGGGTGAAACTGAACTTCCTTTGTTCTCAGTACACAGTGATCTCAGACGAAAGAGAGTCAAGTGGTGAACCAAACCTAGATTAGCATAACTCTGCCAAAATGTCAGCTTGTAGAAGAGGGCAGAAAGCCTACTCTAAGCACATCGAGATGATTCATACAGGAGTGTTTATAGACCATTTATTACTTCATTTATATATTTTTTACAAGCACCTGAATGTAGCCATGCAGTTTGTGTGCATTCCTGCACTTGTGTCCCAGGCAGACTTTGCCACCATTTGTGCCTTCAGAGCCACACCTGGCTTGGCATTTTTGGGTGACGGACATCTGACATACTAACACTGATGTCCAGCAGTGCTGGTGCTAAAGCACCGGTGTCAGTGAGGGCAGTAACAATACAATGTACTGTATCCAGCTTGTGGGTGCTGGGGAGACAGGTGGTTGTGGTCTAGTCCATAGAACCATTATAATGCAGCACAGTGGATTTCCTACTGTACTGACCACAACATGCCGAATCCATCAACACCAGAAGATTCTGGTAATGGTGTTCAGGATGGACTGACTGCAGATTGTCTGAGCATTACTCATCCTCTCTGTAACTATATTATGATAAACCTCAAACTGCACCACCCACCCCAGTTAAAATGAAGTAATCAATGTACAGAAATATACTTTAATTTCAGTAATACATTTCAAGCACTTTATTGTTTTATGTGCTAAATATAAGTATGAAAAATATACATTATGAATGGAATAAAGTATAAAAATATACTTTTAGCTCAGTGTCCTTTATAGTGCATAATATTTAAGTTGACATTTAGTGCCCCAAAATCAAGTAAAATGTATTATTATTGCATTACTTAGTGTGCTTTGAATGATGCTGAGATGTTCGTTGGGAGTGACAAGGACGGACAAGATTAGAAATGAGCAGATCAGAGGGACAGTGAAGGTGGAGCAGTTTGGAGATAAAGCCAGAGAGGCCAGGTTGAGATGGTTTGGACATGTGTTGAGGAGGAATAGCGGATATATCAGACAAAGAATGTTGGAGATGGAGCTGCCGGGCAGAAGGAGAAGAGGAAGACCTCAGAGAAGGTTTATGGATGAAGTGAAGGTGGACATGGAGATGGTTGGTGTAACAGTAGAGGAGGCAGGGAATAGGGCAAGATGGAGGCAGATGATCCGCTGTGGTGACCCCTAAAGGGAGCAGCCGAAAGAAGAAGAAGACTTCTTGTGCTTTGAATGCTTTAAATATGTTACGTTTGAATACATTTCTATATGCTACTATCAATGTACTTAATCAGTAGCTTTAAAAAATGCACTTCTCTCACACTTAGTGCATTTATTTATTTGTTTGTTTGTTTTTGTCAGGAAGGTTTACCTGTAATGTTACATAACATGACAAATATAACATTCCAGGAACATGCCAAAAACATCTGATCTAATAATAGTTTGTATCACAACATTATTAGAATATTTCTCACACAACGCCCCACTTATACAAACCCAAATGTTATTTAAACCTTTACAATAGCATTCTCAACACTAAAAAAAAAAATCAGCCAATAAACAGCTTAGAAATAACCACAATAAATAAATAAATAAATAAATAAATAAATAAATAAATAAGATCCATAATACTTGATCATTTTGACAAATAAAAAAACAAACATTTATTTAAACAAAGTATGAGGTGTCTTCTGAATTGATCCTGAAAATAAAAAAATGTAACAGAAAGATTGAATCCTATGTTTAGAATATTCCTACAAAATGGATTGTAATATCAGACAAAATGTGCAGTGTTTCCATTCTTTCTTTGTCTCTGGTTTGCTAAGTGTCTGCATCAGGTTCCTGTGACTGTATTGTCTCAAACTTTTAATTAGCCTTGTGTTTCTCTGTGATATGATATTTTTCATGCATTTCTATGAATATGTTAAGAATATTTACAGTTTGAACACTATTGATCTCTTGATTTTTATACTTCACAGACTTCTACTCTTTAAAGTGGCATTGCTGACACACTATAGATGACTGTTTCTGTGTGAGGATCAGCTGGGGGACCACTAGACACTGTTTCATGCCCCCTTTATGGACCCACGGGTTGAGAAACCCTGCTCATATCTCTGAGGGTATTCTTGATTCTTGTCTTGTGCCTGGTGATTCCAGGTAGCCTCTGGATCCACTTGCTGTCTTGGTCACAGATGCACCAGCAAGACGTGCACCAACAATTTGTCCTCTTTTGAACTCTGGTATGTCACCCATAATATTGTGTGCGTTGCAATATTTTGAGCAAAACTGTGCTCTTACCTGCTAATTGAACCTTCTCTCTCTGCTCTTACTGGTGCAATGTGTAATTAATGAAGATTGGCCACCAGGCTGCTCCAACTTGAAACCTCCCACACTAAAATGACAGGTGTTTCAGTTTCATGGTCCAACCCCTGTATGTTGCAATGAATGACTTGTAGAACAGTCACCTCCACAAAAATTTTCTGTATCAAATTGTTTGCAGCTTTGTATTTCAGTTCATTAATATTTTTGGGATGCCTTGCGTGCACAGTCCACAGTTCAGGGTTTAACACAATGTTTTTTCAACCACTCTTGATTTGCCTCTGTGCTGTGGGTCATTGTCTTATTGCATCACCCAACATCCCTTCAGAATGAGTTGAAAGTGTAGCAACAGTCCTTAATTTTATCTATTTGTAGACACTTTGTTTATTAATGGAAGGATGAACACATGAACATACAAGTGTTCTAATCTAAACAATTCCAAAGGGTGCTCTCACTTCTTCTTGCTGTATCTCCTTCAGGTTAAATCAAATTTTCATTGAATTTGTTTTCTAAAGCTTTCAAATGAAATCTTTATTTTGAAATAAACATGTAAAATGTTAAACTTGAATGAATCAGCTTACATTCATGTACATTTTACCCCTGGCAATGTTAAATGAGAGGTGTGATGATTT
>CM067506.1:16226527-16526527 GCA_034509495.1 Acestrorhynchus altus | reverse complement strand
TTGGAGGACCAAGTGCTGAATTCACAAAAGCTTTCCAAAGAAAATTTAGGAAGGATCTGAAGATAAGCACAAAGATGCTCATTAGAATCTTCATTCAAAAAATCTTTAGAAGTTCTCAAATATTGTGTTTAGAAAGTGTTCATTATTTTCTTAAGAATTTCTTAAGATCCTCTTTGTTGTTTTCTTATTAAGGCCATCTGTACTGTTATGAAGTTTATCATAAACAGTGTGAAAAGGCATTTTTAATTTTCGAATATTTAGTTAAATCTCTGTAGTGAAGAGCAAAATGGAGGGAAAACGATCAAACTAAGTGTTCAAACATTGTCAGTAAACTACAGCTAGATGTGAAATTTCATTTGTATGTATGTAACAGTATTTTAAAACCAATTATACCATAAACATCATATCATAAACATGGTGCAGCAATGGCCTCATGGTTAGGGAACATGCCTTGTGACTGGAAGGTTGTGGTTCGATTCCCTGAGCTGTCAGGACATGACTGAAGTGCCTTTAAGCAAGGGCTGTTCCCTGGGTGCTGTAGATGGGGCTGCCCACCACGCTGTGCATTTGTGCTCACTGACACCTTGTTTGAACAATCTCCACAATTCTGTTAAAGAACACATTGATCCTGTAATTTAGCTATTTTAACTGATTATTTTAGAGCTAACAGACAGGTGTGAGGCTATCATACACTTAAGAAAATATATAAGAAAATATTTTACAATATAATAACAACTGTGAAATTTTCTTTGGAGAAAAATTCAAAAAGAAAAATCTGAAAATTCTTTCGAAGATTTTTGTAAAATAATTTTTAAGCATAAAGAAAAAAGCACGTCTAAGAAGAATTTCTTTCGGAAGACACTTTTGTGAATATGGCCCCTGAACTCGTACAGACTAACACAAGTGTCAGGCTATCAAAAAACTTTGAACTAGTTGTTCTTGGATTTAAAAAGAAAAAGAATAGCAATTTATATTGTTATATTTAACTTTTTTTCTTACGCATGAACTCATATTAAAAAAAAATCTTAAGACACTTATTTTTCCTGCAGTTTTGTGGTTTTCTGACACCTCAGACGCTCAGCCTCCCATCCCTGATCTACTAACAGTCAGCTGTATTTTGCTGATGTTCCATCCTTGTCAGACAGGGTGTTCTTTTTGGAGCTTGTCCACTCTGAAGACTTACGGCTCATGTTTGCCTCATTTAGTAAAACGAGTTTCTGTAGTCCATTCACTGTGTGCTTCCTTTTTTTGGCACGGCTTGAGCCAGTCCGTACATTTCCATGCTCAATTTTCATTAATCATCTAGCCATTCATCAGGGGTCACTGGCTGGATAATTTTTTTTATTTTTAACTCAAGCAACAACCTTTCCATCCCAGTTTGCCATTAACTGCTGCATTTACAGAAGCTTGGTCCACAACCCAAATACTATGAGGTCAAGTGTGGCATCTTTCCATTAATAGTGGACTCTTTCGATTAGATGTGGTAAAGGTAAGGATAATATAGCCCATCAGTGCAGGTATGAGGTAAACACCTAGTCAACTGCCATCTCAGTTTATGTATATCAGATGGCTAAACATCTTTGCAAAAGGAATGTCTGATGAGGATAGGCCCTCAGTTCTGTCTTCTGTTGTCAGTACTAAGTAGTGTTAACATTAATCTGAATTTATTCTTTGACTTAAATTGGACTATTAAACAGCAGTAATGAGAATCAGAATCTACAGTGTAAGGTTAACAACAATCAAGCTATATGATTCATATTTATTTGGAAAATATACCAAGATATTTATTATGTAAAAACATTTGAGCAGCATTTGACAGAACATCAAAAAAGGAAAAAAAAATACAAAAAAAAACAAAAAACATTTTCACAGATTTCCACTGAGTCACAAACACAGCCCCCGGAACCCACCATGTCAAATAGACCCTCACATTTTAACATTCACGACGAAATGGCAGACGACTCTCTGCTTCCCCCAGAGGCTCCATTAACTAGAAGATCTCCCAGGAGAGAACAGCGATTCAGAGCGAAAACCAAACACTTCACAACACAGCACTGCTGAGGCTTTTTCCAGTAGATACTTTGCTTGTTGGGGAAGACAAGTTGAGTTTTTGCAGCGATTTGAAGGTTATTAATAATGGAACTTAAAATATATGTATATAAATAGAACACTCTTTATTCCCTCACAAATATGAGCTTTGTACAACAACTTGACCTCTGCACATGTCTGCAACGTCTGAATAATGTTGTCCACAGACGAAGCATCGCAGAAGACGCGCAAATACATTTTTGGATACGTGATTCAGTTTGGATAGCATGTGTAAACTCTCACAATTGGATACATCCTTTAATACAGGCACACACACATGCCCATGAACTCATATGATATAGTTCTATACATACACACATACGCACATTCACACTGAAGCACACAACTCCAACCAAAATGTTGTGCTGCTCATCTTCCCAACTTCTACTAGCTACAGTATCACTGTTACAAGTCTCTCTCTCTCTCTCTCTCTCTCTCTCTCTCTCTCTCTCTCTCATTTGCTCTTGTTTTGACAATCAGCAGATTATTGTCATTGGTAACTTTCTCCACTTTTTCAGAACTAGCCAACTCTCAGATCATCTTCATGTTGACCCGTCTGGGGCCACTGGTCTCTGTCAGCTCACTGTTGGCTCCTTTTCTCTTGCGTGGGACATACTGGATATCTACACTGCCTCTATGCTTCCCTTTGCCTCGGCTCCAGGCGAACAACAGCAAGAAGCAGAAGAGGACTACACCCAGGAAGCTGAGGCAGCCCATGGCTGTAGAGACAAGGATGGTGGTGAAGTCCAGCACCATCCGGATGGTGTAGCGCTCCGTGCCATTAATCAGCGAGTTGTTGTAATCAGGATCAAAGAGGAAGCTGCGGTTGGCATAGAGAGCTCCGTCCCTGATACCCAGGCTTTTGACAGCCATTGATATCGACAGAGTGGCATTGCCTGCTGGGTTGGAGGCCACACACACATAAATGCCACTGTCTCCTGGCTCAGCCACCTTGAACTCCAGTGTGCCGTTGGCATGTACGACTACCCGGCCTGTGCTCTTGGTGGTAATGTATCGCCTATGCGGGGTTAGCCAGGAGATAGCTGGGCGTGGGGTTCCATCTGAACTGCAGTACAGCCAGGCCCTCTGGCCCTCCTCAGCCTGGGCTGGGTATGTGGACATGGAAATGACTCTGGGTTTGGTGCAAACAACCTCTTGAAAGAATCGTGGCTTCACTACCTCACTAAAGGTTTTTCCAGCCAGTGTGGTAGGAGCACTGCATTGAGGCTCCACATCACCATAGAGAAGGGGTGGAGTCCTTTGCAGCAACCAGTGTAAACGGCAGTCACACACCAAAGGGTTCTGACCAATTAGGAGGCTTTGTAAGACCAATGATGGGGACAGGACAGCCCGTTCCAGAGTTTTCAGCCTGTTTTGACAGAGGTCGAGCAGATGTAATGACAATGCCCCTTGGAATGCTTGAGGCTCCACCTTCTCTAGCTGTGCCTGGCGCACCCGCACCACTTCTAGACGATCCATCCCACGCAACCACCCAGCTGGCAGCACCTTCATACGGCTGTATGATAGGTTGAGGTGGGTCAAGTAGGGCAAGTGGCTCAACATTGGCGCTACTGACAGGTTGGTGTGAGTGACAAAGAGTGAGCTGAGGTTCAGCCCCTGCAAGGCTGGGCCAGGTATGACTTCGAGAGCAGGCCAGCGGTCTATCTCCAGGTTTTGCAGGCGACCAAGGCCTTTGAAGGCATGTGGTGGCAAATCGGCAATGTCCAACTCCCTCAGGCGTAGGTTGGTCAAGCCATGCAGGTGGGCCAGGGCATGGCCAGGTACAGCACTCAAGTTACAACGCTGCAGGGTGAGTGAACGCAGGGCTGGCAGGCCGCTAAAGGCCTTTGGTGCAATGAACACCAACTCATTATCGGCTAGTTCCAGCACACGCAGCCGCCGTTGCTCCTCAAAGCCGTAGTCCAGCAGGATAACTAGTCGGTTCTGGCTCACATCCAACATGGTCAACTCACTGAGGCCTGCCAGGGCACCCCGGGGCAGCAGGGTCAACTGATTGGCACGCAGGCGCAGTGTCCGGAGACGGGGTTGTGCCCGGAAACTGCCAGATTCTACAGATGACAGCAGGTTGTTACTCAGGTCCAGCTCTTCCAGCATTAGCAGGGAGGAGAAGTTCTGGGGAGTGATAATGCGTAGCCGGTTCTTGCTCAGATCCAGCATCCTCGTCTCAATAGGGATACCCTCGGGCACCTGTGCCAGGCGTTTGCGGTGGCATGAGACAGAACGTGTTGGCACGGAGCACTCACAGCGGGCGGGGCAAGCCCGGGCAGGAGATGGGAAGAGGACGAATGGCAGGAGGGACAACCCCATGGTCCAGGAGAACAAAAAGAACAGCATGACAACCTGCAAGGAAGGGGTAGGGAGGGGCAGGGGACAGACATGGAAGGAGAAGAAGAGATGAAGATGTAATTAGGCACGCCAACAGCCGACACACAATGTGTTATTTTTGACACATCTGCACATCCAGTTGATAACACATTCTGTGTTACTTTTAACACGATCAATGTGTTATCTAATGTAACACAGGCAGTGTGGTCAGATTGTTAACACAAAGTTATGTTCTAATTATACAGGCTATGTGAGAAATATGCTGGGTTCGTAGATGCACCATGACACCAAACTCAAAAAAACAGACTTGATAAATTTGTACATTATTTCAGTTTATTATCAGTTCATTTAATTTCTTATTAAGATTACATTACAAAAGTCAAACATCAAGATTCATCATTAATTCATTAATAGTTAACAAGCCTTTAGATAAGACAGCATTGCTAAAAGAGATTACTTTTAGTGGTCTGATCTCTGTTCTACCAAACACAAAGTGATTATGGGAATGCTTCAACAAGAACTAACAAGAAATTATGTATAAATCATTTCACAAAAGAGATGCCCTCCTCTCCAGTGATGGCAATGCAAGTACACAAGAAGTTTCATATATTTTAATTTATAATTTATATATTTTAACTAACCACTTACAGAACATGTCACATTCATAGCGCTGTGATACATTTCCAATCACTTCACTATCACTGACTAAATATAATACATTTGTGGTGCCAATATACATTCACGTTTTTAACTAACAGGTGAAATTCCTGAAAAGCTCCAAAAAAATGTGAAAAATGTAGGATTATTATGTTTGCAGTAATTACCTCATTTCCAAGTAAGCATGCTCTGAATTTGATTAGGCTAATGTCGTAGAAAAATAAATATAATACACAAAGGCTGGTCGTTATTATATTTTGAGCATCCTACACAAGTAAATGAAATTCTGGATCAGGGTCAAGTCTATTGAAATTATCTTGTGGTCTATGTGGATCTGATTAAAATACAGCAGTTATTTTCTTTGCTGTATCAATGCTGCTTTGGTGACAAATGGGACAAATAACTTGTGACATCTTTCATTTAGGAAGAGCAACATCTCCAGTACTATTCACTGGATTCTCCAGTCAGGAAAGAAAAAAAGGCACCACATCTGACTGTATATTTATTTTATGGGATTATCTAATTTAGCTTGTTTTCCCGTGTACTATACAATCGTATGCAGAAGCATGGGCATCACTGATCAAATATGTTTTTTTTTTTTTTTCATTTTCCCCCCATATGTTTCAGCATGTAGACATGTTATGTAGGGTAAACCAGTTGTTAGTTGAATTTCCAAATACTGGCACGGTATTTCTGGTTGTGCCCTTGGGCAAAGAACCTAACCTGGCTATGCTGTGCTGCTATTAAAATAGAATATATTTTAACATATTGTTGGGTTGCTAAACATTTTTTAAGGCAATCATTTCCCAAACTTCTTTTGAAATATAGCAGCTATAACATAGCTTGAAGCCTTGCAATAAGCTCCACTACTTTGGATCTCTTCCCACCAGAGATAGGCATGTCATATAGATGCTCAAAGAAATTAAAGACAGATGTGAGTTGGACAGGGTATGCCAGGTTGCAAACACAATACATTTTAAACAGTTTGTCAATGGCACACGCCAAACTACTATCTTCAAGAGGAATGGCAACTTTGTTGTTCCCTCCCACGATGATGTACTGAGCTGTAGTACTAGGATGACCTAAACACAGGAGGTGAGGTTGCTGATTTTTCACCGCTCTGTCAGGATCCTCAAGTCTGGAACTGCTTGCTCCAGGCTGAAAAAAAAACAAAACAAAACAAAACAAAACAAAACAAAAAATAAGAAGAAAATGTTAAAATGCGTTTCAAAGGTGATACAAGATCTAAAGCCATTTGAGACACTGGAAACACTGTGGACATAATCTGAAGGGTGGTAGGAAAACTAATAAAACAAACACCAAAGAAATATCTATTCAAAGATCCTAAAAGAAACACATCTTCAGAGCTTCTTTATAAATACTGAAGTTAATTATTTATAGATACTGAAGGTCCTACTAAAGCATGAGTAGACTGATGACTCGCTGTAGTGATAAGCTATAGTGTTACTGCGCTCAGCTAAAGCATGAGAAGACTCATAAATCTCTGTGGTGGTAAGATATTTTTCTCAGTGTTAATTAGGTCTGTTAAAGTATGAATAGATTGACTTCTAGGCGGCACTAGAAGTTAGCCAAACTCCTTTCCCATTTTTTCCCTTTGACCACATCACCATAACATATCAAAGGAACCATACAACATGAGCATATGGACAATGGACAAAGCTGTCACATTGTGCACTGTTTGACTGGCTTGAGGGTTCACATAAGTCAAGTTAAATCAAGTCAATTTATTTCTAAAGCACATTTAAAAGACTACAGAAGTCAGCCAAAGCGCTCTACAATTGTAGATAAACAAAAAGATAAAACAACACAGACCACCGAATAAACAGAATAAAATAGATACAATTTATTAATCAAATTACATAAATAAATTGAAAATAGAAAAATTACTGGGACATAAAACTACAAGCAGAATACCATTTAAGAGGAAAATGCCTAAGAATATAAGTAGATTTTATAAATTTGAAATAGATTGAAATAGCTTTCAGATTTGACTTAAAAACATTAACTGGGGAAGACATCCTTATATAGAGAGGTAGGCTGTTCCACAGTCTTGGGGCAGCTACAGAGAACGCTCTGTGATCTTTAGATTTTAGCCAAGAATGCCGAGTTGCCAATTGCAGCTCAGGAGGTCAGAGGGACAACATTCAAAGCTTTAAAAACCAATAATAAAAAAAAATTTAATAAATTCTGTATTTTACTGGTAACCAGTGAAGGTAAGCCAATACAGGTGTGACGCTTTATATTTTCCAACTGTGTAATTCCCATGTACAAATTCCAGGCGTATTGTGATAAAAGCATTGATGACTGTTTCAAAGTCCTTAATGATGAAATTGGTTTAGTTTCGTGATTGTTCTAAGCTGATAAAAGCTGGCTTGGACATCACTGCCTTGATGTTTTTTGAATTTCATTGCAGAGATAAAAATAATGCAGAGATTCTTGGTGTGGCTTTTTATATGTAAAAATGTGGGCAGAGACAATCAGGTACTGGGTCAAACTGGACAAAAATAATTGCCTCTGTTTTATCGTTGTTCAACTTCAGGACTTTTTTGGACATCTTGAAAACAGTCATACAAAGGTTGCACTTAACAGTTGTCGATTTGTTCAAATAGTACATATAACTGTGTATCATCCGCATAACAATGATAAGAAATCGTATGTTTACAGAAGATGGTTCCTAGAGAAAGCATGTACAGGGAGACCAATATAGGTTCACTCTTCTGTTATGTGCTGTGTTGAGATTGTGGTATATTGTTATGAAGGATATATCAGCAACATACACAATATGTTTATGGACACATTTCTATTGAAAAGTACTCTCTGGAGCAGGTCAACAGGAAACTGTTGACACCATTCCTAATGTGGGCTCCATCATTGAATTGTGGAGCAGTAGTACTGTTGTCTGGAATGATGGTGCTCCATTCAATACCACTGACCACACTACTGCTCTTGGTGCTGAATGCTATCAGATCCTCTCAGCAATGCTTCAACATATAGCTTACAAAATAAAGCCTTCTCTGGACAGCAGATAGAGTTACTCCAAGTGTCACAATACTTTTGTCCATATTGTATATGTCCTCCCTTAAAAGCTGGAGTGTGAACTCTCTCTCACACAGACACACACACACACACACACACACACACACACACACACACACACACACAGATAAAAGTCACAAGAAACCTGCCTACCAGCTTAATGTCCAAGATATAAGATATGGCTGATTTCACACTGCATTTAGTCCAGCCTTTGCCCCTCCCAGATGCGGTAGGAGGCAAAAGATATGTGAGCATCTGAAGAGCTCTAAAGCATGACTCTGTAAAAAAAAACACAAAATAAATGGCATTTATGAACTAATTAACCAGCTCATCCTAAGGTTAACTGGGTGTGTTATAGCAAGGACAGTATTAGAGCATGCAGGGAGGTTGTACTTCAAGAGCGTGAAACACTGCTTTAAAGCATATCTGACCTTGCCTTCAGAGTTCAGACTAAAATCGTTGCATATGAGGTCAGAGTGAACGGAGTGGAACACAGACCATTTAAACACAGTTTACTGCAAACACATTAAACAAATCACCACATACACAATCGCCATTTATTTGAGGCTTCAAAGGTTGCTGTGTTGTATACTAATGAAATGTAGCCTACCATCACTGTCCACAGTCCAGGACAGGAAAGAGGGATTCTCTTTCATTGTGGCCATCTTTAGTAATTTTGGAACAATATTTCTTTCCCATTTTTGAAGGAAGAGCTCAGCCTTATCTGGATACATTTTCTCAAATTCAATGTCAAGCTGAGAAGAGAGGCAAAATGCACAGATTGCAGTTAAAAAGCACTCCCCCTGACTACATACAACATCCGTTTTACTACAGGTAGTCATGATCAAACACTAAACAATATATACTTACTAAACATGGCATGTCTACAAAATGAGGGTACTGCTGAAAAATCTCTTCGACTCTTGGCGAGTTGCTTACAATCCAGAACCTGCGGCTATTGTAGGTTTTCTCCATGCCCAGTTTGATGGTTGTGAGGTTTTCCTGAGAGGGTTTCATCCTTTTCATTACTGTCATCCACTCCACCATAGACTCCTCTTCTTCGTCTTCTGCAGGCGATGGTAATGCGATGGTAATTGGATGGAAAGATGGATCACTGTTCACGACCCGTTTGCGGCGGTAGCGTCGCTGACTATCATGAAGGTTCCTCCGTAGATTCCTCAGTTTAATTTCAATGAATCCAGTGTGGGAAACTGGGTCGTAGAAGTGCTCCTGAATCAGAATGGAAGGGTAGCAGCTTTGTAATTGTATACTTTTCCAACTATCATAATGAATCATGAAGTTACAGGCAGAATGGGAATTGATGTGAGGCCTCCAAATGATACAATTTAATGAGCAAACCCAATAAGCTAATTAAAAAAATTAAAATCAGTCATTGGAGAACCTCATCCCAACATCAACCAGGGAATAAGTATTGTTGAGTTTAAAATAATATTATAAATACTACTTACAAATCCTTCGTTGTCTTCTCCCATCTTAATCTTCAATGATGGGAATAGTGTTATTACACTCTTGGCTAACATCAGTTTTTCCTCATTTGATGGGTAACTGGAAGGAGATTTTTGAAAGCAGAACGAACGTTGAACTGCAAAACTCATCCATAAGTATAAGCAATTCCATCAAACAAGTCAATCATAAGAAAGCATGAAGAGAAAGCATTCCTTAAATGAAGGCTGTGAAAATGGATGTAGTTATACTACAGCAACTCACAATCCTCTTTGCTCCACCAGGTCACTGACACCAATCTTCACAAGAAGTTTTCTTGAAGTCTCAGACAGTGTTCCTGAAGCTTCATAATCAGCCAGTACGACTGGACCTTTGATCTGAATTAGTGCTCTCAGTCTGTCTGCATTAACAGGACCTTGACCAAGCTGGGGAACCAAAATACACAACACACATATTTATTAAACATGCAAATTCCTTTTCTACTCATGTGAAAGTCTATATATTTCTGCAGCAGAACAGAAAAAAAAATCCTTCCATTAGAAATCTTGATAAGATAAGCATTGATATCATCATTTACTTTGCAGTGTGAGTTTCTCCTCTTATCTCAGAATTACAAATGTCCAGTTTAATACTAGAGGAAATGTAATTTTCCGACAATTGTGAAACTCCTTTCAATTCTCTAATATAGCTGGATTTCACCATATATAGATCTTCAGTAAACTTACCCTTAGCTGATTACGTGGACCAGGCACATCGTTATTGAGTGGTGCACCCTTTAAAAAAACAATGTCATTATTTAAACAGTGTGAATGGCAGCGATCATCATAATGCATAACAATGTGCCATAAAAACATCCACCTTTAGTTTTAGCCTAAAATACCTTTAGTTGATTACTCGGACCAGCTGCATCTGTATTCAGTTGTCCAGCCTTAAAAAGAAAACAATATCACTACTAACACAAGACCAGTTTCAGTCACAATGATCATAATCATGTATTGCTGTATTGCTGTTCTACAAACACATGTATTTAAGAAGTATTATCAAGTGGTATTCCTATTTTTCTCCTCACTACAAGGTCTCTGACTAGGCTGAACAGCTCAGATAGTGAACAGACTAACATCCAGTAATATTCAGAGATACATACAATCAGAGCCTGTTTACACCTGGTATTTGTGTGTTTTTTGGTGATCAGATCATGTTCCAATTTTACTAGGTCACAATATAAACAGCCAGATGAAAACACCCCAGGACACACTGTGATCGGATCACTCAAACCACACTCAGAGGTGGCTAGAGATGAATCTCGTCGACATTTAATACAAGCATAAACAGAATGTGTTTACAGTGATCGGATAGTGTCATTAATTATGGCTATGGATTGGCTTCTCTCTCCCTCTGGCCTTCTTTATCTCTCTCATTCTGTGTGTGTATGTGTGCAAATTCTTGTTAATACTTATTTACTGGACGATGATTGCCCTTGTGGTTTAAATAATCCTTCACTTCACATAGGATTTTTTTTTCTTTTTTTGCAGGAAAAGTAAAATCAGATCTGGTCACTCTGGGGACTTATTTTAGGGACAGTGTAAACAGAATCCGGAAGTATGTCCAGATGCTGGACACAAAATGCATGTTAATCTCTGGCATAAACAGGCTCTCGGTTTGCTTTAAATTGAAATTAGCATGTTAAAGCTAGAGCCTGGAAAAAATTCCATAAAGTGGGGCTAACATGATATAGGGCACCGGTTGTCAAGCCAGTGCTCAGGGACTCTGTAGGTGGCCCACATTTTTGCTGAGTGTAAAAAACATTTGGATCATCAGGGTTCCCAAGCACTAGACTGAGAACCATTGTAGCATTGAACTGAGCATTGTACTAATGTAGTATTCAGATAATATATATATTTATATATATATATTATGCAACTGGCTTTAGCCCAATAAGACTATGATTGATTGGTCCCAGTCAGGAATGATCCTATAGAGTCTAAAGTGGCCTGGAGTATAAAAACAGAAAGCACAAGACTAAACTGATGTCACACATAAAAATAATGATAGAATTGGTACAGAAAACCAAATGGGTTTTAAACTACTGCTTGATGTTACAGCTATTATTTTTGTTATGTAGTTTCGAAGTTTTAATTGTTGCTTCAGTTTGAACATGCTGATACCTGGAGATAACAAACTGAAAATTAATTTAATTATTCAGAGATAATAAATTGTATGTCATTTTGTTCTGAGACACATTTTTATTAGGATCTCCAGGTCTAAGATGGAGTTCTCCATTAAAAACAATAATGATGTTTTTAAAAATCACCATGATTGTCTTGTGAAGACAAGCTATCTGTCTTCTGTATCTGTTCACACTGACGATGGAGTTCCCTGAAATCATTTCTGCATATTTTTTGAGTGTGTCCAACTTTTTGTGAACACTCCTCATTGAACATAACAACACTTAGGAAATAAATCACACTTACCCTCTTCAGTGCTCCACCTGGCTTGACCGAGATGAACAAAACTTGAAACTTGTCAAAGGTTTGGACATTGTCATTAAGATCTGTGTCAATATATTCCTGAAAATCGGTGTTAAATTTTAAAATTCTATGATATTCGGCAGCACAGGGTAATAAACGCTTGCAGCTGTCAATTATTTCTGCAGCACTTTTGCAATGATGTATCTTCTTGCATATCTCCCTGCCATCTAGAAGAAGAGTCACCAGTATTTTGGGGGCCTCTTCCATTTGAAAAGCTGTAAGAAAGCAAATAGACACCACCATTTGCTATTAGGTGAATGTAAGCTACTGCTAGCCTCTGTGGTGCACTTACTATTAGTATATATGACAACTTTCTTTTGGAATTTATTAATGCAGATCATATAAATCATTATTATTATTATCATCATCATCATCGTCCATAATGTGAAAACATATATTCTCAAATGGAGAAATTTAGTGTCATCATCGGCCACTCAAAACATTGGCTGCTTCCGGGTCTTGTTCAATTCCTCACTCTCCCTTTGCCAAACCATTAGAGGAAATTTCAAGGAATTCCCAATTTACTCAAATCATTTGCTAAGGAAATGCAGGCCAGTGACAGGTGCTTACAATGTATTTTCTGTCTGTTTTGAAATAGTGAGCAAAAGCCAAAAACTGTGAGGAAAAGAAAAATAAATAAAGGATCAAGTATAGAAAATACAGACTTGAAAATCATTTTTAAGTGTAAAAAATACATTCCCACCTCTGGCAGGATTATCGATTTGGAAAATGAAGGGTTTCTTAGAGCAAAATTGTTCACACTGAATGGTAAACACACACAAACACACATCTAACCCACCAAGAAATAAAAACAGATCTGATCAAGCAACCAGTACAGAGCAAAAATGCTTGCAAAGTGAATAGTCTATAATATAATACCTTACGTGTAGGCCTGTAAGCAGGCTATTAGTTATGATCCTTCAATAGGTTGCTGGTGGGCAGTCCAAACCGAGTGTAGGCAGGTACCACGTGTGACTGTATGAAACAGAAATATTTAAATATGCATATCAAAATAAAAACAAATCCTCAGGGCTCTTTTTAATCCATGCTTCAAATGACCAGAAATCCCTGGCAGATTACCTTTCTCAGTCTCCCTTTTTTACAACCCTGTCTAAGCAGATTAAAAGCGATCTGCATTGCCCAAATCACTCTCTTGTTAGTGTTAACGGTTGCTATGCCCTCTGCTGCTGATGATATGGCTCATGTGCAAAATCACTACTCAAAGCAGTTCTGAAGGCAACTCTACCTCTGAGGCAGAAAAACCACAGCTGCTTCAGAGAATAACCAATTAAAATAATCAGTAGACGGAGCTTGAGAAAAGCTTTATATGTGGATTCATTATGTTAAAGGTATGCAATTCAATTCAAGAATTTTATTTAGAAACAAATTTCCTAGGAAGTGTTTTGAGAATATAAAAAAAAATTAAACAACAAAATCTCAAACTGAATTGCACACCTTTCATGAAATGCATTCACATATAACGCTTGTTTCTAAAGCTCTGCCTACTGTTTATAATAATTGCTTACTCTCAACCTATTGTGTTTATTCTACCTCAGAGGTAGCACTGCTTACAAGCCACTACATAACTGGAAATATACAGCAGAATAATATAACAATGTTTGTGAAGTGCAGCCTTCTGTGTTCACTAGGCCTACATTTGTAGAAGTGTTTAATTAGTTTAATGTAGCCATTCTTGATCTGTTCCACACATAAATCACACGATGTATCAGAATCATGTGAATTATTCTGTCGCAAATCGTCACATTCAACGGTAAGGTCAGAAACACACTTGTACATTAAACTGGTACACGAATGCAAAATGCAACAGCATATCAGTTTCTATTTGTGTAGCGTTTCTCCTTTTGCAAGAAATATAACAGCAAACACTACTATTGCATGCTTATCACACGACATACTATTTATAGATATTGATTGTAGTGATTGAAATAATATCCTAGCCATCTTAGAGACCCTCTGACCGGTAGTCCCCGCGTGCTGAGGTTTTAAATCACCATAATTGCACATCATCTCTGTACTCTATCTCCAAAATTATTAATACAAGAGAAGGGCAAAACCAAATTTTGACTTTTAATGCATATTAAATCTTTAATTAATGCATTAATGTAAAAGATTTTTATTCTGAATATAAATTTTGAAACATTTTTGTTTTTCCTCCAATTTTCCTTTTCCCTAATCAATTTTGTCCACCTACTGCTCTTATCATACATGATGCTGCCAAGCTGGGAGCAGTTACACTATGCAGAGAATTCTAAATAACAAAGATATAAAATGAGGGAAAGCTAATTTTGTCTTCTTGAATGGTGGTATGCTTCTGGCCAAAGCCCTACCACCCTAATTTAGACTTGAAAGCAAGCTAATGAGTAGTCTGCAGTATAAATGGACCACAATCTAGCACATAATGTTCTAATATATCACTAAAGCTAATTATAATGAATTATAATATAATTATAATTATAATATATTCGTTTTCCTCTTTTTTAACCCATTTAGCACAAAAGATCAATTAATTGCACAAAAAGCATTTAACACATAACACATTATTTGAATATACACATGAAATAAGAAAGAACAAATATGAACTCACTCAGACACACACACACACACACACACACACACACACACACATTCATCCATCACCCTGTACGTCCTAACCAAGATATCTCCTACCCTTGACAATGACGAACTCTGTGCTGTATTGATTGTAACACATAGACCCAAACACATACATTCACACCCACACAAAACCTTCTTTCAGGCCAACCTCTTCAAACATGCCATTACCATGGAAACTCCACGCTCCCTCGACACCAGCCCTGCTTTGCTGATCAGAGCAATCCAATAAAAGTGATGCACAGACATTCTACAGGTCCCTGAGATTCACACCACAAACACACACACACAGAAACACACCTGCATACTGCTTCCGAAGGGACCTATTTAAAGCTTGCCTCGTTGACAGCAACCCTGTGTGTAGTGTACTTATGTTGATCAATTCATCATCCAGCTGAAATGAAAGGAAAAGGCTAAGTGGTTTTTCCGCCGGCTCTTCAGATCATGCGGTTGGATCCACTGAAGCTGAAACTACAGGGTCGTTCATTAATGCCATTAAAAATGAATGACTTTCCCCCCATATCAAAAGCCTCACAGCAGGCTCTGAAGCTCCCTGGTGAGGAGCATGGAATCTCTCACCTCTCAGCCTTACCCTCTCACAGCATCTTCACACACACACACACACACACACACACACACACACACACACACACACACACACACACACACACACACACACACACACACACACACAGAGCCTTGTCATTTCTGAAGGGCGCTATTCGCTTGCCTTCAATTCAATGCTGTTCTTCATCACCTCCCCTACCTTTATAATAAGTTAACCCCAGTAACACCCACAGATCTCTCCTCACATCTTTCTCTAATTTTGAGGTGGAAGAAACACGCCTACTGTATGATTGGTAATTTCTTTGAAATCTCTTTTCACTGTAGTCCAGGCTTGAATCAATTCAGGCACATCAAAAGAAATTTCAGGTGTGACAGCAAATGTTTAATGCTGCAAAAATAGACCTGTTTTGCTGAGTGCTGCATTCGCTTTGAGGACTTGAACAGCATTCCACTCGCTTTATTGCTTCTGAATGGCCATAAAGAGGAATGGCAGACCTCAGTGATCATAACAGTGATTAAAGAATGAGGCACTTATCTGTGAGTGAGTGCAATCCCGCGCCATTGTTTAAGGCTGCAAAAATCTATGAGGAAGATCAAGAGCTGAAATATAGGCCAACAAACTAGGCGGAAGCACATCACAGCGTATTGTATCAATTTTGCAATATTAGAATAATTTATCAGTTGCTGTGCTCTTGAATAGTATTGAATATATATATATATAGGCTATTCACTCTGCTCCCCTTAATCAATGACAAATGGCATAATATACATTTTTATTATAGAATAGAATAGAATAGAATAGAATAGAATAGAATAGAATAGAATAGAACTTTATTGATCCCTTGGGAGGGTTCCTTCAGGGAAATTAAGGTTCCAGTAGCAGCATCAGTACATTAACTCAAAAGGAAACCATCAGAATCCATTGTTCAATAAACCCCTTCGATTCATTATCATATTTAGTCAAGTATGTGTTTGCATTCATGGACTTTTTCCTTTTCACTGCTCACTCTCTTATCAGCTCCTTTTACCATACAGGAGGACTTTGTAGTTCTATAATTACAGACTTTAGTCTGTACACTGTTTCTCTGTACGCTACATAGTTGATGCTATGGTGTTTCAGATGATTGTTGAGGTGTTACTAGGTGGTTGCTATGGTATACCAGGAGGTTGCTAAGGTGCTTTTGGTGGTTGCAATGGAACCTGTTTTTTCAGGTGTGGCAGTTGGTTGCTATTCTGACTGCTTTGGTATTTCCCATGGTGACCCAGTTGGTTCGTGAGGTTTACACTACATGATTTTCAAGTTGTCAAATGACTTGGTGACTGCGCTGACTCTGCGTTGGCCTGGGCGCTGTGTGTGAACTGCTGAAACATGCGAATCCATTTATACCAACATTAACAAGCCTGCACATTTTAGTACTTAACAAGCTTCTAACACACCTGATTCAACACTCATTAACAAGCCTGTCCAGAGCCGGATATCCATTTTGGAAGAAAAATAAAAGGGCTCGAACATCAGTTCTCATAATTGGCAAAATGTGTTTTTGGAGAGCAGCCACACACATTGCAGATTCCTCCTTGTAAAAGATCTTGTTGTTTGTAAGCCAGTGATGCTGATCATTGCGACAACAAGTCTGACAACTCTGAATTTGGCAAACATAGGTGCTGTGATCTTGCTAAGGTTTTCCGGATGGTTGCTATAGAGATTACTATGGTATTCCCCACATCAAGTGGTTACTGTGGTACCCCATGTAGTTCACGCGAAATCAGAAGAGTGCCCATCAAAACTTTTGCAACCCATACATTCAAATGGAAAAAGCATAACAAATCCTCTGCTAGACAGAAACTGCATTTCTGACAAACAAAGCTGTACATAAATACAAATTGGAAAATCAGACCACTGCTGATATAACAAAAATGACAGAAAGAGTTAGCCAGCAAACATAAAAGTCAATAATTGGATAACAATATAGATGTGCTTTGCTTTAATTAGCAATGCACCATGAATGAAGTGTATGAGCTCCATAGAAAAACTAGCTGCATTCATCATTTCTTGTCTATTACTTTGTAAAGTGTCAACCTTGCCTTAAACCCCTGCTTGAGCCCTGTCAGGTATAAGGATTACACCAGTCTCCTGGGATTCTCTCCATTTTAGCCTGCTCCTCCACTAATGTGCTCCTAGTTAGAGGAATAGTGGGCTAAAATGAACAGGAACTCTCTCAAGAGACTGGTGTAATCCTTACCTGACAGGACTGATGCAGTTTTTAGGACAAGGGCAAGAATTATAATAGGAAAGCTGCATGCAACTTTTTTGTCCACTGAGCTAAATACATCATTGTGTTTGATGACACAAGCACTCCTGACATATTAACTTAATGTGACACTCGTAACTTCAGGGACACAAGATGTCAGTTTAATTAATGACTATTTTTACCTTAGTTAAGCACTGTGAATAGCTAATGCAAGCTAAATAAACTTTGATGACAAAAGGGTCTTGCTAAACTGTACCTGATTATTCTGTGTCAAACTCTTCAGGTGGGTAAAAGTCTAGGCTTTTTATTCAGCTGTGACTTTTGAGTAAATATTGTAAAAGCAAACAAACAAACAAACAAATGATAACTCAAAGAACCTTTTGAATACCTGATTCTTTATATACAAGGAAAAATGCTTGTAGATGGTTCTTCATAGAACATTTTTAAAATAGATTCGATATAGCACCAAAAAGGGTTCTGTCACTATTGTTCCAACACTTCCTTCTCTACAAGTACCCTGGCCTGACCAGGCTTGACCATGCTGATTGACCAGTATTATCACACTGATTGAACAGCTTGACCAGAACACTAAGTTTGTCAACCAGCATTTGGATTTTTCAAGCAAGGGAGTAAAAGGACTTTTTCTGTACTTGGTAGAAATACTTTTGCATAGAATATAAGGTAACTTGTAACAGCATTTCTTGAGTTAACTAAACTTTGGAGTCCATCCAACTCAATGTCTTAGTTAAATAAAAAAAGAACACTTCATATTTGTTATGCACGTTTTAAATACACTCAACTATTACATTAACAGGGACTCTTATTATCACACAGTGCAATCAGGCATTTCTAGCTTTTGGGCTTCCAGGTGTGTACAGCTGTAACATCACCAGAGGGTAGGTGTGACAGAGTGTAGCTGCACAATGAGTAGATGATGGAATGAATGCTTAGACAATTAAACTACTTTAAAGACCCTTACATTTCTCAGAATGTTTTATACACTGGAAAAGAATTGTTTGTGTACATTACAATGTAAGCAACAGTTTACTTGATTTATTTTAATTTAAGAGAATCTAGACAGATTTTATGCTCATGATGCACTCAAGATTTTGGGCCTGACACAAATAATTCACTGTTAGAACCCTAGTCCAGTTTTGTGGGATGTGTTTTAGCTGTTTTCTGAGCTAGATTACTCACTTGCGATTCATCACACAATGGTAGATAGGTTGTCTTTTAGTTTGCTATGATATATTATCATGTCTGTAGGTTATGCTGATGTTATGAGAATGGGGGGGATTAAACTGTGGGCCATATAAAGATCTTTGCAAGTTACGGGCTCAGAAGTAGCTTTAGTAGTTACAAAACATATGTAGCAATGAATAAGTAAAATGTGGGCTATGTGTGCAGTTCCTTTGGCATAGGGCACTCTGTGCATTGAACTAGTATGAGCGGTAGATAACAGCAGTCCATATAAAATGGGCCTACAATGGAGAGATGTCAGACAGCCAGCACGGACTGTGGAGGCTGCACCACATCTTTAATCCAGAGAGTAGAGAATGTGCTCCGACGTGAACTTGGCCAGCTCTCTGGGTCGCTCAATTCGACAACTCAGAGCGATTAGTAAGCGCAGTAGTGGGTTTTCCTTTCAAATCAATATCAGTGGATGCCACGGAATTTGTCACCGTATCGGCTTCTAAGGGAGAGTGAGATTGGCCTTGTGTAGGTCTGAGTGTGTGTGAGAGAGAGAGAGATGGAGAGAGCATAGCATTGGTGAGGCTTCACGCAGTTCAGCTTGGCCTGCTGTGAGTCTGAAACCTGCTTGCCAGTGTCTGTGTCAGAATGAAGACTAAGAGAGCATGTCTGAAGTAGGAGGGGGGGCTAAGATGGGGGGCTGTGCTTCGTTAGAGAGAGCAGCCCCACTCACCGGAGGAGTTTATTAAGTTTTAATGAGTTAATAATTCAATTCAATCCACTGGAAGCTTAAGGCCGCTCTGACGACTGTAGCCTCAGCTGGAGAGCGAATGAGCAGTGATGTAATTCAGCTCAAAGTCGACTGGATCAAAAAGAGGCGTTTTAGACGCTGAAGGTGATCAATAAATCATCATACACAGCACACTCATACAGAGCTGAGATCAGCTCCATTATATCAAGAATACCAAGGTCCTTGCTCGTTTTATCTCTCTCATACACACGCAGAAATCCATTTTCACATATTCCAGTGCCCCTACTATCTCCTATACTCCTCTATCAATAGCTCTCTCACAGAGATGTCAAATACTGACAGAAGTGTCAATCCCACACTCCTCTCTGCTCCCTGCTGGAGCTTCAGACAGCAAATTTTCTGTCTTTCATCATCTCAATGGAAGTTCCTTAACAGACAAATGATGGTTTAATATACACCTATTATTTTTAGACCAAGCAAATTTACAGAACTGCATGAAGTTCAGAGGCTGCTCTTTATCTTTTGAAAAAGGTCTTCATTTCTGAGGAGAACATATTGGTATATTGGAGTCCACTTGCACTTGTTTTCAACAAATTCTGCACTGCCAGATCAATCTGCTCGCCGTATGTGATGTTACTGTATGCACACAAGCTCATTTTATGGAAGTAGACATTTTTATTTAATGGTACTGTTATTGTTATTTTAGTTCTGGAAATTGAGATAATGCCGCTATCGTCCTGTCCTTCATTGTTTGAAAAATGTTTGCTTGGTATGTGACGCTATCATGTACCGGCCTGCTCTTGCCCAATTGGCTAGAGCAGTGCAATGGCTGTATTCATTTGCACAAAGCTGAACCTTTTTTCGCTAGAGGGCAGGTCTTCTCTGGATGTGATGTAACCATCAAGCACCGTGCGCTCCCTCCACTGAAATAAAAAGGATGTGGTGAGGTGAAATGTCAAGTGGACGCATACCGTAAGACAGACCACCTACAATTGGTTTAAAAAACAGGAATTTCCAAATGTGTTCAAAATATCCATAGGTGTTTATGCCCATCATTCTATAATGAGAAGTTGATGCCACTTTGTCGGTCTGAAAGGATGTGAAGTGGATCACGAAGCTGATAAATGGAAACACACAAAAAGAACATCTGCAAATCAAAACGCTGAAGCTGCTGCTGCTCTCAGAACAATGGATTCACCAATCCAGAACCTAGACCTCAGGATCATTAAATATGTCTGGCATGACTTGGATGGTGAAACAAAAAATGCTAAAAATTTTAGACTGAACATTGGAGGGTAAATATTTTTAGTGACACTGAAAATAAATAAACAATTAGTTATTAAAGCAACATTACAGAGCAATTGTATCTTAAATAATAGCTTAAATCATTTCTCTCTCATTGCCACTTTGGTCTAGAACACTGCTACTGCACAAGATCTCTTGTGTGTAATGCTGAAAAACCCAAGCCATAATTGTGTAAAATCCTTTAACATTACCACCTCTACCACCCTCTTCCACGTCAGTCCACATGATTCTTTCATTTCAGAAACAGTATCTATACCTTTGTGCTGGTCAGGCATTTCAATGCATGTTTATAGTTATAAATGTGATTTGTATTAACAAACGGTGTAAAATTGAATTACACTCCCCACCGAACAATTCTCCCTTTCTGCTACTTTAAAGGTAATATATTAGACATTTTAAACAATAGCACAGCAGAAACATCATTTATATGTAAAAATGTAGTGAATTAACGGTGTCTTGAGCAGAGAACGAAGCCATACACTCTCTGTGAGTATGAAGATATGAAGCATTTTTATCTGAAATGCTGATGCTATAGTGTGACATCTAATAGCAGAAATCACAATAGTGCACTTTTTGATAAGCATTTGAACCGTTATCTTGCTATGTCAGCACAGTTTTTTCTCAAACACTGAATCACTGTGTTGAACGGTGCTGTTAAGTAAATAATGACAGAAACTCATTAAGTTACATAAATGACCTGAGCAGAAGTGCAAAACTAAACTCAGAACTGATGGCAGGCCAGCTACAGCTGTTTAGGAGGACTCACACAACAGTTTCTATAGACCCAGCCCTCGCTGGCTCGGTGGGAGGCATACAGACACAGACTCAATTAGACACGCTGTAGCTCAGGGAAGTGTTCCCTTCATGTTTGTGGTTTAGGGATTGTCTGTGTGTTACTACGTTTGAATAAATGCACATTTAGTGGCACTAAGCCGTTGTTTCTGTGTCTCTGAGACTTGGGAGTTTGGTCAGTGGCTGAGATCACAAGAATTCACATTTATAACAAGACAGTTTAATGTGCTGGTCTGTGTAAGGTGCTGGAGAAGGAGCTGCAGGCTGTGCAGTGAGTGAGTGGAGTTTGTTATTGTGACGTATCAAAACGTTACTAGTAAAAGAAAATATAATTTTGTGGAAGGAAATGCTAATATTGAAACTTATTAAACATGATGTTTATTAATTTCTAACTTTATTTTCCAAACTGTTGTATAAAAGCAATAGAACACAGCTTTGACATGCTGTTACGTCATAGTAATATACTCACTCTTGTCTTCTATTGCTTTATTATGAACCTACTCTTCCATTGTTATGAAACAAATAGGTAAGATACGGCATGTAATTGTGTGAGTGTACAGGTTCACAAACAGATCTATGCAGTGCAGGGATTAGCCTAATTAACAGAGGCAAGTGTGAATCCCATGTATACCAATAATAGGCATTTGCACTAGGTATAAATATTTGAACGCAGTACACAGCATTGTATGCATTTACCTATTCCAGCATCCCTGCTATCCCTCTGAAGATCTTTCCTACAGAGATGTCAAACACTGACTGAAGTGTCAATCTAAAGTGTCTCTGTGCTCTGTGCTCCATGTAGGAGTCTTAGAAGGTAAATTTGAGGCTTTTCTTCATCTCACTGCAGATGTGTGCTGGGATATCTCTACCTCTGCTCTACCTCTGCGTTTATCGCCACTTGCTGTCTCGCTTACTAAGAGCGTTGTTTTTTTGAAGCTTGTGGTTTTTCTTACTTTGTCTAATTTTAGTTGATCTAATTTTAGACTCATCCATTTTTCAATGACTGAAACCACCACAGTCACTGAGAGCCAAACACCCATCTCCCACAGGGTGTATGTGCGTGCATGTGGCGGTATGTGTGTGTACTTGTGCCTTTGTGCACATGTTAGCAAGGAGGAGAGAGAAAGTGAGAATGAGAAGTGTGAGAGTTGAAAGTGTGCATATACATCAATAACATATTGTGTGTGTGTGTGTGTGTGTGTGTGTGTGTGTGTGTGTTTGAATGCCTATGCATGATGGGTACATACATACGGGCGTGACCTTGATCCTGCCGGGTCTTTGCACATCATGTTTAATTCAGAGATACATCCTGAACTACATTTGGTGATCATTTGGTACAGACGTCTCCCAGTTGTGCTGGTACGCTCGAGCTCCATGTGCTCTGGCTGTAATGCTTTCTGACAGGTTGCTGTAGGATCTCTATGGGAGCCTGATCCAGCCCACTGGAGCGCTATTGACTCTGGCTATTGATCTTTGTGTTATTACACATTCACTTCCTTGTGCGTCCCTCACCCCACACACACACACACACACACACACACACACACACCAGACAGACCCTGTGGTTCTGCGTACCCATGGCAACCACCCACCTGTCAGTCAAGACCTCTGTCTCTGTATGTTGCATACATCCCCAGAGATCAGGTGAGCATCCTGTGAATGGTCTAATGATATAACAATGTGTTCTCTCTGGTGTAATTGAAGGCTTTGGAAATCTTGCATGTGTGTGGGTGTCGGCTATCAGGCCTCCTATTCTACAAAATAAGAAAACGGGTGTCTGCTCTAATGACTCCTGAGCAGATGCACGAAAGAGAGAGAGAGCAATAGAGAGAGAGAGAGAGAGAGAGAGAGAGAGAGAGAGAGAGAGAGAGAGAGAGAGAAGATCTCTGGTGTCCTGTGGTATCTTGCACCAAAACAGCATCAGATCCTTTAAGTCATGTAGGATGTAATGTAGGGTCCTCCATGGATCATGAAACCAAGGTGCCCATGCACATATCACTGCTTCACCAGTTGTCCTTCCTTGGAACACTTCTGGAACTTACTGACCACTGAATATCAGAAAAACCTCACAAGAACTTCTAGATTACAAATCTAGCCTCCACATTCTGACACATATTAAAGTTGCTCACACCCTTACAATTGGACCATTTTAGTGTTTCAACTACACCTTCTTAAGAATGGACTGTTCACTTGCTGTCTTAACATATCACCCTAGATGTCACTGTAGATGGATAATTAATGCTTTAGATGGATAATTAATGCTGCCAGTGGTATTGAGATTATGCCTGATTAGTGTTCCCTCAGATAGATAGATAGATAGATAGATAGATAGATAGATAGATAGATAGATAGATAGATAGATAGATAGATAGATAGATAGATAGATAGATAGATAGATGGATGGATGGATGGATGGACAGTTAGACAGACATAGATAGACAGAGACATACAGACAGACAGCTTAGCTGTGCGTGGTACAGATGTGACTGTTAATTTATATATCTGAGTGTGTGTGCACCTCTACGCATGCATTACAGTCTCTCTGGCAGTGGGTGATAATTGCTTGATAGAACTTGGTAACATCTTAATGGGTTTCAGCAGGGAATCTGGGTTCAGCTGCTAATGCCTTAATTCAGGGTACTGCTTGTTCAGCCTGTCAGCATCTGCTCTTCATATCAAAAGGATTAAGAACACTAACAATCTCTCTCTCTCTCTCTCTCTCTCTCTCTCTCTCTCTCTCTCTCACACACACACACACACACACACAGATATAAAGTGCAAAAAACACAGACTATATACACGTGCATCAGTGTGCACAGAAGGTACTTAAATCCTCAGGCAGGATGATTTGATGACTTTTCTGAGCAGCAAAACTGGAGTGTGCTGCAGGCACAGCAGCACGTCTCACATTTGTCATTACAGATTAGTAATGGCAGAGACAGAGACACCATCCCCACCTTACTCATTCTCAGCCCTTTCTGACATGTTTATTACTAATCCAGCAGGCTGAGTTCCATTTGTTGGCCTGTATTTTATTGAGTGTAGGTTGTCTCTATTTTCCAATTTAATGTAGACCTAAATGACATTTATGGGCTTTAATGAGTCAACCATTCATCCGCCATGTCATCAACCAAGATAAAAAAATTCCCATCTAAACCAGGGGAAACATTTTTACATATTATTGTAAAATTTCATTTTTATGAGTACTTTATTTGGAATACCAGTAGATCCTTGTCATTCAAGTGGTCATGGGATAGAACATAAACTGAAGGTTGGGTTGTGAGGTGTTACTGTGAGGTTGACTGATGTTGTTACACTAGCAACAACACATTGCCTGTGCTCGAGTACTCCAGAAAGCTTCTCAAATGAATTCTGGACAACTTCCAGCTCAATCTGCTGGACGGACGGATGGACAGACAGACAGATACTCTGAGTCACTGAACAATACCAGTCCTCTAGGGTCCAGTTAGCAACCTCACAGCCCTGGTGAGGCACTGTGTCAGCTGTGTCATGGTGCTGAAGGAGGCAATCTGGTGGGTCAATCAATATAAGAAAAAATTATCCAGGGTTGCATTAGGTTGCCAGTCCAGCCCTGGTGTTCAGCCCTAAATAAGGTGCTCAGTGGAAGTACAAAAATGGAAAGTGGAGGCAGAAGGTCAATTATTTAAGATATTAGAATATATTACAGAACAAAGGAGAGAGGTAAAAAATTAAGAGAGTGGAACACCAAAAATCAGGCCCAGAGATGTATTCATATCTCCACCTGCCTGCTTCATATAATAACACTAATGTGTGTGCAGTCACACACGGATGTTTGGCCAACAGGTTTGCTCTTCCCTCTCGCTGTACATCAGGGGGAGTGTGTGTGGGGAGGTCTCTCCTGTTCTGATTTGTGCTTTTTTGTTCTTTCTGCACTGCATGCACAAAAGACGCCTCCAGTCAAACAGTACTCACATACAGAGAAAGACAGAGCGAGACAGAGAGGACAGAGAAACACAGACAAAGACGCAAAGGCAGGGTTTGATGAGCCGGCGGCTGCCTCCAGACAGCAACTCTGCAATGCTAATTAACCCTGCAGGCGAAACTCGACAGACCGGCAGTAACCCTCACCTCACCACACACTTTGAACACACACATCTATCTACCCCCACCCACACATACAGCCATAACTTTCAAACCACCTGCCTAATATTGTGTAGTCCCCCCTCATGCCACCAAAACAACTCTGACCCACTGAGGCATGGACTACACAAGACAGCCAGCATTACCATCTTCAGGAGTTTACGGTACAGTAGCTCTTCTGTTGAATCAGACCAGACAATGAGCATCTGTAAGCCCATAACCCTGTCATTGGTTCGTTGGTTGCCCTTCCTTGGAGCACTTTTTTGTAGGTTCTGACCCCTGTATAAGACCTACCTGATGTTTAGAAGATGCACTGGTCATTTAGCCATCACGATCTGTCTCATGTGGTTTAGATTCTTATGCTTGTCCATCTTTCCTGCTTCCAACACATCAACTTCAAGAACTAACTGCTATGATATGTCTCTGATCCTTTGAAGCTTAGAATGAGAGTTGTAATTGGAGATGCCACTGTAACCTGATAATCAATGCTAAATACCTCACTTTTCAGTGGTTTTAACATTATGGGTGATCTGTGTATACATTCAGTTGTATAAACAGTACAGTCATTTCAAAAAGTCAATTGTTGGCCATTTTAATAACAAATATGGTATATATTTGAAAACAGCAGCTGTGCTTGACAATATTTCACGATGGATTGGCAAAAACGATCCAGAATTTGTAGCAAAGTTTTGTTACATTTCCATTATTTAAGAATAAAACTTAAAACTTAACATAATCTTCCTAACCAAAATATTACTGCTGTCCAAAAACAGGATCTTTGAAATAATGATGTCCTGATCCAATCCAGTATATCTCTAATCATCCTGATTATCATAGCAGCTCAGTCTTTATCCAGCATGACAAGAAAATGAACATGAATCATGAACAAGAACAGGGTTGATAATCTAGCTCTAAAAACATTCATAAACACATCTTGATTTTCACCTGAAACACCAAAGAGTTCCATTTAATTCAGACTTTACTGCAGTCTTGACAGTACCTACAGAAATGTATCAGCAAGCAGAAGTTTGGGCACCCTTGGTCAAAATTACTGTTACTGTGAACAGTTAAGCAAGTTAAAGATGAAATGATCCCCAAAAGGTATAAAGTTAAAGATTAAGCAAAGTTTAAGGAAAACACTTTTACAATTGTACAATTTTAATGTGATAAGGGAAAGGAAAATGTAAACGTATGGCAACTCTAGGAGATTTGAGTACTCAGATAACTTTTACTGAGGTCTCAGTCCTTAATTACTCTGTTAGGCTTGTTCACAACTATCATTAGGAAAGGCCAGGTGATGCAAATTTCAAAGCTTTATAAATACCCAGACTCCTCTAACCGTGTGCCAAAAACAGCAGCCATGGGTTCTTCTAAGCAGCTGCCTAGCACTCTGAAAATGAAAAAGGTTGAGGCCCCCAACAAAGAAGAAGGCTATAAGAAGATTTCACAGCATTTTCAGGTTGCCATTTCCTCAGTTCAAAATGTGATTAGGGAATGGCAGTTAACAGGAACAGTGGATATCAGAGATGATGCCTGGAAGAGCAAGAAATATTTCAGAGACAAAGGGCACAGAATTGTATGAAAAGAACACCTCTCCAACTATTAAACATAATCAATCAAGCTTTGGGGTTGTGTTGCAACCAATGACATGAGGAACAATCCACAATAGACTACCTCAAAAGGCCAAAGTTAAATGTTTTACCATGGTCCTCCAAGTCCCCTGATCTGAAGATTAGATGTTTGCACAATGTCAGATTACATTATCTATAGCATATTTTCTCATGGTATACATATTAGTTTTTAATGAACTTGACTTTAATGCGTGCTTAATACTTCATGAATTCTGTGTTTTAAAGCATCCCATGTTCACACCAGTCACTGCTGTTTTCCTGTTGCTGTTCATGCTTGATCCCCTTCAACATAGTGCAATAACATAGGTCTCCTGGCGAGACGTTCCCTTTTCCCCTATTCGGCATATTGAGGGCATTAACTTAAGATGACAGCAGCCTTTGAGCGAGGCCATGCTGTTAAGGGCAGTTGGGATCGGCTGCCACACAGTGCATTACTATTATGGGCCTAAAGTGGCTCTGGCACAGGCTCTAGACAAGAGTGAAATTTGCCTTTGAAACCACTGATGAAGGAAGCTCAGTGACACTGTACAGGCGCAACACATCACACACAGATAAAACACACACCTGCTGCAGCCCTCCAGCAAGTAATCATATTAAGTGAGGAATTATACATATGGTAGCTCTGTGGAAGTGTATGCAATGGCTGGGTGTCGTAAAGCAAAATTAAATGAAACAATCAAATTTTTCCATATTTGCAAAAATTACTAAAGTTTTAAAAGTGTTACTTTAACCTTTTGTTATTAAAACAATAACTTGAAAGAAAATCCAAACCTCAAATCCTCAAATTTCAAATCCAAACCTTTTCTTCTGGGGAATGCAACACAGTGTTTGTAGAGGGATAAGGGCCAAAAACTATACAACTCATTAAAGACAGGTCTATTTATTTCATAGATATCTGAGTTTTTGAGGCCTCTGAAACATTAATGTGAGAATAAAATAATTAATTTCCAGTTTCCAGACCTTTAAACATTATCTGAAAAAAATAAATAGAACAAAAGAACAAAAAGAAATGTCATTATCATGATTTCATGATCTTTTGAAGCAAATAAAGTAAACAAGCAAACAGTTGCATTTCTTGAAAATCATTGCTTCTTTTTTTGCTCTGCCAGATAGAACCTTAGAATTCCAAGCAAAGGGGGTTTTTAGGACAAGAAGGTTCTATATGGGTTTGACCTGTTCCAAAAAACCCTCATTTACATATTTGATAGGACATTTGATATTGCACATTTTGAAACCATTAGGATCTGAAATTTTCAGGTATGAACGTGTGAAATGTTGCTATTTGAAATTCAATAAATCTTTAAAGCTCAATACCACAAAACACAGATAGAACCTAACACTAGTAGCTCCATAGGTATGACTTAACAGTATGAAAACATGCTTGTTCTCTAATTGTATTAATTAATCATAGCGAACATTAAATCAATGATACTAAAAAACAGCAAAAATGAGTATAAAGAAAAAAAAAGATTTCTGAAGACATGGATTTTATGATGCTTCAGCACTCCAGACCAATAGTTCATAAGCTGTTCAGTCAAATTACACACTAAGAGCTTTCCTGCCTAAGCAAAATAAATAAAGCTTTTAAATGCTGGGAGATGTTTCTGGCACATGGTGTAAGTGCTTTGGCTGAGCCACCACAAAGTAGTTTAATATCAGCTCGAGCAAATGGATCCCGGATGGCTTGAGCCACACATTCACACACTCGCATGCACACACACGCACACACACATTGGTCCTGACACATAGACCCGCCCACATCCTCACATACATATTCAGCCGATCGGCTGATGTATGCTAATTCATGCACACAATGCAGATTGTGAGTGGGACAGTTATCAGGCCTCGACTCTTCAGAGAGCGGTTTGTTCCCAAACAAACTAACAAGCCAGCAGGAATAACAAATACCTGCACTCATATGCCTGTGCAGAGATGTGCAAAGAAGCAGTGGTCACAGTAACAAATACACTAATGATTACACTGAGCTTCTTGTGTGCTTGGAGGCAGCAAAGGTGGGTGTGCACTGCATGCAAAAATAAGGTTACAGGGCCTGCTGAACTACGGAGGCCCATTCAGAGAGGGATCACAACTTCATTTTATTTGTGGCCACAGGGGCGCTGACATGGACAGCCATGAGTAAAGAAAAAAAAAACATAAAAAGCAGAAGTATCAGAGGGGAGATATCAGAAAGTAATAAAGAGTTATGAAAAGCAGTCATTAAAAAGATGAATCACAACCCTGAACCTGCAAATAAATTTTGTTAAAAGGCCTGCTGTTGCTCATGCCCTCCCCCCTGAGGACAGTCAGGAAGCTCCTGGGCGCCACTGGGGCCAGTGGAGCTGGGCGCGTGCCGTCTGTACTTTGAAAGTCTAATTAAAAAGGCACAAACACATACTCAGTCAGACCACACTCAAAAAGTTTTGCCTTGCTCTGAGTGTTACTCGCAGAAAGGGAATGGAAGATGTTGTGTGAAAAACAGAAAATGTGTACAATACTAAACTCACACTGTGCTGTACAAGATGTTATAGAGAATAACGTGATGTCTTCACAGCAACGTAGCTTATACTTAGTCTTCAAAGGTCAGGTTTTTTTATGCAGATAAACATTTGAATATTTCTCACAACATTACATTTGACAGTGGACTGAAGTTAGGCAGAAGCCTTGTGTTTAAAACCCTCACTGAGCTTCTACCTTTCATACTAAACACAAGCCCCTGGAAGCACTCTGACAGGTACAATCCTACTTCTGACTGTGCCCTGTGTAATATCCTAGAATTGTAGTTGTATTTCTGGTATCAAATGCCAATCAGTTCCACTGTCAGACTTATTATCTTGGCTGCAGGAGCTCAGGCCTGGTGCATAACAATCCCCCAGGGTCATTAGTCAGTGTTTGTGGCCACCATTTCATTGATATGTGGACTAGCACACAATTAGTTTTAAAAGTTGAAGTTCTTTGCTTTTTCTCTTTTCAACAGTTCTGCACTATTCATTTGCATTTTAATGCTAATTTGACTGCACAGTGCTAGTAAAAAAGAGGCCAGTGATTTGTACATTTGAGCAAGTATTAAAAAGCCTAAACAGTCTCTGCTTTATATATTTAAGCTACACAACAGGGTTCTTCAGTTCCAGTCCTCACAGAGTGGGGTCCACCAGTGTCCAGCTTAAATGGTTTGCTAGGGACATCTTCAGACTGTGCTGAACATTACCAGAAATGATAAACCCTGCAGTTTGGCATGGGCACCAGGGAGCAGGATAGATGTGTTCTATTTAACTGTTTAACTGACTGCTACCTGTTTCCCCCAAATATATAATTTTCTTATATCTGTAACAGCCTCCTGAGAAGCATTTAGAGAAAAGTTTAATTTGCTTGTTTTTTTTTATTACATGAACCTTGTAGTTTAATGAACAATAAAAACAACTTATTCCAATTTTGTATCATTGCTGGGCAGCCAACAGGCTCAGAGGAAAGTGTCAGGTCCCTATCTCTGATACAAAAGCTAAGATGCCTGTGTCTGTGCACAGGGTGTGATGTGGGTAGAGAGCTCCATCTACCCACCCAGAGAGTGACCAATTTTGCTGTCTCAGACTCTGGCTGCTGATGGCAAGAAGCATGACCTGGGATTCAAACTTGTAATCCTTGGATAATAGTGCAAGCAAATTAGACTGCTGAGCCACTTGGAGCAGAGAAACATTTACAACCACTAAAAGGCTAAAAGACTTTTAGTCTGAGACTAAAGACTTAAAGATAAAGCTCCTTCTGCTGTGCTCTAATTTCTTTTCAAACACCTGCTCATTTGGATTACCTAGAAGGCCTCCTGTCTTGGTGGTTTTCCTCCAAAGTATTTTCCTCCACAACAAGGTTAAAACATAATTAATAAAGGATGGTGCAGTGTTATGCACTCTTAACAAATGTATTAATAATTATATATCAACAGGGTCCATCGTTTACAAAACCAAGCTTTAACTGGCTGTGTAATGCATGTGTGTCGGTTAAACAAAAATGCTCTCATTTACCTTTCTAGACATTGTAAAACCAAACAATATCAGAGCTCTGGCTTAAACCTTTTTATCCATAAAGAACAGTGGCGATCATAACTTTGTGTGTGCTCAGGCTTCTAGAAAACTGAGGTCTTTCGCCTTTCTGCTCTATGATCTAACCCTGCTCCATCTCTTGAAAGCTCGAACTCTGACCAGAGTTGCAGTGTTATACTGGTTTTAGGTATACTGTGGTATATACATTGGTGATTATCATACTGTTGCATAATACTGGTATTGAAAATGAATGCAACCAAATAGAGAATCTCACTAATTTCTTACTATTTTAGAGTTTTAAACAATCCATCAATCGATTAATGGAGGAAAATATTAATCAGATTAATTTATAATAAACATAATCATTAGCTGAACGCAAAACGGTTTAAACGTGCTCTAATTCTAATGAATCCATTCAGGTACATTCTGCTGACACAGATTTGCAAATTCACACACACTGCTTCTGATGTAGTGCCAATAGAATAGGACACAGCAGAAAAAAAACAGAACATATCCACACCCTGCCTAATACATGGGTTACATGGGTTAGATGGGTATGAATCTCCCTAGCATGGATCTCTGCAGCAGTGGGACTGTGCATCTCTGGAATGATGGTGCTTGAGCCAGTACTTCTGGGATGATTTGGAGAGTTGGGAATGAGTTGGGGTGGTATTCACCTAAAATCCTGACCTCCCTGATTCTCTTGTCACTGAATGCATTCAAATGCAATGCTCCAAAATCCAGCAGAAAGTCTTCACTGGAGAGGAGAGACAGATACTAACAAAAGCAGCTTTTTAATACCTTATTTCAGAAGAAACAATAAATGAGGAGGTGTCCCATTACTTTTTCCATTTAGTGTGCTTCAGGTTAAAAACCTGTAGTGTGCTACAGAAAAAAAACATTTGTTTAAACACAGAAACTGTTTATGGGCAATTAAAACTGTTAAATAGAATATTTAAAAAATCAAAAAGAATTGTGAATTATAATATGTGATATTGTGATACTGTGAAACTGTGATATTTTGAAAAGAAACAACAAAACCTCAGAGTGAATCACACACCTTTCGGCCACATAATAATCTCAGAGGAACAGACACACATTTCTAAAGCTCTGCCTACAGGTTATTTTAACTGGTTAGTTTCTGAATCAGTTGCATTTGTTCTGTGTCAGAGGAAGAGCAGCCTCCAGAGCTGTTTTAACTAGTGATTTTGCAAACTACTTTTGCACTGCTGTCCACTAGAGGGAACATTGAATAAAAGCTATGATTTGAAAGGGTTATTAATTACTGAATATTTCTGAACTCTTACTAAATTGAAGTAGGAAATCCTATATGATGAAACATGACAACACAATTAGATCATTAACAACTGAAACATAATATTGGCCAAAATGCATTTACCCTCCTTGTTGCAATAAAATGTGAAAGCTGTAATGTCCACCATTTGGAGAAGAAAGTCCATGTGCTCTTTTGACCAAACCCCCACAACTGAGACATCATTAGAAAGCCCATGATGTGCTCCTAACGGTACAATAGATTGTATGAATTGTGCTAGGCTTAGTGTTCAAATGACTTCTATAGAGGCCAAAAAAGAGTTGGTGGGTCTCAGGAAGGCAGAGAAATTGCATTAATCATGTTGCAAATGGGTTCTCTTTAGTTATACAGCAAAATGGCTATATAACCATACGTAACAATGTGCTTAATAGAGATTATAAAGAGCACCTTTTCATCTCCCCAGTGATTAAGACAGTATAATAGCACATCTTAAATCAGAGTCAACGTTGTTACTGCCTAAAATACATTATTGATTGATTATCTATTTATAAACTTTGGCCATAAACATTAAAGTCACAGCCAGCAGACCGTGTCTTAGTGAAGATCACATTTGATTAATACACCAATAAGATCCTTTCAGATCCAAGAACTTCACTATGCAAGCAGAGCAGAGGGAGCTGTGTTGATGAGAGCTTTAGAAGAAAGCCTTCTTGAAAAGCTCTCTTCTATTTTTTTTAGACAAGGAACAATGACTTCTCTTTCACAGGCTGTCTCACACGTTCACACATCCATGTGTGCTCACATGTAGCTCTTTCATGTTCCATTCTCCAAACACATACCCAGCTTTTCTCATCAGAAGGAAATGAGAATCCGAGACAAAGGTTTTCAGAAGACCTGACCTGTCCAGCCACTTATATCACCACTACTGAGACACAACCTTGTATCATCAGCTGTCCTTCACACTGACAAACATATGACCAATAGAAATGGTCCAAAATCACTTGGTATTGTTACATTAATTTACATTAGAAATTGTGATTGTTCATGATGTCTTTCATGTTTGGAGACAGCAACCATACACTTATAGGACACGTTATGTCAATTCTGCCCGATTACGCATAAATATGCAAAATAGTGCATAATATTTACAGCCCAAGAATATCTGAAACACATTCCATTTGTATACATTCATGAAAAATACACTGTATTTCCAAATGTTGTTGGACTCCCCTTCTAAAGAATGCATTCATCTTCTTTAACTTGCCCCCATTGCTGACACAGATATGCAAATGCACAAACACAGCTTGTCTAGTCCCTGCAGGAATATTCCCTGTAGAATAAGAGTCACTGGAGCAGATAAACATGAACCTAATGGCACCATGCCTAATGTCATGGGTTAGAGGGGTATAAAGCCCACAGCATTGAGCTGCGGAGCAGTGGAAGGATGTTCTCTGGAATGAAGGTGCTCCATCTGAAACTTTTGAATGAGTTGGTGAGTTGGAGATGAGGTGAATCTGTGATCATCAAATATATTGACCTCACAAACTCTCATGTTGCTGAATGTAAACAAATCTTCACAGCAACGCTCCAAAATCTGCTAGAAAGCCCTCCCTGGACAGTAGAGACAGTTACTCCAACAAAAGCAGGATTAAGTATATAAAGTATTTGTTGAAATACTCTCTATTCCAGAAGAAAAAATGAATGAGCAGGTGTCCCAAAATTTTTGCATTGGGTATGTTCCCAAGCCATTATAACATAACATCACACATTTTAGGATTCAATTTTAGGTTTAGGATTTGGAAACAAGATCAACATGAACCACCACAGCTGAAGCTTCCATATTAACTTAGTTGTAAATGAACCCTTATAGAATTAATATTCATCTGTATTTTGCAAGAGTTAATTTACCATCAGATGTTGGGTTTTTTTTTTTACCACATTTGTGCATGTAGTTAAGAAACAGCACATTTTATTAAACTTTTAACTGAAATGTTATCTTATTTAACACATGCGGTGTTAAAAAATGTTCTAATTAAATAAAGTGTCGAAAACATGCTGAGTTCTTCACTAGACCTGACACAAACAGCCAAATTCATATAACTTGGTGGTAATGAGGCTATGCCACACAAAATGTGCTTAACAATATTTTTACTAATTTTTACTCATCATCAAAAAAATAGTTGCAACCAGAAGGAATCAACTGATTGCAATGCACCATTGCAATGATACTGTGCCACTGTCCTGGAGTTATTCAGTAGGGCAGCAGGTCATATTTAGAGATGGAGATGACCAACAAATTCAAAATCTGCAATTTGTTGTCATATCACACACCTGGTGTCATCATGTGGTCTGCACTTTCGTACAATGCCAGATCGCCTTTGGCACACTTTGACAGTCCAGCGTTATGTTAATGACGTCCAGCAACCAGTGACCCAACATTTTCTGAATACACACTCCAACAGGACAAGGTTCATCCACATACTGCCATCTCAAGAGCTTGCCTTCAAGACGCAGATACCATGCTACGGCCAGTCATATCCCCAAATGCAAAATCTGCGGGAACTGAGTGAGAACATTCAAGATGCATGGGATGGATTATAGTAGGACACCATTAGGAACCTCTGCAATTCCATTCTGAGAGGTCTGACATGTTGTGTTATAACCGATGCCATGTAACCGAAGACATGCTGTGTTATAACCGCTGTGTTATAACCTGAGAGAGACTGCTTCTGTACGTGTAGCTCAATAAATATTGCCCATATCAGCCCATATCATTTATTGTTCCTGTGTCATTTATCTTCCTTCCACATACCAGTGCAACTATTTTTTGATGATGAGAGTAGTATGTATAGCTGCCAGTAGCACTGATATTTATTATCACTGTTTTTAACTGAACATTTGACTGCTAATAGAAGTAGTGTGATACATTCTGAAGGATACAGAGTTAGACTATATGGACGAAAGTATTGGGACACCTGCTCATTCACTGTTTCTTCTGAAATATAGACTAATAAAAAGAGTATCCTGTCTTGGTTGGAGTAACTCTCTCTACTGTCCAGGGGAAACTTTCTACTAGATTTTGGAGCATTGCTGTGAGAAACCAATCTCACAGCACTCAACAAACCGGAACACTCAACAAAGACTGCTCTCATCGCTGTCACTGAAAAACTCAGCAAAAGATCAAAAGCAAGATCAGCTAAAATATCATCTGCTCTGCTCTCCTTTACCTCTCTGCAGCCTTTCACATGGTAGACCACAAGATCCTCCTTTCGGTTCTCACTAGACTTGGAATCACTATCTCTGCATGATGATGGTTTGCATTGTGCTTGGAGGAGCGTTCTTACCAGGTAACATGGCAGTCTGCTCCATGCAGACTCTCCACTGGTGTTCCACAAAGCTTAGTGGTTGGTCCTCTTCTCTTCTCTCTCTACACTCATTCACTTGGAGAAAGTAATATCCTCGCATGGGTTTTCTTACCACTGCTATGCTGATGGCACTCAACTCATCCTCTCTTTCCCACCTTCTTACATCCAGGTTTCATCTTGCATCTCAGTATGCCTCGTTGACGTCTCATCATGGATCGCTACCCATAACCTAAAACTCAACCCCAGCGAGACTGAACTGCTATACATCCCTGGAACCACTGGTCCTCACCATGGTCTTGCTACGTCCCCTGAAAACACTGATCACTCCATCGGCAAAAGTACAGAGCCTTGGTGTAGTTGTGGATGTTACCAGTTATCGTTCTCAGCTCATATTGCAAACCTGACTCGATCATGTAGATTTCTCTTTTACCACATCAGGAGACTTCGACCCTTTCAGTCTCTTGTCCTTTCAAGACTAGACTACTCCCTTCTAGCTGGACTGCCTATGCATGCCATCAGACCCTTGCAACTGATCCAAAATGCAGCAGCACAGCTCATCTTTAATGTTCCCAAGATCAGTCTTGTAATTCATGACAAGAGAATTAGTAATGTCAGGACGGTTGATGAATATCACCCCACTTCATCCCCAACTCATTCTAAAAGTATTGTGTGGAGCGCCATCATTCCAGAGAACACAGTTCCACTGCTCCACAGCTCAATGCTCATGTCTGGCGTGTAGAATGGTGTCAGATGCTGCAGAACTTTCAGGATAGCGCATCACAGAGCAGATGGATAATGATCCAAGATCCAAAAGTAACCCAAGAGCTTAGTAATGCAAAGAAATGGAATGTTCTTTAAGGGCCGAGTCCGACTGAGCAGGTTTTTCACTGCAGAACTACAAACGGACGACAATTGAAGGTAATGGTAGTAAAGGTCTGGCAAAGCTCAACAAACAAACAGCATTTTGGTGAGTTCCAGCACAATGAGTGCAAATAATGTAAAAATGACTGTTTGTCCAATTACTTTTCAGTCTGTGAAAATAGAGGCTAATTCATAATTGCTTCATTTCAGATCTATAGTGGTGGCGTACAGAGGCAAATTTAGGAACATTTTGTTACTGTCCACATACTTACGGCCTGACTGCAATACTGTGTCATGGGAAACTTTACTCAACTACACTTAACATAACAACCTGTATATCTCCATATCCATCTCCTGTCATACTCCAACCTCTCTGCCCTTTTCCTTCCCTTCCTCTTCTCTCTCTCTCTCTCTCTCTCTCTCTCTCTCGTTCCCTCTCCAACATCTGGGTGATCTGCTGGGCTCATAACTCACCCTATAAAGGTTTAAAACGAATAAGTGCAGTCGGCCCACACACCTTCATTACCAGGAATTGCGCAGGGGTGAATAATGTGCTTACACACTCATTCATTCTCTAATGCATTTACTCATTCACTCTCCAGCCTCCGTTTCTAGCTGAGCCTGTGGAGTCACAGGAGCTTCTTCATGCACTTTCTCTCTTCTGCTCTCTGACAGAGCAGAGCTGTCCCCCTCATCCTCCTGAAAAGTCGACTTTTTGCTCTTTGCGGGGGAACAGCATCCATCACTGTCCCACCGCTCCTGGTCTATCAGTGAGTGAGAGCGAGAGGAAGGTTGAGCTTCAGAGGAGACAGCTTGTGCTGCCTCTATCGCTCACGCTGAGAGGGAGCCGTCCAAAATAGCCATATCAACACTGACATCTAACTGTCGCACACGGCAGGTGAAGGAACTATCAGGTCAGTCCATGACACACTTGCCAGTGACACACTTACACATGCTCTTTCACACATGCGCACATATATGATATATTATATATAGTCTGTGTCATGGAAAATCCTTGCCTCATATTTTGTTTAACATCTGGCAGCTGTTTTACATTGTGTCAAAATTTTATGGTGAGTGGACCAATAGAAATGTACCAAATGACTTTTTATTCTTTTTATAGTTTTTGTCCTTCTCTTGCAAAGTTGGCAGGAATCTGATACAATCATGTTTGAAATTTAGTCTGAAACAGCACATACACTGTGTTCGGTTGCTATGTTTTTTGCCTTCTGGACCACTAGAGTGTCTGAGTAGTGTGAGTATGACATTCTAGTATAAGCTCATCTTCAGTGAATTGCATCAACCAAATAATGTTTATTTTGGATTCTGAGTGGTGTAACAGTGTACATGATGCAATGTTGAGAATGACCCACAACCCACATAATACATAACTACACAGAGGCATTTTATTACACAATTACTCTTTAGTAGCTTAATTTACATTACATTATATGGCATAATAAATATATTATTATTGTTCAAATTGTAAAATTATAAATACAACCACAAGGAATTAATTAATAGGAATGGCAATTAATACAATGAATATATACTAAAATATGCAAAAAATATACATTTTAAGTGAAGTGTGGATTTGTTCAATTTTTTACGTAAGACAATCAACAAATGTGACCAGGACTGTCCAAAATTCTGCATATATACACGATATGGACAAAAATATTTGGACACTTTTATGTTTTTGAATCAAGAGCATTAAAAGTGTTTGTTGGAGAAGCTCCAGGGAAGGCTTTGTACTAAAATTTGGAGCATCACTGTGAGGATTTGATTGATTCCAGTGACAAAAGTGTTAGTGAGGTCATGATGATGGATGGTCACCACCCCAAAAGTATATATATATATATATATATATATATATATATATATATATATATATATATATATATATATATAGTGCAGAGAGAGAGACAGTTATATATAGAGATGAGAGAGGAGTTTTTGGACACTTCCTTAGTTCTCCCACATACACCAGTATACATCAAAACCACAACCCCTCAACCCCCAACACACACAGTCACATAGTTTGTATAGCTTTTCTTACAATATCCACTTTCTCAAAATTGTAGCTTCACTTGAATGTTCACATATGTATACATCAATGCACACACACACACAAACACACACACACACACACACACGCACACACACACACACACACACACACACACACACTTCCCACTCCTCTTTCCTATTTCTCAGAGCGCAGCAGGAAAGGACTGTGTGCGCTGTGGGAATCTGCTGCATCTCTCTGAAGCCACAGGCAGAATACATCACCACATCCCCCTTTATGACTCACAACACACACACCTCTGATCTGCTCCTGTACCTGCCACACATACAGTTGTTAGTGCACTCACTATCTTTATCTCTATTTCTCTCTCTCTCTCTCTCTATCCCTCTCTCTCTCTCTCTCTCTCTCTCTCTCTCTCTCTCTCACACACACACACACACACACACACAAAAGCACAGAGACATACACTTTCTGTACCTTTTTGACTCATCACCTTATCACTTAACAACACTGATCACACTGTCTGCTGCATCTGTCACACCAGGTGTGTGTGTGTGTGTGTGTGTGTGTGTGTGTGTGTGTGTGTGTGTGTGTGTTGGTTACCTGTGGCTGCAGCTCTTGCCATAAGGATCAGTCTTCCCGTGATCAGCGTCTTGGTGATCAGCCCAGAGAGAGAGAGAGAGAGAGAGAGAGAGAGAGCGAGAGAGCGAGAGAGAGAGAGAGAGAGGGAGAGAGAGAGAGAGAACAGCGCCTGGGCAGCCTTCCGTCTCCACGACAACGCCCGGAAGATGCCACACCTCCAACACACGCTGCTCGAGAACAATAAGACTTTATCCCTCCCTTACACTCACTCTCTCTCTCTCTCTCTCTCTCTCTCTCTCTTACACACACACACACACACACACACACACACACACACACACACACACACACACACACACACACTTCTCTGTGTTATTCACATGTGGTCTTTTCTGTTCTCTTCAGTATTATTAGTGTTTTTGGGCAGCCCTGAGGAAATGCCTCTCTCCAGTTCTACCGTTTGCCTCAGTGCACTGACTTAATGCTCCAGCCTTAAGATTAAAATAGCTGCAGCCAAACGCCCTAAAGCTGCCTCCTTCTCTCAGATTACAAGGACTACAACACCATCTCCAGCACTGACGCAACATGTACTCCAACACTTCCAACCCCAGTGCTGTGACAATATGGAAAGGAACTATCCAGTGTGACAAGGGCATGTTGAACTCCTCTAGCTGACGGCCTGACAACACTGACAACACATTGTGTCATCACTGATGATAGATAAGCCACTATAACAAATATGGTCACAAACTGCAACCTAAACGACATAAATGGTTCTCGACTGACTGGCTAATGTACTGTAGAGTAGTGGAGCAGCTGATACCAACTGTGCAGTTCTCTAGCTTTGTAGAGAGAGCTTCTTCACAATGTGGTTTAAAAGGCAGAACAGCATCACAGGCCTGCTTTTTCAAAACATATTCTTAAAAGTTGAAAAGAAAACCATCTGGCTCAGTGAGCATGAAATATCAACTTCTTTAAAATTGTGTTTTTAGCTCCCAGAACCATGACTGTCATAACTGAGTATGAAAGAGATGGTCAATATATGTTTTTTTTTAAAAGAAATCAGTGAAAAGTGTCAGGAATGGAGATACGTTTTGCTGGTTTTGCTGTCTTATGATAGTGGCAATAGGCTATTTCTATCTCCTGTCACTTTCAGGCTGATATCTTGGTGGAGAAATGAAAGCTAAAGTGCATGCAGACTCATATAAGCTGTGAGCTCAGTACACACCAGACTTACACAAGCCTGCATTAACAGATTCACCCTCACACATCCACTGAGGAGAAGGAGTACATGCACTACAACACTTCACAGCAATCCTAGTTTAAGAACCCTAAGGCCAAAAGCTATCACATTCTCCTGATTATTGATGCCAAAGGAAGGCACAGCGCCGACCCTGTGGCTAATACAATTTCAGCATCTGTAAAGAAAACACATGTTCATGTGTGTTGACCACAGTGAAAAACATCAGCTGGCCACATGCAGCTGGATGGATGAGTTCCACTCAGCTCTAGGATGACGGGTTAGCGGCCTCAGGGGGATGGTTTGATTGTGAGAATGAGGGAGACAGAGACAGAGAGATTAGATTGAATGTGAAAATGGCACTGGAGATGGAGGTGAGGACTTCTCAGTTGAACCTCTTAGGCCCTGTGGCCCCCACATCACATCCAGAAAAATTCCCCAGCACATAATTACATTGCCAGCCCCAGTGAAATCTTCAGTAAGAACAAAAGGCAGCGCATGAAGGCTCCAACAAAACCGTCTCCTATGAATAAACAATGAACCATTCTTTAAGTTTAATCAAACACCTTCCCAAAGAACTGAAGTCATTATGCAGAGGGATTCTTTGATGTTCCTCAGAAGACTTGAAGATTTGTGGAGGGAAGAAGGCGAGCTTTGTTTTAAACAGTTGTGAAAAGAACAACAAAGCTTTTTGGATTGCAAGTGGGAATGACGTTTATCAAGTCGAATTTTCATTTCGAGCCACAACTAGCAAGCCAGAAAGCTCTGAATAAAGGCTCTGCCATGTTAGATATCACATTTTGTTCCGAATTTGTTCCGCTCAGGCTTCAGGCTTCCTTAATGAGGCAGGTTAGAGGGCCATGCTTTCTTTGCATTTCTGTAAATGGCTGACTGGTGAAAGTGGTTGATATGAAGCGGCAGGGAGAGTTTGAGTGTGATTTTCTCACCCGCCATACACAGAACCTCACTCGCCACTCTGTTGCCATGGGAAACCATCAGGGCCTCGCGGGACTCCCGCCACGAGCCGTTCCGTCCACGGCGCATGGTACACAAGGCCTGCAGCAGAACGCGAGACTGGCACCATCTCTTCACTGCCAGGAAGCATCTAATAGGAAAAAAGACGTGAGTGCAGAAAAATCAATGATTCTCACTGAGAAATCTCATATATCAACATCTCTTATGCCATTATTTATTACATATATGCTGTTTCAAATGGCTTCTTTTTTTACACTTGACATTATTGTTTAATTGTGGCCTTACACCATAGGGGTAGATTTAGGGGATGAGCAGATGGTCATGACCTTCCCCAGTGTTCCCCAGGCTCCAATCACCCCCCATTAGTTGTTCAATTTGACATGAATTTAATCATATTTTTGAAAGTTTTAAATAGTATATCTGTATGCAATCAAACGGCAATTTTTCACTTATCTACCAAATAAGCATGGTAAATGTAAATATGCTCCTTCATACAATATATTTCCGATATTTCCACTTTGTTTGAGAATAACAAAAGTATTTAAAAGCGAAGAAACCTGACTAACTGTGACATTTCTAGCTTATCTACTGTGAGCTGTAGTCCTCCCCCAAAAAAAGATCAATGCTGTATGCTCTCACTGAGCACTTTATTAGGAACATAAAACCAATACTAGATAGGGGTTCCCTTTGCTCCCAAAAGAGCCTCAGTTCTCTGTGACTTGGATTCTACATCTTGGAAACATTTCCTTTGAGATTCTGCTCCATGCTGACATGATTGCATCACACAGTTCTGCAGACTTTTCAGGAGCAGAATCTCCCATTTTTATCTCATCCAAACGTGAACTGTTGAATTCAGATCTGGTGACTGGGGAGACCACTGAAAAACCCTGAACTCATTGTCATGTTCCTGAAACCCATTTGAGATGACTTTTGCTTTGTGAAATGGTACATGCTGGATCAGGCTGGGTGTAGCCTTTAGAAGTTGGGTAATTGTGGCCACGAATAAATTTGCGTGGTCATTCCTTGCTCACCGTAGCTCATCATTACACCATGTCCACCAGACTGACACAAGTTGTCTGTTGGCACAAAATTCTGCAAGCCTCAGAAGAAATGGAGATTAGATCAGACTATGTTTCTCCACTCTTCAACTGTCTAGTTTTGGTGAGCCTCTTCCCACTGCAGCCTCAGCTTTTTGTTCTTGGCTGACAGAAGTGGAACCTGACATGGTCTTTTGTTGTTTTGGTCCAGCTGCCTCAAGGATCGATGTGTATCCCCTGATTGTACTACAGCTGTACAGAATGCTTTACTCATTTTCTGTAGCCCTTCTGTCAACTCACTGCCACTGCCACTCAGTGGATGCTTTTTCTTTATTACACCTTTCTGGGTAAAATCCAGAGACTCTTCTGCTGGAAAGCCCAGGAGAAATACTCAGATGAGCCCATCTGACACATACAATCATACTATGTTTAAAATCACTTTGATCACATTGTAGCCCCATTCTGATGATTGATATGAACATTACCAGATGCTGCTGGAATGTATCTCTGTGATTTATTTTCTCACTGCACTGCTACCACATGACTGGTTGAATGAGTAGGCATACTTCCTAATCAAGTGTTAGTAATACCAAATAAGCAGGTTATTGTCTGAAGTAATATTTTTAGCTAATTATCTCACAAAGATGCACAGAAAGCTCTGAAAATAATGATGGAAAAGTACTGTATGCTATGTATTCAGTAACATATTCCACAACAATGAAAATAGGCATTCATCACAACCGACACATGGGAAAACACAACAGTTGCCAATTTTATGTAATCTGTGCTGTTCCTCACTGTTTGGTTGGTTTTCTTCATGCAGTTTTTATGTTAGCGCTGCATAAACAATTAATTTCTCATTTGGATATCAAAATTATCAGCATTTTCCTCTCATCTTCCTCTCAACCCCCAAGTGCTGCCTGCCTCAGCAAGTGCACAAACAATTTGGAATATGCCATAAACAAAAAAAAGAAGACTGTAAATTGCCAACTAAGAGATTTTTCTGTTAACAACACTAAAAAGCACTCCATGTATGTACACTCATGATCCAAGTCATCCACTAATACCATAGTGCTGTTAATGGACTCTTTGTCCACATGGACCATTGAGTGATTGGGCAGAAGTAAAGATAAAGCTAGACTGCTAACAGACTGAACCACTCCATTAATATTAGCGTCAGGCTTTGATATTTATTGATTATTTTTTTAATGTTTCAATGTTAATTGACTCTTTTAACACCTTCACATATCTGTGGTTTGGTTAGCTCTACCTACAATACAGTTGGACAGGCGGAATCTGTGTGCTATGTCATTTGATCAATCAATCAGTCAATCAATCAATCAATCAATCAAAGTTTATTTATATAGCACTTTTTACAACAGGCACTGTCACAAAGCAGCTTTACAGAAATCTGGATTCAAGCCTCAATTGAGCAAACCAACAGGCAACTACGTGAGTAACACCAACCAGCCATAACAATCAACAGATTAAGTGTAATATACTGTTTATCTTCAACAACAGTGGCATCTGACAACGTGTAGATATACAAGGCAGCAACTGAACAGTCAGTTCTTGACAACTTGGAAGCAGTAAAAATGGACAAGCATAAAAATCTGTGCTATTTTCACAAGGGCCAAAATGTAATGGCTAGACCACTGCCAAGTCATGTGGGATGTTCCCGGTATGCATTTGTCTGTGATTACCAAAAGTGGCCCCAGAAAGGACAACCAATGAACTCGCAAAAGGGTCATTCATATGATCCGTGGAGGCTCCACCTTACAACTTGAAGTGAATGCCTCGAGTCATAAAATCCTTTGTGGTGACACACAGGGAACCTACCTTGTACTCAACTTTAAGCAAGTGATACTAATGTTATGGTAATTAGTGTATGGTTTCTGCACCAACAGTGGTGTCCAATTGTCCAGCAGGGAACTGTGAATCTGATATTCAATTATGTATATAACGCACATATTAAGACCCCTTGCTCAGTGTTAGATTTATGTGTTAATATTTATAGAGTTATTTAATTTTGAACACTGACATTTCAAATAAAAAGTTATGAAATCACTGTTAGCTTGGTGGAAACAAAATACTAGAAATATCGTCAAATGCAGTAACAGAAACAAAGGGTTTTCAAATAAACACTACTCTGTTATATTATCCCCATTATAATATGACATAAAAAAAACATTTAATAAATGACTACAATATGCTACGGTTCTTCTACTCAATACTTGGCAACGGAAGAAAGCTCTTGCAATTGTTATTTAATATCTTAAATTATTTATCGAAACTTGATATTATCACATTCAAGGGCATTGTAGAGCCTAAGAGCCTCCTCTTATTCATGATAAAATTGGCCTCTCTTGGTTTGTTGTTAGTTATTGAATTGAGTTGTTATTGGTACATTCCTCGTGTAACATACATATATCAGGGTGATATTAGCATGTCCTCCAAAAAGATTAAATTAATTCTAAACCCACTGCAATTGCTGTATTGTGTACAGCAATAAAGAGTCTCAAATCTTTAAATGGGATTGAGAACAAGGAATATATATGCTCTGGGACAGGAGGCTTGTCTACTGGTGAGTGTGTGCAAGAGCGTGTGTAAGCGCACATCATTAGGCCTGATTACACCAAATTAGGCTAGCGGGTGTATGTGTGTGACTTTAAAACCTCATTTAGACTCTACAGTTTGCAAATAAGTGACCCAGAGGAGATAGCTACTCTGTATTAGAGTGCAGCTTTCATCTCCCCTCAGCAAGTCTACACACTGAGTGAGGATTTAGGCACTTTGTGAGGAAGTAATTTGGCCATACCGTGCCTTTATTGGATTGTTTTAAATGGAAAAGGTGCAAATGATTCATGTACATCTTCAATTCTTTGGAGATTCTCCCAGTTATCAGCGAATGTGTACTATGCCCTAGTAGCTCTCCAGTTGAGCTATGAATGAGATTGTGATTGCACTGCTGTCTATATATCCATGTCGCCTTGAGCCCATTTCTCAAATGGTCTAAAGCGTATTTAGACAAACTGTCTCTGGAGTAACCGATAGCACATAACCTTATACAGACAGCCTTATTTGGGTTAGGTGGCTACTTTGGTGTCTCAGACTGTCATTTATGGAGGTGACTTATTCAGAAGACGAAGGAGAGTAGAGGCCCTTCTAATGTTACCAAGAAAGCTTTTAAAAAAGCCATTAAAATGTCAGATCACTCGCAACCAAGGGTTCTCTCAGGCTGCCCCAATGGGCATTGACTCACTGGGCCAGTGAGTCGATGGCAAACTGGAATGAGGCTCCATCTAGTGGGCATACAAAAAGCTTCCCTCTGTTCTTGGCCCGATTGCCTCAAAACTGTAAAAACTAAAGCTTTACCAGTAAACGGAATGTGTTTTATGGTGTTTACAGGCTTTTGATGAATTCCACTTTCCCTTCTGAAAACTGAATGTGTATAACAGTGAATGCTGTGCTCAGACATGATGATCATGTCCAGGTCTGGATAGGCAACTTAATTCAGCCCTGAATTTCTTTTGTACAGACCAGCCCATTTTAACTGGTTTCGTTTTGTTTTTGACAGATTTCACCTCTTGGTGGCCCACATCCATAGTGGCCCACCAGTATTTTTCTTGATGGCCACTCCATCCCTGGCTCTGCTTTTTACAAGTGTCCATCTTATGCCCACCATCCACAACTCCCTGGGATTGTGTTTTTCCTGCAGTATTTTTATATGTCTGTGGCCTGCTGTCATCCACTGAGCCCTTCCTGAATCACCCAAGAAGAAAGTCTGTTTGTGTGTCCATGAAACAAAGAGAGCACATTTTCTCACTGAATTGTTTAAACAAGCAGCTCTAATGAGACTCTAACAGCATATAATCTCTAAGATATATACACTAGTGACTAATGAGCAGGTATAAGTTTATTGGAGGTCTGTGAAAGTGACTTGGGTGCATCTCATTACAGATGCTATAGCTGTGCAGAAAGAGTAGGCAAACACCACACTTCAGAGGACCCCCTCATTTACCACTGCTCAGCAGAATGGCTAATGAACATCCTGTGCTTTTTCTTTACTTGGTAGGTGTCAAAGCACCTACCAAACCGCTTCTAAATTAAGTAAGCCTCTTCTTTTTAAGACTCCACACTATAATTGGGTATCTCACATATCTTTATAAAATCACTTGACATAAAATCCTTGACCTTTTAAACTGTTGCAAATAAAAAGTGATCATTGTTTCCTTCAGACAGTGCACAGCATTAAGAACATGTTAAACATCTGGGTATGGACAATATAGTCCATTCCAGCAGCCTAAGATTAAGCACTGCAGTGCTTAAATTGTGCTGCAGGTACTCTTTGTGGGTTTATGGCTCAAAACCTTCTGCTTCTAACACAGTTCATTTTCTGTATGGCTGCAAAAATGAAACCCACATTAAATCCGTGCAAGAGAAAAGTTCAGCCAACATTTCTATCTCCACCAAATGTTGTTGAAACAAGGATCTCAAGAGCATAAGTGAGGACAGGTACTTAGGTTGGTTTTGGAACATTAACATCCCTGAGGTGATGGATGGAGCTTCATCACTCTAGAGAATGCAGTGCTATGTATCCACAGCTCAATATTGGGAGTGTTTATTATACACATTGGGTATGATGACCATTGGCCAGTTTCTCAAACCAGGTCCCGGGACCCTCGGGCCCTGCACAATTTGAGATTCCCTGTTTTAACACACCCCCTACAACTCTGAAAGGGCTTGTTAATAAAGAGTGATAAGATAATCCTTTATTAGTCCAGCAGTGGTGACATTAGGAGGAGACCGTACAATCTGTAAGAGCACTGTCAAACTGCTATACCAGCATGGGTGCATCAATGTGGCTGAATACACAAATTTGATGTCCATCAATAATGTTTAGTAGAGCATTTCTGAAGTCAAAGTTACCTTTGGAAGATATTTATATATTTAGATATATATTTTTGAAATGCACAGTTAAGGTACGGTATGGTACTTCTTTAATTTCACACATATTTCTTTTTTTTTCTTCAAGACCATTGTCTATGGAATAATGCAGCAAGTTATCAGTCTGATCTTGAAGTTGATGGGTTGCAAGCAGCAAAAATGCCCAAGTGTAAGAACAGATTCTTTAAGAAAAAGAGTCACTTTGACAAAGGCCAAACTAATAGCTAGAAGACTGAGAACATCAGACAGGTTCTACGGGGTGTTGTATGCAGGGGTCAACACCTAAAGTACTCCAAGGAAGAGCAATCGGTGAACTGACAACAGCTCATTAATGTGTTTCAAGGAGGTCTTGCCTCTCAACTTACAGGACCCAAAGGAGCTGCCGTTGATGTAATGGGGCAGATGCCAAATGACACCTTCAGTCCATGCCTCAATGAGTCAAAGCTGTTTTGGTGACATTTGTGGAATGTACACAATTTAAGGGTCTAAATACTTTTGAAATCATTTCATGCACATTTTGTAAAATAATAAGAATAATAATATCAGTAATCACGTTTGTTCATTTATTTGATTTGAAGAAACCCAGTTAAAGTTAAAATGACAAACCTTCTCTTACAGTGAAAGATGATGCTTCACTAAAGCCTGTAATGTCTGTCATCATTAGAACTCAGTGAGGATAATGCAGAAAGCTGTACATTGCCCCCACTAAGAACCCAGTAGGAACATCTTAATAGCTTCACCAGCTTGCAAGTGCCCTGTGTTGACACCATGTTCTTGTTTTTCCCTGATTCTGTCTCCTCGGATTCCATCCTCTGTAGTTGTACCTCTGAATCAGTAAGAAGGAAGCCCTCTTTTAAACCACATTATAAAAACCTTTCCTTTATATGGGGCATGGTGTAAAAATTGGGACAAGACAGAGAGGAGTTCCTGAGGGCATGCTAGCTCCTGGATCAAGCCTCAGGCTGATGCCTCTGAAAAGGATCAGATGTGATAGAAGAGTGCAGATGTCAGCTTCATTTTCCAAGATGTTTGAGAAAATATTAGCTCTGAAATAAAGGTCTGCCATTCATTGTATTGTGCTGTAAGATTAGTCTGTGTATTGTGTAAATGATGATAGACATTTCACAGATAATGACTGATAAATCTAGAAGACTTATTTACATGTACAGGTTAAATCTCTATATATTTTGGCTGGATTTTATTTACACTTTTCACTAAAATGCACGTCTGATATGAACAGAATTTTTTGTGCAAAAAGAACTTAAATTATTGTTGACATTTTGATTCAAGTATCCACTGTGAACATGGTCTCACAGCCAATGCATTATATGTTGACCGTGGCCAAGAGCTGTATCTGATCACATCCAATTGGTTTGAGTGATCCAATCATAACTGTAACATAGAGAGATCACAGAAAAAAAAACAAGCTGTATACAGCCCGTGGTGACGTTACTAGAGTAAAGCAGCTGGTTATTCATTTTTTAAATGGTGGTTTGGAGTGGTTTACTTATGCAACCCAAGATGCTTTACACTCTCAAGGTGCTACATAGGGTTTTAGAGGCACTGCCACAGAAAAACTATTTTTTGGCTCCATTTGTGAAAAAGAGATATATGGGTGAAGAACTTTTTATATGTTTGAATAATCCACCAAAATATTTTAAAATGTATTAGAACTTTTTTCTTTAACCTCTTTATGAAAAATGGTTCTTTAAGAAAGCAAGCTTCCACTTCCTGCCTTTGGACTTGTTGTCCACCCTCCATTTGTGACTACACTGATGTTTACATGGACTCAAAATATTTTTCTTACAACTGCTGCTATTATTATTATCATTATTATTATTGTCACCATCATGCCAAGCATGTTGGCTAGCCAGCAGTGATGCATGGGCAGCAGTTTCAAAAAGAGGTGTTGGCTGGCTTCACATAGATAAAAAGAGGCTTGTGCTTGTCCTCACCCTCCTAGTGGTGGGAGCATAATGATGTGAGGGGGGGTTGGGGGCAGGGTGGGAGCATAATGAGGTTATGTAATTGATATTTCCAAATCGGAGGAAAAAAAACAACCAAAAAATGCTGTTGTGCTAAATGCTGGTTGTTCTTTGTAGCACCTTTACTTTTTAATCAATAATATTCTATATTAAGGTATTCAGTGTCTAAAAACTCACACACTGTGTGGATGCAGATGGATCAGCATGTTAAAGTCATGGGCTAAATGAGTCCAGCACACATTAAAATTCATCAGAATCGTAACATGACATATTTCAGGGCAAGCGAAATCAAATCAAAGCGAATCTGAACAGATGACGTGCTGAGTTAATAAGCTGTGCTGACCCAAATCAAACACAACTGCAGGTGACATGACACTCTGCAGCACCAACATGAGTGTGCATAAGTAATATGTTTTATGCCATCACTGAGGGCACAATGTGCATGGTAATAGACCATTTCCCAGATGTAATCACAGGAAATCTGTAGCTGCTTTGTGACACAATATTACACAAAGCCAAGCAGTGTCATCATAACATATATCGGCACCACCCAAAAACATTTACTGGAAGCAAGCAGAGAAAGACATGATGCGTCCTTGGGATTTGTTACCATAGTAACAAAAGAAATGCTGGATCAACTAAAGTTATTTATTATATATCATATTCAAAACTGACTCAATTAAGATTAATCACTATGAATTTGTTCAAAATGATCAATCTTCATTGAGCCAAATTAAAAGTAATAAATCACATTAAAAACTCTGTGGTTGTACAGATCAGGACGATTGAAAACAAGGAAGCCTAATTAATAACTCAATCTATGCTCTACTGGTTGTGGCTGACCACCACACTCAAAGTTCAATTATTATACACACCAGTTATGAGATAGCAGTACAACATTCATTTCAATTATTGTACTATCAAAAATGTAGCTAAGGGGACAGTATGCAGACAGAATGTATTAAAGGAACCATTCAATGGAACAAATAATTTTATGCTTGTCAAAAGCTAATGTGCTTAACAACAGCTTAATCAGCATCCTCTGCTTCAGCTGGCCCTGCAGTATCCATCTCATTTTTGCCATAAAAACACCTTGCAATGCATTTTAATCATTTGTTTATGGGTGTAAAAATGATAAGCACACCATATGGACAAATGTATTGGGACACTTGCCAGGATTAAGACTGACTTTGGTTTGGCTTCCCAGACGCATTGACACCCATTTACAACCCTACCCAGAATTTGACTTTCATGGTGGGCTTGCAAATATTTTTATGAGCTCTGTTCTGTTCTCAGTTTAGCTAGTTTACAAGCATGATCCAGCTGATGATGCTTGACCAAGCTGATTAACCAGTATGACCGGCTTCACCAAGGTGGTCAACCAGCATGACCACCATTACAAAAATCAAATGGAACATACCCTATAGCCAGTTATGGCCAAAAGAGGGCATGCTTGTGCCCGGGGGAGCAGATTTTAAACCAGCTTGACCATCAAAGACTATCAACAAAAGCTGGTGTTAAACAGGATGCTTCAGCAGGGTTGTCCCACAAGTTTTGGTTTATTGAGAAAAAGTTCATTTTCCATCTCCAAATTAATGTATGAATTTCCTACCATTAGCTTCCCTGAAATCCAATAATCTACCACTAAGGACATTCAGGTTCACTTTATTTATTCATTTAATTTTCCCCATTGAGAACTGTCTGCAGAACCTTTAAACAATTTAGAGCAGCTGCAGCCCCTTCTGTACATGTCTTTCTGAGCTAAAGCAGAATTCCTTGCAAAAAACACTCCTCTACTCCTCGGCCCACTTTCATTCCTCAGTCCTCACTGCCCATTTAAATGAAGATGAAATAGCAGGTCATTCCAAAGAGTTCCACATAACCTATAGCAGAGTGGCCAGCCCATTCATAATGAATTTATTAGATGTTTTTTTTGGCCTGGACTTCAATCAGAACAGAAATCCTTTGTACCTTATCAGTGTTAAAGGCACAGTAACAAAAACAGCACATTTAATTCTTTTTAAAGAGAGGTTGAAGGGTGGTGTAAAAATGAATTATGGCTGTTTTCGTTACATAAAAACATACACATTTCAAACATGGCTAAAATAAAATTTAGGATATGGGCATTTTTTACAAGCATTGTTTTCATTTGGATTAGTTGAGATTGATTTATGTGATGTATACTAGTGCACCTCAAATATGAACAAAAGGTAAACTCATTCATATATGATAGTTTATATACAGATTAAAAGTGGCATATTTCAATGTTGATACTGTGGGTTTAGTGGTTTATTCAAACTCAAAATCCGATATGCTAATATCTAATTATTAGATATAACAAATGAAAACAAAGTAATAAGAAAAAGGCTTAATATGTTCTATTTCTTTGAGATGCACTACTATGTAATGACAATGACGAACAAAGCAGAACTATTATGAGAACTTAACAGAAGCCAAAACTGCTTTCTTTAACAGAAAATATAAATGTAAACAAACCGAGTCTATGTTAAAAATCACAGAAGATTATTCTGTTCTGAAAACATTTCCAAGACAAGGGGTCTTAAGAACATTCAGTATTGGGTTTAACAATTTTTGACATCACAGTATCCTGATATTATAAGGCATGTAGCACTTCAAATTGTAATAATTTCCCCCAATAATGGAATTTTGGGCACAGAAATGAAAAAAAAAAAAGCAAAAAAAAAAAAAACACAAAAAACAAGTGTGCACTTAACTTGTAATATTTTGCCTAATAATACAGGGTCTTTAATCATTGATTGAAGACAATTTTAAGTAATACTTTGTCACTACATTACTGTAGTTTTTTTCCATTTGGAATTACGTTACTGTAAACTAGTGTTAGAGTTACATTCCTGGGATTATTGCATTATTGGGAAAATAATACTATATTAAGTGCTAAAATCCTGTTTTTCCTGTGTTCTTTTTCATGTAACATAGAAAAAGTTAATTTATTTTGCCATTTTATAGAAATAATCCCAAAATCTCAAAAACTATTTTATTTAAGCACCTAGTTATAATGCTGTACCTAGGTTGAATAAAGTTGCAGCCAATTACATTCAGAAAAAACCTTCCATTACAGCATAGTTTAAGTCCCATATTTTACCATTCTGACAAGGAATGTAAACCTCAGTTGATTCAAACAATGCAAAACCCCAAGTTTAATAATGTTAATGCTGAAAGAAATAAGGCAGCCTTTTGATGATTCACTTGTTCACATACATTCAGTGGCCTTAAGCCACCTAAATGAAATGTTAAGATAAATCTGAATAAATTAAAAGGTTTATGTTCATTAGGCACTACTGCAGCAAGGCTGCTGGATAAGAGCACGGAGGCATTTTCTTTCCTCAGCAGTTAAATAATTCAACAGATATGTTGAATTTGAACACATCAAATATCTTACAATCTCCAAGACCTATTAAACAATGAATAGGTGAGCAGGTTTAGTTTTATTTTACAATACTGTTCAAATGTTTGCTATTATATTTTAATCTGTTTAATTAGGAATATTTGTCCATGGACTTCAATGCTTGTTGCCTTGCTTGGGGTGTATTTTAGATTTTAGTTTTCATGCTGAGGTTGTTTCCATGGGACCTGAATTCCTTATATATTTAGGTGGAAGGGATTCCTATTGGGGTTCTGAAAAGTTCTAGGTGTTCATAATAATTTGAGCCCAACTGTGTTAATGTGTAGCTTTGGTTCAGAGTAGGATTTGACACACAAACCCATGAACAGAGAGTCAGAGCATCTGATCTGAGAGAGAGTGTGAGAAAAGAGAGAGAGAGAGAGAGAGAGAGAGAGAGAGAGAGAGAGAGAGAGAGAGAGAGAGAAAATATATGACAATTAGGCTCAGAATTTCAGACCACAAACTTGTTCTTGGTAGTTGAGCCACTCTTAGTGGCTGTATCCGCATGAGATTGATAGCCGATTGTCATTTTCATTGGGATACCTAATCGCTCCTTATACACCCTCCTGTGGAAACAACCAGACACACATTTTATTATTATTATCCACTCTGTTTCTTTTGCAATACTTCAATGATATGTGGTTTGTACATTTTGCATCTGTGTGTGTGTGTGTGTGTGTGTGTGTGTGTGTGTGTGTGTGTGTGTGTGTGTGTGTGTGTGTGTGTGTGTGTGTTCATCTCACCCTATGTGTGTAACTGCATCTCTGTTCTCATAATCAGTTGTCCAAACAGCAATTTTGTCTCCTTTTGTTCGGACATTGACTACAGCACCACACACATCGTCACTGTAGTCATCAAAGGCCTCTCCTATGAGGCAAAGCAGCTGCAAGCATAGAATGAAAACATTACAATGACATCAAAGCTGCAAATGGTTCCCTGCAAAAGCAGGCTAGAAGAGCGGTTTTACAAGGACTCACCGTTTCCAGCCAAAAACGGTCCAGGTCAAGTTTCCTCTGCTGCTTGTTGAGGGTGATTAGCCAGCGGCCTCCTTTCTTATTTCTGTCATCCTCCCACATGGGCTCAATACCATCCTTAATATGTGAAGGAGGATAAAAGACAAAAGGTAGTCATTTTGACTATTGTTCAGACTGCAAACACATAGCAATGACAGTTCACATTTCAAGCAGAACAAATCACACCAACAGAGACCACAAAAAAATCCAAAATGAAACTCACTTTGAACAGCGAGTAGTCACAACCAGACATCAAATTACTGGACAACTGAATGTGGTTATAAAGCCTAAGAAGACAATTTGTTCATATGAAACAGTTATTTTTTCTGCAAGTTATACACATCTCATTAAAACAAAGCCATTCAAAAATGAACCAAATTACACACAAATGTCATGTACACATAAGAGATTAGACGTACGCCCAAAAATCCTCTACTGTGTCAAACTTGGAAATCAGCCGCAGATTAGCTTGCCATGTTTTGCTCTTGTCATTTTTGAAAAACCATAAAGACCATCTGTTGAAAACAAGCAGATAAGAAAGGCATCCTTTCCAGTAGCTCTTATGATCAATAAACAGCTTAATTATCAATAGTCATAAAAGTGAGTGTGAGAGAATCTAGGCTCCTAAGTTTAGACCACAAACTAAAAATTTTAAAGTGTGATTGATAGACTGGCTCACCTGTTTTGTAGTGGATGTTTGATATAACACTCAGGGCTGATGATTTCCTGGTTTGTCTCCTCAGAGTTCTCCTCTTCACACTTTGGTGGATTTGAGATGACTTCCTTAAAAAGAATAGGAATAGCAGCAATAAGAAACATTTAAAATGATCACAATGCAGAGAACAGCTTCATACTAATCACACACACACACACATCACTGAACTGTGTTAAACAGACCCTGGGCTCAGTTAGTGGAATAGCACAACCCTGCTTAAAACAGGCTGACCAGCTCTAACAATTCTTAACCAGCAAAGTGTGTTTTGTTTGAGTTTGGCTTGTTTATAAGATGGATTATGACAAAGCTCGACTAAGGTTATTGACCAGAATGACCAGCATGACCAGGCTGGCTGACCAGTATAACCAGGTTCACCAAGCTGGTCAATGAAATGTTAAGCATGACCAGTATGACCAAGCTTATTGACCAGCAGGACCGCTTTTATTTAAGAACTATTTTAATTTAGGACCTACTGATAACGCCATGCCTAGACTGAATCAAATTGCAGCCAATTACATTCAGACAAAAACAAACTGTCCATTACAGCATAATTAAGTCCCATATTTTACCATTCTGTCAAAAAATGTAAACCTCAGTTATCAAAAACCTCAAAATATTAATAAAAAACACACTGAATTACAAAAACCCAAATGCAATGTTAATTCTGAAAGAAAAAGGCAGCCTTATGACTTGCTTGATCATATGCATTCAGGTGCCATTAAATTAAATGAATTTTTAAGATAAATGACCAATCTGATCGACCAGCAGGTCCAAGCTGGCCGACCAGCCTGACCAAAATCAAATGCAACATTACACTATGCTGGTCTGGAGCTGGTCACCAAGCTAGTTTACCAATACAGGACACATGTTCATCTTGATCAGCAGCTTTTCAACAATCTCATCGTCGAGCTGGATTTTCCAGTGGGGGAAAGTCAACAGCTTGAACAGAAATATAGGAAATATAAGCAGTAACTGATACATTGTGTAGACTATTATTATTATGGAGATAAATAGTTTAACGGGTGGTCTTGCTTGGAGACTTGGGTCCTGTGGTAAGTTTACTGGAGCATGAACCTGACCCTACAGATGTGGTGTAGACTAACTGCAGTGGTCAGCTGACTTTATCAGTCTTCCTGAAGTTCATTCAGTGTCTGACAGAGACTGTGCGTTCATTAGAGACCGATTAAAACCAAGATTTAATGTTAGCCCACTGCCAGAGGAGTGGTGACAACACTGCTGACCAGCACAAGAACCCACACACACACTAATAACACACACACTAATAACACACATGACCACACATACTAATAACACACAAGAACACACACTAATAATACACAAGAACACACACATTAACACAGCGTGACACGCCATGAAGCCTGTGCTCACAGCTACAGCAGCGGGGTGACTGGACAATAAACAGTTTACAGACGGTTTCGGCGTGTTAACGTGTCCAGGCCGCTGTGAGTTTTACCATAACAAACTCAGAAGTTGTTGGAAACGTGGGGAGAGCAGCTCATTCACGCAGCCGGATTAACAGCATGGAGTTGCTGTGGAGGACACGGCATGGCTATCCCGAATTAAAGCCCTCCACACGCTCGTAAAGGCAGAGCGCGGGCCTCGCGCCGCACACTAAAGCAGCAGAGTTACAATAATGCCTGGACTCACCGGCTCCGCGGCCGCCATTTTACCGAGGACTGGCCCGTTCACACGCAGGCCTCATATGGACACACACAGGCAGCTCAACCTCAGCACTCACTGCTCTGCACAGGGACTCGACCGTCCTGTCGTACTTTCTGAACACTGACAAGACGTGTTTGAAGCCTCGCTGCTCATGAACAGGCGTAAAGAATACGACAGGACACGTCTCCGAGTTATCTGTGGTGAAGTGACTTTAATGCAGTTTATAGAGCAAGTCCGCCTCTAAACAGCGCTCTCACACACGCTGCAGATAAGACGGCGACAGCGCGGGCTTCAGTTAAGCGCTGGAGCTGTGTTAAGGTGGATGGACTGCTTTAAAGTGGACGGGCTGTTTTGTGTTGTTGAATGTACGGTGACGTCACGGAGTGCTGCGTTTGACAGAATAGACCGGAAGCCGCCGGCGAGCAGCCCCTCGGCCGACGCTCAACTGGAGGGTTTAACTGGCCTATTGGTGGAAAACCTACAATGTCCAGAGAACCGACGACTGTGAGTGATGCCACCGGGAGACACCGCCGCGCTCTGCTGGAGGCGGGAGGTCCCAGCAGGCTCCTGTGTGGCTGTGTATCCGAGCAGGTGAGAAGTGCGCTCTGAGCAGATAGAATCCGAATCCAAAAGTACAGACCGGGATTTCGTTGCGACCGCCTGAACGGCTCTGCTGCGGCTCAGCCACACACAGCCCACCAGGCGGTTGGAACCAAATCCCGGAACGGATTTCAACTGGATTTTCAACCTCTAGTACGTCTAAACAGTGGGTCCAGGTCCCCAAAATAAAAGTCTTATGACTAAACCCCGCCTTTTGAACTCCTGCTAATTTACCATCTCTAAAAGCACATATGGGGTACTCAATGTGTTTTGACTCAGTATATTTAGTCTGCAAGCGTTTATCTCTCTCAGCTCTGCAGTGATGTGTTACTGTGTGTTGCACTTGTCTGAGTGGATCAGACACAGCAGTGCTGCTGGAGCGTTTAAACATTGTGACCACTCTATTAGACACTCCTGACAGCACTTATATGCAGTGGTGGACAATCCAGGTCTACAAAATAAAAGTCGGATTGTTAAACCCTGCTTTTTCAACACCTGTGAATTTACCATCTCTAAAAACATGTCATACTGAATGTATTTAGTCTGCAAGCGTTTATCTTAGAGTTTGACATGTGAACATGACTTAAGACGTAGTTCTTGCTTACATAGCATTTTGAAGGTGATTTTCCATAGAAAGTTCATGACTCAACTCATTCCCTTCCTCGGAAACCAGTCCAGTCAGTGAACATGCACAGTAGATAAAATATATATAAATATAAATATAAATGGAGCACAATATAAGCTGAGGTGTATTGTATTGAGGTTTTAAGTGCTCTCAACTCCTCCTCTACTCTTTTCCCCTCCACCTCCATTCATGCTCTCAAAAACACACTATGAAGAGGGAATTGGAGTTAATGCACATAAAGAGGAAATGAATATCACATTTTAATATGTTTAAATAAAAGGAACAGACTGAAGTAGGATCTCTTGCTGTGTCCTAATGTTTTCACATGGTATTTCACACATCATATATATTGCCATGCAGCTAAAACATATCAGCATATAATTTGTTGTCTGTATCACCCAGCCCTAGTTTAAACGGGGATTCAAAGTGGTTTGATGAGAAAGGGACCCTCACTCTATAGAAACTTAGTCAGAATTTTTTTTTTACAGTTTTGGTGATGGGACCAAGTCATCTGACGAATTTAATGAGCCAAAGTTACCACACAGAATGCTATTAAGGGAAACGGGTATGGATGTAAGGATATTGGGACCCCTGCTCATTGATTTTTCCTTCTGAAATAAAGTTTATTAAAAAGAGTTCATCCCTCGTTTCTGTCTCTACTCTCCAGACAATACTTTCTACTAGATTTTTAGAGCCAATCTATTTGAATTCAGTAACAAGAGCGGTAGTGATGCCAGGATGTTGGATAATTATCACCCCACCTCATCCCCAACTCCTGAGCTCAAGATTCCAGAGAACAAAGGTCCACTGCTCCATAGCTAAAAGCGGGTGTATCCCACCCCTGGCCTTAGGTTTGGTGCCAATTTTCTCATATTTATCTGGCTCGTTTTTAAGTCTTATTTTATTGGCAGTACTTCTCTACAGAGACTAGACAACCTGTGCATATGCATTTGCACATTTGTGACTGCAATGGGTGCAACTTAAAGTAACTGAATACATTCATTTGGACATATAGTTTACATGCAGAGCAGTTTGAGGGGAAAATAGTATTCTAAACGTGTTTTGCCACTCTTTTACTATGATTAACATCACATAGAAAACATGCCGGTTCAGAGGTGACTTTCAATAGTGAATAAACTGGTGCATTATGGACATCGTTTACCCGGTTTACTACCAATACCACTGAAATGAAATCTGATTCAATAATAACAATATATTTTTTCACTTCAAACCACTCTGAATTACTTTCTTTACATTTAAACCACCCAAAAATCTTTGAAATGTTCCTTTAATTAATTAAACTTCTTTTTTGCAAAATACCCCCTGCTTTAGTGCTGCATATTTCTGTAAATGTTTCACATTCGTCACCTGTTCGTGGATCTTTGATTGATTTTATAGATTAGTAACAGTAGTTTTTATAGTAGTTGAATAAATATGATACTTGTAGAAAACAAGATTTTTTCTTTTGTAGCTGTCCATTGAATGAATTCTACTTCCTATATTGGAGCACTTTGTAGTTTTATAATTACAAACTCTATTCCATCTGGTTCTCTGCATACTTTGCAAGCCTCCTTTTACCTTGTTCTTCAATGGTTAGAACCTCACAGGACTGCTACAGAACAGTTTTTTGGGGTGGATTCTCAGCACTGCAGTGGCAATCACATAGTGGGGATGTTATTGTGTGTTGGGCAGGTATCGGTGGATCAGACACAGCAGTGCTGCTGGAATATTTAAACATGGCATGTACTCACACCCCAGAAGCACTGTTTTGTCTGTGTTCATACCAACTCAACTTACACACCACCACCATGTCAGTGTCACTGCAGTGCTGAGAATGACCCACCACCCACATGCTCAAGCTCTGTGATGGTCCTGTGGGGCCTTGAACATTGAAGAACAATGTAAAAGGAGGCTTATAAAGAATGCAGAGAAACAGAAGGTCTACAGTCTTTAATATTACTTCTGTACTACACCGCTACTATACTACACATAACTTAACTCAGGTTCAAAGGTATTGTCCCACAGTATTCCTTAGCCTTGTTTTGTGTCTGACCACAGCTTCATTTGAGGATGGGAGAGGACATTATAATGATCCCACAACAATAACCGTCAGGTATTTTGTCTTCCATATAGGGGTATGAGGTAAAAAAAAACAAAAAAAAACAACAACAAACACTGCCAACTTACACCAGGCCATCTTGCTCTCATGTGTTTTGACAGTTTTGCCTGTGTTGTTTCCTGGCTGTTCTCACAACGGACCTGTTTATACTTGCATTCAATATAATGTCAATGTTATTATTATTATAAAAATCTAGATAAAATATTCAGGTAGGCAGCCATGTGCAATGAAGCGTATCAGTTTTAATTTGGTTACATTTATAGTTTGCGAAATATATTATATACAGTATGTTCACACCAAAACACTTAAAACGCTGGGTAATATATTTAAGTCATGCTTGGGCTTAACTGAAAATTCAATGGATGGAGTGCAGATTTAGCCACCAAATTCACTTTTGATTATGATTATCTTCTTCTATAATCCAATGCCTCACACAGATTTTAAGTCTTATGTTCTGACATAAAATACAAAAGAAAAAAGAAAAAACAGCAACAAAAAAAGAAACGCATCTGTTGTAGCTATGTCACTATGTGGTCTGAAATGGCCACACAGTCCTGATCAAGGAGGGAGATTTTCTAGTGCTGTTTCAAGTGTGATTTGAATGTTAATGATGAAAAAATCACATTACTTTAGTTTCATTGATGTATTTTTAATAGTGGGCCATTCTGCACCAACTCACCTAGTTCTCACATCATAAATTAGTAAAAGCTTCAACTTAATTCAAGCAACCTTGCAAAATGTCAAAGCTGAGCTCCAAATAGGTTTCTGTATATGACATTTTAAAGCTCTAAATTATATCCATATAATGGATGTCATGTTTAACTGTTTATAGAATGATTTTACTAAGATTAAATATTAACCAGGTATAAATATAACAGTGTTCAAAAATGTTTTATGCAGTATTCCTACATTCCTACAGAATCTGTGAATTATTAACATCTGAATGCAGTATTTAAATCTACTGCATGAGTTAGACCTTACCCACTAAAGATTATTACCTGGAAAGTTAAAAACGTAAAAAGTTAAACATAAATATAATAGTTATTGAACATTGTTTCAATGTGTACATGGTTATGAGTTTTTATGGGAATCCAAACTGGACAGATCAAAGCAGCCAATTTACACATACATGGAGCAGCGGGCAGCCTTCACTGCAGCAACCGGGGAGCAGAGAGGGTTAAGGGTCTTGCTGAAGGGCCCAATAGTGGAAACTTAGCAAAACCAGGTATTGAACCCACAACCCTGTTATCAGTAACCTAGTGTTTTTACCACTGAGCCACCACTGTCCCACAACACAGTGAGCTGATTTGGAATCAAGGATTTTCTTCACCAGTCATTCTTAAGAAAATATTTCTTCTGAAATCTGCTGTTATTCACCAGGGGTTTTTAAATTGAGATTTGTTCAATTTATAATTAAGTGATAATAATACATTCAGCACATCACTGGTATACACAGAATCCACGCTTCCGATCCATAATCTACTCCAAAATCACCCACAGAATTCCTCCAGTCATGATAAATCATAAATAACTCAATACAGTCCCCTCCAAAAGGATTAGAACTGTGAGTCCAATTTCTTTATTTTGCTGTAGATTGAAAAATTTTGGGTTTGACATTAAAAGAGGAACATGTGACCAAAGAGCAATATTCCAGCTTCTATTTCCAGTAAGATGAGGAAGGCCAGGCTGGAATTTGCCAAGAAGTACAGAGACAATAAGTTTTATGGACTAATGAGACAAACATTAACCTTTGTCAACATGATGGAAAGGCTAACGTTTGGAGAAAGAAAGGATCCCAAACATATAAACTCATCAGTGAAACACTGGACGTAGTGTCATGTCTTGGGCTTGCATGGCTTCTTCTGGGACAGGCTCATTTATTTTCATTGATGATGGAAGCAGTAAAGTGAGCTCAGAAGTCTACAGAAACATTTTGTCTGTCAATTTAAAGAAAAATGCAACCAAACTGATTAGGAGATCCTTCATTAGGCAGCAAGATAATAATCCAATACACACTGCCAAACCAAATAGGAGTTCATCAGGGACAAGAAGTGGAAAATTTGATATACTGGCCTAGTTGATCTCCAGACCTAATCCCTATACCATCGGGAGTAACTCCCCAAAACAATCACCAACTGAATGAGGCTGCAGTGAAAAGAGCATCACAAAAGAAGAATGAAATGTTTAGTGATGTTCATGGGTCACGGGTTTGATGCAGTTATTACAAGCAAAGGATTTGCAACTAAATATGAAGTCTTATTCACTTTAATCTATTTGAAGTTTTATCTGTTCCAATACTTTTGCTCAGAAGAAAATGGGTGGGTTCAGACAAAAGGTGCTATCTTCTGAAATGTGCATCAGATCCTACCTGTAATTAGAGGTTTGTGTTCATGTTTTGTGTTTGTGTTCATCTACTTTTGTTCATGAAGTCTTCTGCAAACATTAGACTGTGAGACCTTCACCCCGCCCTCTGAAGGTTGTTGCTGATGCCACTAACAGTATTACTGTTTATCTTTAATTGAATACAGTGATGTGGATTAAAATGAAACTGAATTTAAAAATGTCTTCCAGCCTGAACCAGATTTTGTACACGTTTCTGATCTAAACCCTGCTCTTCCTTCTCAGAATGACCTAAGGGCGAGGGCACGACCTCCAGGCCATTCTAGTTGTGAACATGAGCCTCAGGATGCAGTGGATCCTGCCCCAGATGTAGCACTGGTGGATGACTGTGAGAGGCTGGGCACTCTGTTTGGAGAGCTGAATAAGTGTCTGCGAGGTGTGGGCTTCACTCAGCTCTACTTTGGGGAGAAGATTGTAGAGCCTGTGGTGGTCCTGCTGTTTTGGGCTCTTCTCTGGTTCCTGGGCATCCAGGCCCTTGGCCTTGTGGGGACTCTGTGCATTGTCATCATCTACATCCAAAAATAAAAGGCCTTGGCAGGACAGGCATGCTGAAGCACAAATGAACAAGTTCCAGCCTTGCTGTAGAGGAGAGAAGTTGTAGCTCTCTTGCACTGCCCTAACACAGATCAGATTAATGAATGTCTAATGAGCGCATTATGGGGAGTGGTGTTTTGGGGTCTTTGTCTTGTGCCAGGCTCAAATGATTATATTAGCATTAGAGGTGCACTGATATCGGAACTGTGGGCCAGAGCTGATATCTGATAGTAATTTGTGTACATGTCTGACGGAATTAAGAATGTAGAAATTGGGACAAAAACTAATCTTTAAAAATAAATTGGATCAGCATTATAGAGATCTATAACTGTAGGTTCCCGTGGTTAAACATTTGGGGAAGAATGAATAAAATGTAGATTTGCTGTGGAGTAGATTAAATGTATCCCTCAAATGTAATCATGTAAATGATGTGATAAGTAATATTCGCAGACACTGATGCAGTTCCGATATTCCTTGCATTCGTAGTAAACATACATAGTGCCTTGCAAAAGTTTATTCAGTAGAAGTTGTAGTTTGCCGTATTATTATTTCTTCAGTTTCATATCAAAACCTTGTTTTTTATCATTTAAAAAAACAGGAGGTGGTAATTACATTACAGGACATATTCAGGGTGAGTGCACCAGTCTGAATCTATCTACATTAAAGTTAAGAGCCTTTTTTTGCCCTTAAGTTTCCATTGTGAAAGTACAAGGTTTTGTTCCAACGGCTATGATTTGTAGATGAAATAAAAGCATATGAATTATATATAATGCAAGAAAATAAAAACAAGGCACTCCATGCTTTTACAAGGCACTATAAGGCAGAGGTTGTTCTAGTCAAGGATGAACATGTTCAGGGATGGGATTTACAGACTCTACTGTAATGAAGAACTCTTTACTGCTATGTAAGTGAAGTGCTTTGGATATGCATGCTTTTCTTGACTATCAAATTTTTACAGACTGGTGAGGGAATGCATTTTCATGACTAGCATGGATGTAGAAGAAAAGCACTTTAAACAGACAGAAAAGAATGGTACTATATTACCTTATTCCAAGAGAGTGATCCACACCAGTCATACTTTCCTTTGAAGAAGAAAGGCTGCATAGCTTCTTGGGGGTATCCATCTTATTGTCCCTCCAGTCATTCCTGCATTGTCCATACAGGTGCACTAGATGGCAGCCTTTTCTTAGCCCCCTTGTCATCGGAGAATCTGAGTGGAAAAAAATGATTGACCTCCATTTTAAAGTTCTTCGTTCCCTCTCTTTGTGTCAGGTTAGAAAAGGCTAGCTGACGAAAGTGCACAAATCTGAATTTGCCTTGTGAACATGCAGCTCCATTATGTCCATTACACTTACATTTGAGTGCTTCTCAAAATGATAGAATATTTTGAAAATGTTTATTCCTGCTCATAATTTCATTGAAAAACTTAAAACTGTCATGTTATATAAATGACATGTAAAGTGTAATATTTCAAGCTTTTATGTTGTTGTTTTTGCTCATGAAAATCCAGAATCTCACATTATTAAAAGAATTAATGTTAACATTTAAAGTAAAAAAATGTCTCAAAATTAAAATAAGGCTTGAAATATGTCATTTTAAATGTAATGAAAATGACATGTGACAGTTTACTTTTTGAACTAAATTATGAAGATCATTCCCAAAATATTCTGTGTATATTCCTTTTAGATGCACTGGTACTGCTAAGAAACACAGTTTATCATGAACAGACATAGAGTTCATCTTATTTATTGTGTAATAAGAATATTATGCACTTACTTGATTGTTTTGCTGCCTAACATAAAATTGGTACCAACTTAAGAGTTACGGTAAAGATTGTAAATAAACAAATATTTATAACAGTTTAAATATAAAAAAAATGCTTATGATAAAATGCTGTTGCTTACAGGCTTTAATTTTATTACACCCATCTTGTGGACAAAGGTTATGAAAATGCCTGATATTTACAGTATTTACATAATATTTATCTTTACAAATGATGGGATGAAAATGATAACTGTTGGAAAGAAAATGAGTTAAACTGCTCTGCATATGTTTATGGTGCATTTGCTTCCCTGCTAGAATGTGTTTTTCTGCCTCACAGGTATAAAATATCTGTAAATGAGATTTTCTGTGAGTCTGAGCTGAGAATGCGGAGCTGTTGGTGTTACAGCTGTAGCATGGGTGCACTGTTTCACTGTCACTGTAATTCTCCCAAGTCGTTTATTTTCCTCTTTCTTTGAGCACAAATGGGCATCAGTGCAGTTCACAGCAGTTCCCTTGTACCTCATGCATTGTGCCATGGCTTAGATGATTATTTATGCCTCTTGCTGTATTTTCTATCAGTCTTTTGGGATGATTTATTTGAAAGTAAACAAATTTTTGAAAAAGAATTTTGCATCTGTAACTACAATCAATTTGACTTGAATATTTACAAATCTGAATAAAGTTTATTTTATGTTTTTAAAGAAAAACTGTGTACTGTTGGATTGGGATGTTGGCTTTTAAAGCCGTAACACTTGAAATCATTTGAATTGAAGCATTTTGAGGCTGAACAACTTTTGTTTTGTAACTGTAAAGCAATGATACAACAGATGTATACAAACACAAAGACATACAAAGATGATCTATGTCCTGTCATATCATACAAAATGATCAAAATAAATCCTATGCCCAACTGGAGTGCTACAATCACTGCATTCCAAAATGATTGTCTATTTAGCACTGAATATTTAAACCAGTCTGGTTTATGATTCTCTCCCCAGCCTCCTCAGTTTTCACAATATAACATGTACATAAGTATTCACAGCCTTTGCCATGACACTCAAAATTCAGCTCAGGTGCACCTTGTTTCCACCAATCACCCTTCATATGTTTCTACAGCTTGATAGGACACCAGTGGTTGATTGGAAGGATGACTGCAGATGTACAGAGACATCCTTGACAGCCTGCTCCACGGCGCTCTGGACCTCAGACAGATTTATCCTCCAACAGGACAATGCCCTTAAGCACACAGCCAAGATAACAAAGGAGTGGCTTTGGGACAACTCTGTGAATGTCCTTGTCCAATTTTTGGCTGCAATTACAGCCTCAAGTTATTTTGAATATGATGCTACAAACTTGGCACACCAGTTTATGGGAAATTCTCAAAAGCTTGAGAGTCTCTGCAGAACCTTCTAGTGTGTGAAGCTCGTAGCATCATATTCAAAATGACTTGAGACTGTAATTGCTGCCAAAGGTGTTTCAGAAACGTATTGAGCAGAGGCTGTGAATACGTATGTACATGTTATATGTTTGTGTTTTAATTTTAACATATTTGCAAAGATTTCAAAACCACAAACACAATGAAAATAATATGCAATCTATGTTTAAATATGCAACAGTTCAGTACAAAACCACACACGCTATTAGTATTAGTATAAAACTGCATTTATCAGCTATGTTTGGGGGCAGAGTGACTGAAACTAATATTTAGCTGAGAAGATCATTTACGTAACTCAGTAACCAAAGTGCCAGATAATTACATACTATTTTACAGTGCAGCAAGTTCTAGTACAAACCTGTATATTGTCGCTATCCAATGAAAAACATGTATCTCCAAAATGAAGATACTACAGAGAGAGAGAGAGAGAGAGAGAGAGAGAGAGAGAGAATTTGCTTCCTCAAAGAGACTTTGGCATTCGAGTATATAAATGAGTGCCAAATATTTCACTCTCTTTCAGGGTCAGCGCTGAGACATGGCTACTGCAGGAAAGGTATTACATTTATCCTTTGTATTTTTCATGAATTTAAACTGTGCTCTTCCTTAATATTTATATGTTTTTTAAATATTTATAAGGAGATTTTTTTTGTGCATGATGCAGACTGCAACACTTATGTTACAATGTCTTCTGTGTTTTTCTAATGTATGTTAATTAAGCATTTCACAAAGACTTTAAATAGCTAATTATAGTAAACAGACTATAATTCTGATCATTCATACAGCAACTTGTGAAAGTATTGACCGCCCTTGACTTTTTTATGTGATGCATCTGCACAAAACACTAAGTTGGTGAACTGAAAATGCTATGAATCCCCTAAATAGTTCTGATGCAACAAATTACCTTCAGACGTCACATGATTAGTGATGTGAAGTGATTGAAGTCTACATGTGTCACATGTTCTGTCAGTATATACACACACCTGTGCTGAAAGTCCCCAGAGGCTGCAATACCATTAGGCAAGAAGCACCACTAACCAAACAACACCATGAAGATCAAGGAGATCTCCAAACAAGTCAAGGACATAGTTGTTGAGAATTAAAATTCAGGGTTGGGTTATAAAAAAATATAAAATTTTCTGATGATCCCCCAGAGCATCATCAAATGCATTATCACCATCACCACCATCACCCCCAATTATGTTGAAATCTGCTGTTACTATTATGTCCACCAGCGAACTAACTTTACTTCAGTATATACAGTAAGTATTAGAATTGAGGTGTGGGGGTCTAGTGTCCCCTAACTGTGTCTAAGTAGTTTGACAAGAGGAGGATGGGTCCTCCCCCTTGTGAGCCTGGTTCCTCCCAAGGTTTCGTCCTCCAGCTCTGAGTGAGTTTTCCTTGCTACTGTTGCTCTTTGGCTTGCTCAATAGGGGATCTTTCTCTTATGGATCTATCTCCTTTGTTCATCTGTTGTTAACTATTTCTTCATTTCTGTCAAGCTGCTCTGACACAACTTCAGTTGTGAAAAGTGCTATACAAATACATTTTGATTTGATTTGATTATCATTAAATGGAAAGAACATGGTAACACAGCAAACCTGCCCACCAAACCTCTTGCAAGGAGGGCTTTAATCAGAGAGGCAGCACAGAGATCAAAGGTAAAATGGAAATGTATTGGAATGGCCTAATCAAAACCCAGACCTTAATCCAACTGAGAATCTGTGGTCAAACTTGAAACATGTAACTTGAAGGAGATGGAGCAGTTTTGCCTTAAAGAAAACTACTTACTGACTTCGATTCTCATCTCTAGCGTTGATTTCTGCATCCGCACATTAACTCCATAACCTTCACAGTAATTGATTTAGCATTCACTGATGTTACATAATCATTCTTATTCTTATTCAAAAGGCAAACATTGCATAACTTGCAAAAACAGATGGCTGGAAAATTTCCATGTGCAGCTAGAGATCAGTGCATCTGTGTGCACCCTTTCTTCACTGTAAGCAGAACACAACCCCTATTCAAATGTATTCACAGAGTCAGTGTGTGTTTTAGGTGATTAAATGCCGTGCTGCTGTTGCCTGGGAGCCCAGTTCACCACTGCTGATAGAAGAGATTGAAGTGGCTCCACCTCAGAAGAATGAAATACGAATTAAGGTTTACAGCGTCTTGCAGACATTCTTTGTTGCTGTGATCAGACTATTAAACCTACCAAGAAATCAAGTGGAAAACATTATAAATTAACTAATGCACCTAAACCACATTCATTTTGTTTCTAATATATTTGCAAAACGTGCAGTGCAGAGATAAACAATAACAATTACACAAGAAAGTTCAAACAGTAAATGACCTTTATTTATTAAAATGTTAATCTGTTCTTGTACTGTAGGTGATGGCTTCAGGTATGTGTCACTCTGATCTGTACTACCTGTTTGAGGCAAAGAACGCTGCAGGCTTCCCTACAGTCCTGGGACACGAGGGAGCTGGTGTGGTGGAGAGTGTTGGACCTGGAGTCACAGAGTTCAAACCAGGTCAGAGCATTCACTACACTCTCCCCTATTATACCTGTTTCCTTTTCTTTTAAATGCGTTTTTGTTTGTTGCTAACAGCCTCTGTATGTTTTTGAAGGTGATAGGGTCATCCCTCTCGGCAGCTATCAGTGTGGAGAGTGCAGGTTGTGTCAAAATCCTGACACTAACATGAATAATGCTGGTAAGAAACAACAAAGGGTGACACTTCATATGGGAGAAGGAATCATGAATTATGTTCTGATTATGCAGTTAGATTATCTTAAAGGCAAAGTAAAGAGGCAGGGCCTCAAACAAGTAGTTCATTGCTTAAAGAGCAACACCAACAGCCTTTAAGCACCTTTCTTTGCATTCTTCAGTTTCTTCAGTGGCTGCTTCATGCTCATGCCTGCTTCATGCATGCTTTAGTCATGACATAATCATGACTGAATAATTTCTCGGAAAGATACTGCCCCGACAGCATAGGTAGCTAATGATCATGGGCAACAGTAAAACATTGATAGAATGACATTTGGTCGCTGAATATGTCCAGAATTTCTAGTTAGAGTGCAGGCTACCTGCCTCATTAGCACTGTGTTTAAGCTGGCCCCCACTGTGAGCTCACGTCATGTGCCATAAATTACACCATTCACTATCCGAGGCATTTTTTTTTCTGAGATTCTCTGGCAAACAGACATTATTTTTGTAGAAAGTCAAACACTATCTGCACTATAAAAGACACACCAACCAGTAACCAGACTCTGTTTACACTTTAAAAAACCTACCAATACATATGAATTGAAGCAGTTCTGAAGTGGATTCAAATTGCTCCACTTTAATGTGAAAGGCAGTTTATGATTTACAGGTCTAACATTGAGAGTGCTCAGATGTCATCCCCTGATACTTGCTTCACATGCCTTGGTAAACCAGTCCTGCAGTTTTTGGGCACCAACACATTCTCAGAATACACCATCCTAAACCAGATTGTTGTGGTAAAAGTCCATCCTGATGCCCCACTTGACCATGTGTGTCTCTTTGCATGCAGCTTCTGCACTGGCTATGCTGGGGTCAACACTGCCAAGGTATGAGCAGTGCTGGAGGTGGAGGTTTACAGTGAAGTTTAGTGGGACCTAGTGTAAGTGGATTTACTGTAGGTCTGGGTCTGTAGGTCCAGCACAGCATCTGTTTACAGTAGGGACTACAGTGTTCAGGTGACTATGGTCTTATTTTGCAGAACTGGATTAGGCCTAGACTGAAATAATAAATTACTGTTAGTACTGCGGTTAAAACTAAGACTAGGCTTCTCCTTTTTTCAAGAAATCCATCTTTAATATCACTTAGCCTTACATATGACCTTGCAACAACACATGCAAACTTTCAAATTTCATAAAAGATTGGATTTTCTTTGTAAAATTTTTACATCCCTGCGATATGTGTATACAGGTAAAGCCAGGAACAGTGTGTGCAGTGTTTGGGTGTGGTGCAGTGGGTCTTGCTGCAGTCATGGGATGCAAGAGTGCTGGAGCTTCCAAGATCATTGCTCTGGACATCAATAATCAGAAGTTTGAAAAGCCCAAGGTTCTGGGTGCCACTGACTTTGTGAACCCTAAAGCACACCAGAAGCCAATCATTGAGGTTCTGATAGAAATTAGTAACGGAGGGGTGGATTTTGCACTGGAGTGTGTGGGCGATGTGGCCGTCATGGTTAGCTGTGTTTGTATGTACTAATATTTTACGAAATTATGTTTTGGAAAAGGAGCATGTGGGTGTGGACCCTTCTTTCCTGTGTTTCTCTGTAGAGGAGTGCACTGGAGTCATGTGTTAAAGGCTGGGGTGTGTGTGTGATTGTGGGCTGGAATAACATTCAGGATGTCTCTGCTCGACCAATTCAGCTAATCGCTGGAAGAACCTTAAAGGGAAGCTTGTTTGGAGGGAAACAATCTGGTATTTAAATGAAACAAGTGAATATGATTATGAGATTAGATAAGGTTACATGTATGTACTGTATATGCCGGGCTAAAAGGGTAAGGAGTCTATCCCAAAGCTTGCCCTGGATGTCACAGCTGGCCGTGGGTGAGTTTGTGACACACACTGTAAATGTGAAGCAAATCAATGATGTCACTGAGCTCATGAAGTCTGGGAGCTGGTAAGTGCTCTGTTGTCATGTAACTGCCTTAAACATCTTTAAGCTTTAAAGTGTGTAGCCGAGAAGGTAACATGTGGTTTCTGTTTTACAGCATTCGAGCTATCATCAATGTGTCCAAATGAGAAGTTGGCAACTGCAAAAATTAGACCCAACCTATTATTACTCTTTTTTGTGTCTTTTTGTCAAGTTTGGGTTCAAATATTATGCATTTTGTATGTATATATATATATATATATATATATATATATATATATATATATATATATATACACACAGGATAGATGAGATTATGTAAAACAGCAGAATGTTAGGGATATCAATAAAAATGCAAATGCAATGAGTCTCCTATTCTTGAATTCATATGAAAATGTACATTCAGGTGAATGAGCTCTACCAAAGCAAGTCAGCAAAATATGAATCCTTAAATCCTGCTGGATCTGATTTATAATCTTTAAAACATGTATCACTAATACAATTGTTCTGCCATACATATTTATTGTTGCATGTAGAGTTGAGTCAAAAGTAAATTATCAGTTGTACTAATTGTCTGTTAATGCTAAAGCACTCCTACTTTGTATTTGGTTAAATATATCACAACTTACATATATTTCTTTTTGTAGCCAGTTACAAGTATTTCTGTTCTGCTTTGGGAATTTTCACACACTCTTCCTCTTCCTTACAGTAGGCTTTTAATCATATACTCTTGGTGAATCTGTTAAAGACCTGCCCAAAATGATGTCCAAATCAGACTCAGACTGTGAGGGCGATTCCAAAAGCTCCAAACTGCGTTTAAAGTAGTTCATGGTGAATTTTAAATTAGGTTGTGGATAATTGTCTTTCTCCAGAAGCCATTTTCAGAAGTCTTAATCAAATGCTTTTTAACTCCTTACATACCTTTATATGTTTGAGGCCAAATAGTTCAATTATAACTTCAATAGTTCAATCAGCCAACAACTCATTTCCTAATTCCCTTTGGCTTATCTAGATGGGTTTTTGTAAACTTCAGATAAAAGATAATTTTTCCTTCAGGTGACTCTTCCATGCAGATCATGGTTGTGTAAGCAATACAAAGTAGAAAAGTAGAACAGTGTAGCTCTAATGCTCTGTTGGTAAAAGCTTCCTGCAGATCTTTTACTGTCGTATGAGGTTTTATTTTGCCTTTTTCCCAAATGAGGTTCTATATGACAGTTTTCTTGGTCTCCTAGAGAATTCAAGTAAATCAATAAGGGCCTAATAAAATCTGAGATTTTAATTGTAAAGATGCCACACTTAGTATTTTTCTTAATAACTTAAATATAAAGTAAGCAAATGTTTAAAACATACATAGTTTATCACTTTCCAGTTTCTCCCTAAAGAAAGAATAAGAGAATTTGCTTCCTCATTGAGACTTTGGCATTTGAGAATATAAATGAGTGCCAAATGTGTCTCTTTTCATTTGCCCCTTATTCTGTATTTTTTTCCAATTTCATTCATTTAAAATACTTCCTCATTATCCTCAGCAAGTTCAAATTCAATACAAATGAGTTCATCTGTGTCACGTTTGTCTGGACTGTGTTATATCACTTTGGGTATAAATGCAATTGACAGTAATCAGCTTATGGATTCAACATACAAGAGTTAAGCTGTCGTAATTTATCAACTAGATGAAACAATGTTTTGATAATATTTGTGGAATATTATCTGTGTTTGTGACTGTATGTTCCATTTAGATCATTATTACACGTGTAAAATCCACCTCTTTTGCTTTTCCACCTCTAACAATTACATAACAAATGTAATTCCTTTAATGGTTCTTAGTTTTGATTTGGTTGGCTCCTCCATACATGATGGCAATGGTCAAAACTCGAGTTCAAGTACAGCTCGGCTTGACCCACCATCCCTCAGAATGCAAGGTAAACATGCATCCATCCAGACTCTTTTCTGTTCTGGCACCAAAATGGTGGAACGAACTTCCCCTGGGAGTCCGAACAGCTGAGTCCCTCACTGTCTTCAAACGCAGACTGAAGACTCATCTGTTTCAGGAGTACTTAACTCCATAAAGACTTTTGTTTCAACATGGTCTAAACGTGCGGAATCTCTAGATTCCAGTCTTGTCCACTAGCTAAGGATGTTCTAAGTAAACAGCAAAGCATTTTTGTAAGTTGCTCTGGATAAGGACGTCTGCTAAATGCCGCAAATGTAAATGTAAATGAAAATGTATAATTAAAAAAGCATTTTACTTCATTACAACAATTATGCAGTGTCACAAGATGTGTGAATGGGAACCCAGAGCACCACTGGTGATAGAAGAAATTGAAGCGGCTCCACCTCAAGAGAATGAAATATGAATCAAGGTCAAACATATCTTATGGGAATTCTGTGCTGTTCTGATGTCTAATCTGCAAGTGGAAGAAGCAGAAAACATGCTTAATTGTTTATGAGAATCTACTCAGAACCAGTACTCAGTACTCTTGCTCAACTAAATTGGCAATGACACCCAAAAGTGCAGTACAATGATTAAAGTATCAACAATAAATTATCTTTACACCATAAACCTACCCTGCTGTGTAGGTGATAGCTACATGTGTGTGTCAAACAGACATCTACCACCTGTTTGAGCGGAAGCCGAAGGTGGGCATCCCAACTATCTTGGGCTAAATTAGGAATTTTGGAATTATGACCAGCTTAAATGGTAACAGAATATATCTTTTCTTCTTCTTCTTATTATTATTATTATTACATTTTTTGAATAGCCCAATTAAAGCAGCATGACCTGGGACTCAAACTTATCCTTAGATCAAAGTGCCAGCACATTAGACCACTCAGCCACTCAGATACCATCTACATCATAATTTCCTGTATTGTAAACAACTATGCAAATGTCAAAAGAAAAGTAAAGATAGGGTGACCATGCAAGATGTGTTCAAAAAATATCTGACCTTTATTCATAAAAAATACAAAAATCTAATTTCAGATGGTTTGCAGCTGGTCTGTCACATTCTGTGTGATGTGTTCTCTGGGCTGAGTTCATAGGGAAAATCCAGAAGTCACACTCAGTCATGTCAGGAGAGTAGGGAGCCTGATAAAAGCACAGGTGTTGTGTTTGGCCAGGAACCTGTATCAAATGTGAAGAATGGGTGTGTGCATTATTCTGATCAAGCTGCCAAACGCCTGCTGCCTGCTGTCTGGCTGTTTGCAAATCATTTCCACTTGGGAATCGCCAAGCTTTACCCAAGATTTTCTGTAATTTTTTCAAAAATGAAAATCTTACACTTCCTCACTCATCTGCAGTCTGCTGGCTTCTGCAGGTAGTAAAGAAATAAGCATGCACATTACGATCACCTGCAACACCTACAACCACGCATCCCTGGCTTCATTTGTTTATGCATGAAAAAATATGGATGGATTCTTTTTGAACAAACCTTGTATTTTGGATTTAAAAAAGAGGACACTGGGTACACATAGACCAGACTGTCCAGGTTAGGAGGTTTGGACTTTGAGTAGACTTAAGTTGTAGGACTATGTGCTTCAGTTAAATATCTCTACAATCATGCAACTATGATAATAAACATCAATATATAAACATTTACTAACAAAACTAATAAATAGCCTTAATAGACCATATAATAGACATCCTAATTGAGATATTTTTTGAAATATCTAAATATCTACATAAATTTGAACTAAAAATTTATCATAAGCCCTAAAAGTAAAAAAAGAACCAAATTAAACCATAGAGACAGAAACATTACACTTGCCCATTTATTGAGGAAAAGGATCTAATGTGAGTGGCAAAAGTATATGAAAGTTTACTTTTACGTTTACTTGTAACTGTTGATTAGACCTACACATCATTTTAGAAGAATTTTAGAACAAAGCAGCTTCAACTTTGTAATGTTGGTGGGTTTCTTCCCAAAAACTGTTTGCTTTAGGTCCTTTCACATTATTTCTATTGGATTAAGGTCAGGGCTTTGACGTGGCCTTTCTAAAACATTAACTTTATTCTTCTTTAAACATTCTTTGGTAGAACATCTTATGTGTTTAAGGTCCTTGCCACAATACACATTCTCTTGAGATTCAAAGAGAGATGCCTTGACAGTTTCCTTTCCTGGTATACATTATTGTTCCATCAAGGATGGCAAGCCTACCTGGCCCAGATGCTCAAACCATGATACCATGTTCCACATATGGGATAGTGTTTTTTTGTTGTAAAGTAGTATTTTCTTTTCTGTAGACATGATGCTTCTCTTTTGAACCAAGAAGATCTCCTTTGGTCTCATCCATCCACAAAACGTTGTTCCAGAAGCCTCCTGGCTTGTCCATGTGATCTTGTATTCCATGTGAACTGTAGACAGGCAGCAATGTTTTTTGGAGGGAGTAGCATCTTTCTTTTTGCAACCCTGCTTAGAAATTACTACAGATCCCTTTGTGGCCTTGTGGGCTATTTTATTTTGATGTGATCCTTGTTGCTCATCCACCCCTGGTAATAATGGTCTTGAATTTTCTCAATTTGTACACAATCTGTCTGACTATGGATTGGTGGTGCCCAAACTCTTTAGAGATGTTTTGTAACTTTGTAACTATCAACAATTCTTCTTCTGAGTTTCTACTTGGAATCTTTCCTTGTGCCATAACACACATCTAAATGTGTTGTGATAATCAGATTTATTATCCCATTCATTGAAAACACCTGACCAATGTCAACCTTCAAATTCCACATTCAAATTATCCTAAAACTTTCTTAAACTTACATATAATTTTCCTCAATTCTAAAGAATTTGAAAATTCTAAAGATTTCACAAACTGTCATGCACCATTTAAAGTCTTACACTAAAAAAGGTAAAAAGTAAATAAATAAAAACGCTCAAAGAATTCACTATATTTTATGTAACACAACATTTTTCATGTTGATGACAAATTAATTTGTGTTTATTTCCATTTGTATTTAGGCCATGGTCATTTGGCTGTATGCTGATTCACCATTGGTTGATGCAGATGCAGGTATATGTAGATCAATAGTGCCCATGAGAAGGTTGGACTTTTAAAGCTGTAGAAATCTGTTCACAGAATTTTTGATTTAAAAACAAACACAGATGAAAAATCAATGCAAATCCTGGGATTTTTTCAAATCCCAAAAGAGGGTATGTCTAAGGAAAAAGAAGACATATGGTCATCCCAGTAAAATGCAATTAAAGATGGTAAAGTATCCCCAAACCATCACAATACCTCCACCATGCTTTACAGTTGCTGTAAAGCCTTAAAAAGCATTTTTAGGTTTTTGTCAGGCATAAAGCAGCTCAAACAACCAAAAAGTCCATTCTGCCCATAATATACCGATCTTGAGGACCTGGGTTTATTTTTGATGTGCTTCTGAGTCATGCAATGAGGACATGATCCAAAGCAAGTGTACCTCACCAAGAAGAAAGAACATTTGGGAAGGCCTTGTCAAAATCCCACTAAAATGTTGTGGCAGGATCTGAAATGCAGGTTCATGCATGAATGCCTTCATTAATTAAGCAATTGTGTTGTTCTTTCAGTGTTTTAAGAAGAAATGCCATTGAGCTTTTGAAAAGTGCACATATTTACAAATTCATACAGGAAGCAAAAAACTATTCAACACTTTGCACTTACACGTTTTACATATTTAACGCTACAGCTAAGGATTGATTTTTAAGGAATTCAGGTAAGGAATCCTTCCTAGAATAAGCACCAAACAAACATTTAAATATATTTTGTCCATTTCTATGTCATACACTATCAGTAAAAACATAAGAAAGTGTTTTTTGAAATTATATATATTATTTCATGTCAGTTTGAGACTTTTGTGGATACAAGTTTTAAGTCTAAAAAGTTGTCTCAAGATTCATGTCTCAATACATACAGATGAGAATGATTTACTTTCCCTTCTCTCCTTTTCTCCTGCTCCTGTCATCTCCTAGATATCCCCATTTTCTTCTGTAGTAGGAGGATATCTGTAGGAAGGGAGAACAGGACAGGATTGGTTTATAGTGTTATAGACACTGAAAACCCATCATGATCATAGTGATCGTGTCTCGTGCTTTTTGCCATGTCTCAATTCAGTTAAAGATCACTGTGCTGACCTTTAGGATATGCATGTGGGGCCTCCTGCGTTGAACATGGTTGTGATTTCTGCCAGAGTTGCTTGTCTGTTCACGCAGAATGCACTTGGTCCTTTCAGAGGGGTAAAGATTCAATTATTCACATTCCACGCTACAGGATAATTTTGGAAGATAATCATTGCAACCAATCTGATATCAATACACCTTCCACATTTGGCATCAAAAAAGTGATCAAATGATCAAATCTGGCTGATTTCTCAGTTGTATCTAATTCAGTAGTCAAAAATCTTGGCGTCATAATTGATTCAGATTTAGGTAATATTACTAGGGCCGCTTTTCTTCATCTTCGTAATATTTCCAAGTTAAGAAATCCCTTATCCTTGCACACTGCTGGAAAACTGGTGCATGCTTTTATTACCTCAAGGTTAGGTTACTGCAATGCATTATTGTCAGGTTGTTCAAGCAGGAACCTAAACAGACTTCAGTTAGTTCAAAATGCTGCAGCCAGGGTCTTAACCAAAACTAGACAATTTGACCACATCAGTCCAATACTATCAGCACTGCACTGGCTTCCAGGCAAATGCCATATTGATAATAAAATGATTTTACTTACATATAAAGCCCTACACGGGCTCACTCCTGAATACTTACAGGACTTAATTTACCTGTATGAGCCATCACGATCACTCAGATCACACGGTGCTGGCTTCCTATTAGTTCCCAGAATTCAGAAGGCTTCAGCAGGGGGAAGAGCCTTTTCTCACAAAGCCCCCAGCTCTGGAATAACCTTCCAGATAATGTCCGGGACTCAAACACAGTCTCGGTCTTCAAGTCTAGGCTGAAAATGTACTTGTTCAGTGTAGCATTTGGTCATTAATGTATTAGATTAGTTACAGGCTGCAGATCCAGGGGTTCATGGACATAGGGTTTTATGGTAAACTGGGATGTTGGTGCTGCCGTCTGACTCCTTCTCACGATCACTCTGGTTTGTGACGGTGGAGCAGTTAGACATCAATGTTTCAGGACGCTCCCATGTTTGTTACCTTCTGATTCTCTCCTTAGTTAGGCTGTTATAGTCAGATCTGCCGGAGTCACTCGCCACACTCTGGTAATGTTTACATTCTCTATTCTCATTTTTAAATTTCAAACTAATTCATCTCTGTATCTTTTCCGAGTTAATGATGTCCCACCGGCCTGAACTGATTAGGTCCTAACCTCAAGCTGTTCTGCCCCATCTGAGAAGGACGCCACGCTCCCCTGATACATCTTTACATTGGCTTTCCATCTTCCAGCTACTGGACCTGGACTAGTTTCCCACCCTGCAATGGACTAGCTGCTCACCCACCATCACCAACTGTGTAGAAATGTACTGTTAATATTATGTCCACCAGTGAACTAACATTACTTCAGTACCCGACTAATAGAACAGAGGTGTAGGGTTCCAGTGTCCCCTAACTGTGTATAAGTAGTTTGACCAGAGGAGGATGGGTCCTCCCCTTGTGAGCCTGGTTACTCCCAAGGTTCCTTCCTCCAGGTCTGAGGGAGTTTTTCCTTGCCACTGTCACCATTTTTGCTTGCTCACTAGGGGATCTGTCTCTTATCCTTTGTTGCTGTGTGTTGTTAACCTTTTTATTTCTTGATTTCTGTGAAGCTGCTCTGTGACAACTTCAGTTGTGAAGAGCGCTATACAAATAAATGTAGATTTGATTTGATTTGATCAAAATTGCCTGGCCTGCTAGAATGGGTTAGTAAAATCTGTAAAATCTGATTTACAGGTCTAGTAATCCAAATCATATGATGTCAAGCCCTTAGATATGCTTCACATGCCATGGTCAGCCAGTCCTGCAGTTCATGGGCACAAGTACATACATTCTCAGAGTACACTGTCATGAACCTGATGTCTGTGACATAAATCCATAATGATGCACGGCTTGATTGTATTTGCTTGTTAGCTTGTGGCATCCCTGTTGGCTTTGAAGCTGCCATCAACAGCCCTCAGGTATGTGTAGTGTTGCAACTGAATACAAGAAGCCTTCAGTGAAACTTACAGGTACTACATGGATATACTAAACATTTGGGCAGCATCTGTGTGCAGTAGTTCTAACGGATTAGGGTCTACAGATGGTGTTTGTGTGACTATGGGCTGCTTTCCCAGAACAAAAATAACTAAGTCTAGACTAAAATAGTAAATCAGAGAGTTTAGAGTTTAGTTTCTCAACCCGGGTCCTGCAGGCACCCCTACCCTAAATATTTAGAGCTTTCCCTGCTCCCACCACACTTGATTCAACTAATCAGATCATAAACAAGCCTTTCAGAGTTGCATCGGGTATGTTAAAGCTAAAGCATGCAGGGCAGGGGTACAAGGGATAAGAATCACTGGTCTAGACATTTCTTTCATGGTAATAGTTTTCTTTGATGGCATCAAGTTCTAGTTCAGATATTAGAGGAAATGTGCACTATTCTAGAAAATGACTGTTGAGCAACTATTGATAGCTGAATTTAACAACACAATCACACCCTTCAGTGCTCCTTCAGAAGCTCTGCCCCCCAAATTCATACACGCAATACCAAGCTACGACACCAGTTTCCAGACCAAAAGAATGTTTTTGGTGATCCAACCTTTTCCTGTTTGGCTGTTTCTCTGCCATCTCTACTTGTGTTTACAACACATTTTCTTCAACACACCTCCATTCCATATGTGAAAGTGCCTGTATGAAAGTGAAAGCATTCTAACTTGCATAGTGTGGTATGGTGGTTGCCATGTGAACAAGTTTGTGAATGCCATGACCAGAGTAATCTCACACCAGATGATCCACAAGTTTGCGCATGCTTGTGGATGATGTTCCCCAGCTCCTGATAAAGGATAACTTGCTTTACATCACAACAGCTACTTTCTCTTTAGTGCCAGACCATCGATGCAGTAGGGAGTGCAGCTCTGACCTCTATAGAGGTCTTTTAGATTGATAAAATCTTCTAAGAAAAAATATGCCATGTGTCTGCAAGTGTCAGCTCACACCACAATAGCTCGTTTTAGGCATTCAGATGTGGCCTGCACCAGCCGCTGGTCCACCACCAGAACCCTGATATTAAAAACTAGAGAAGAAAAACCCCAAATCAACATTTAAAACCCCATTTAGCTAACACAACTGTGACAATGATTTGAGCCTAGATTGACAAGATTCATTAAAGCATAGGTTGACTTGATTTCCCATGCAGACTTCATGTTGTATTCATATCATGTATGTAACCTAAGAGAGATGACGTCTGCATCCGAGCTCTACAAAATTAAATCAAGTAAGAACACAGCTACCACTGTCCTTTTTGAAACTGTTCCAGCTCCTTTCCCAAATGAGTGTGACCAGTCCATAATTGGGGGATGGAGCTTATGTAAAAATGAATCATCATATTTGGTAGAGAAAATCATGCAAATGTTTAAAGCGGACATCTGGGCAATAAATCAAATTCGAGACTTATACAGTATGTGCACCCTTTCAAGTATTCCTGCACATTCCCTCCAGTCTACAGTCAGCTGGAGGAACATGTGCAAGTGGAATGAGGCTTTAGTGGCAGGTCTTCCATCTGGTTAAATAACTAAATTTACAAAATATTATTATTAATTAAGCATCATTCAAATGTAATCATTAATATGTTCCATTGATCATTAAAATGGTAGAATGTATTAATAATCACAACAACATGAACAAGCTGTAATGATTGTGTTGCTCTTTGAGAAAACCTGCTGTATAAAAGTTATGTTTTTTTGTTAAATTAAACCATTTCCAAGGAGAATATCATTTGTCTTCTTGCATTTCACCCGTTGTTTATTGTCATATAAGAAACTGTTTGGTAGGTGACTGGGTGCAACTGATTAACTAATTCAACCTTATATAACCTTCTGTACATTTATAGTATGATGGCTAGGACATCACACCACCACTGGGAGAATGAAGGCCAGCCAATCTCTTCTTTTTAAAATTCCACTAGAGCAACAAAATGAAGGTCATCCTGATAAGACAAGGCCAATAGTTAGACAGTTAAAATACTAAAGACAAATTATGAATTAAAAGTGATTTTCATGTAGGGGCCTCAATAAATATGGCACAAAAATACTTCTTAGTGTCTATAGTTTTTCATGTCATTGGATCTGTCATAGTTTGGGCTTGTGTTGCAGCCAGTGATTTGAGGAGCATTTCACCAGTACAAGAATAAGAGATTAAATAAGATACCTGCACATTCTGCAAAAAAAACAATTGTTTTAAAAAGCTGAAGATGAGAGGATGGCCTCTGCAGCGGAACACCCTAAACACCCACAATGTACTACCTCAGTTGGCACAAGCTGAAGCTTTTTCCATGTCTCTCACAGTCCCCTGACCTAAACATAATTGAAAATCTGTTGATTAAAGTCATGTTTCATATCTAAATTTATGCCTTTTATAAATCAGGTCATCTTTTACTCACTTAACTATTGACAGTAGCAGATATTTTAAAAAGATGTACGCAATTCTTTTGCTTATCGCTGCATTTTTTAGGCTTATTTGTTTGAAAGAAATATCAGACTGTGAACAGCCACAGTGACACCTTTACCTAGAAACTTACCATAAAACAGGTTTGTGTACAATTATAATCACTGTATCACACAACACTCAATCCCCACGCTGGGCTTCAGTGATTGCTCAAAGTTAACTGCCACCTGACCTTTATGAAACTCATCAGCTACATGCTGAAGGAAAAATGAATTACTCACCTTTATGGTGTTTGAACGGAAAGAGTAAGAGGGGCACCTAACTAAGAGATATGGCAGCGAGTATATAACTTAATGGAGTGTATTTTTGATACTTCCACTTGAAAGCGCTACTAAGACATGGCTACAGCAGGAAATGTGTAAAGCATAAACGTTTATGCTTCATTCTGAATTTTAATGTACATTTTGTAATTCCACTGCATTTATGTATGAATGCACACATTAGTTCATAAGATCATCAGTGTGAAGTTTGATTAAGAAATTGACAAATCAACTTTCATCATGCAGTCATTATTTAAGCTGTTAATCTGTATATTTTAGGCTGAAACAATGTCTTGATGTTTTTGGACCTTAATTATCACTGTGTTTATTCATTAATATTTATTAACAGGCATTCATTCAATAGGCATTTTTAATTTTAAATATGATACTCACGCTGTTTATCTTTAACAATGAAGTAGTAAACTTTCAACGCATAGAGAAGTTGGAACCCCTTTAACCAAGCATCACTACACAAAATTTGGAACCATTATGGAAATTGATTTAGCATTCACTGATATTGCAAAATCACTCCCATTCTCTACTCTAAAGATAAACACTGCTTACCTTGTAGAAACTGTTGGAAAAGCTCCATGTGCAGCCAGATATCAAACCCAGTCTGCACTGTAAGCAGAACACAACTTCTACTCTCATACAAAGTCACAGGCAGTGTGAATGTATGTTTAAGGTTATTAAATGCCATGCAGCTGTTGCTTGGGAGGCCGTTGCTCCACTGGTGATAAAGGAGATTGAAGTGGCTCCACCTCAGAAGAATGAAATATGAATCAAGGTCAAACATATCTACAGTAACACACATTCTATATTGTTCTAATCAGAATGTCAAAACTACCAATGAATTAAACAGAAAACACATCAAAATGCAAAAACAGTAATCATATTCATAAATTTTGCAATGATTCCTGAAGTAAAAAGATCAAAGTATCAATTCCAAGTTCAAACAATAAATGATCTTTATATTTAAATCTGTTCTTATGCTGTAGGTGGTAGCTACAAACGTATGTCTCGCAGATAAGCCAAAGGAGCTTATGTGGTGCAGTGTGTTTCAACCAGGTCAAAAAAAGGTGATGTTTGTGTCTTTCTAGAAGAGTGCTCTGGAATCAAATGATGGGACATGAATGTGTTAGCTGGTTGGATAGATCTTTATGACTTCTGTGCATGGCCGATACAGCCGATTGCTGGAAAAACCTGGAAGAGAACTTCATTTGGTGACATTAAGAACTGACAAATTAAATTCCCATTTGCAGTGCATTAAATTGTTTTCTCAATTCTTAATTCATTCTAAGCTTTAAGGGTAAGGACTCTGGTCCTGAACTACATGGCTGGTCGTATAAAGCTGGATGAGTTTGTGACACACACTGAAAACTGGAGGCTGGTAAGAGCTTTGTTTTCTTGTATTCCTTAAATTTAGCAAGCAAGCAAAAATTGTTCTCTTTGCAGTAAAGCATGGCTGCTGTATGAAAGATGTGCATTCTTTTTTTGCACAAACTGTCTTTTAATGTAATACATGTAAACCTTTTTTTTTAATCACTTACTGTATGCCAGGGGAGCCCAAATCACCTAGTGTGAAATGTATTGTGATTGGCAGTGAGTGCAGTGACGAGCTACAATGATTTAGATCGCAAGACACTGAGTAACATGAAATGCAGTGAAGTAGTTGTACAACTTGGCTATAAAACAAACATTATAAGATCTGTTTGGTCCTTGTTTTATGCTGCAAATTAGACCACAAATGTGGAAAGCTTGTTAACTACAAACCTTCACTTTGTAAGGATGATCAGTCATGCAGGGGGCAACCCACAATCCTTTTTTTCCAGAAGACAAGAAAAGAAGTTGTGTACAGTAGAGTGAACAGTACAGCAATCTGTGCATGGAGTAAGCAGTTGATTATAAATTGCAAAGACTTTTTCCTGTTTCATCCGTTTCTAATGTAATGAAGAAATGCCAGAAGAAGTCAAGTAAGAAACAGGCTTGTAGATTTTCTAGCAAAAGCAAATCGAAGCCTCTTTTTGAAGGCTTAAGTGCAATGTTCTACTGTGCAGCAACCCCTGCACAAATATGGCCTTCATGAAAGTACCATCAGAAGATAACCTTTCCTTCCTCTTTGCCACAAAATTCAGCTTTTCAACTGTTTGCAGTGGAATATCTATGCAAAATTTGTGCAAGGATGAATAAGCAAAAGCAAGAACAGAAAGAGTGTTTGTTGGTTATAAAAGTGTTTGCATGCTGTGATACTTGCCAAAGGGGGTTGCTTAGCTTTATAAAACTTTGACCATGGTGCAAACTTTGAATGCCACTGTATATGCCAATTCTTTTGACATTTCATGTGACACAGTTACCTGGAAACTGAGGCTTGAGATTATGCAACCCTAAAACATATGTTTGAATAAAAAGGTAATTACTGTACCATGCAGAGCTTGGTCATTGCACAGATGAAGGTTTACAGGAGTCAGAAAATAATTAATGTAGTTAACCTGGAATTTTAGAAAGATAGAACTCTTGGAACACCTCCAGCGACTGCTTAAAAGCAAGCAGTGTTGAGTAATTTGTTTGAACACTGAATTAAGGAGGTGGCATGGTTCCAGCTGAAGCTAAAGCATGCGTTTATATTTGAGAAAAGATACAGTACATAGCTCTGTGCTGGTTAAGTTAAAGTTAAGTTTAAGGCCCAGACAGTGGGCTTCTCAGGCAACTCCTAGCTGACCTCCATCACTCTCTTACATAAGATATATGGTGAAGTAAAAATGAACTACACATATTTATGGTGTTTGAACAGGAGGCATTTGTTCATTTCACTATATGGAGTCACTCTCCAGCTCCTCCCTAAAGAAGGGGGAGAGAGAGAGAGAGAAAGCGAGAGAGAGAGAGAGAGAGAGAGAGAGAGAGAGAGAGAGAGAGAGAGAGAGTGAGAGAGAGAATGCACTTTGGCATTCGAGTATTTAAATGAGAGTCAGATATTATTCCCTCTCTCTTTCCAAGTCACATAGTTACTGCACTCATGGCTACCGCAGGAAAGGTATGTGTTTTTCTTTATTGCTCATTTTAGATTTGAATATATTTCATGAGGTTATTGCAAATTAATATTATAAAATACATATTAAATCATATTTATACACATTATTTAGAATACTGAGGCAACAACTGAAGGTTCTGGAGATCTAACCTTGGGGGTTACAACTCTAGTGGCACATTAGAATCTTTTTTCTGAGAGTGGTTCTAGGAAAGTCTTTACTTACTTTACTTCACCCCTAGGGGTGACTGTGTGTGTGTGGTACCCTGTGATGGACTGATCCCCTGTCCTGGGGGTATTCCTGCCTTGCACCCAGTGATTCCAGTGATGGCTCTGGATCCACCATGGCCCTATTCAGAGCAAAGTGGATAAGATACTGACTGATTTAATTATTTATTAGAGTAATGAACTGTAAATTAATCCAGTTTTTAAAAAGATGAAGCACTGATGTCATTCAAATATTATGAAAGGGCAGCAAATGATTCATTTGTTTTTAAGTACTTGATTTTTCCACTTTTTCCACTTTATGTGAATGCAATAGACAAAGTCTGCTGTATCTCACTTCTGCCCTGACTTGCAAAAACAGAGGGTTGGGAAATCTCAATGTGCAACCAGAGATGCATCTGCACTGTTCCCACCACATCAGCACTGTAAGCAGAATTCAACCTCTATTCACATGCAAATTCACAAGTGGTGTTAATTTGTGTTTCAGGTGATTAAATGCCGTGCTGCTGTTGCCTGGGAGCCCAACTCACCACTGGTCCTAGAAGAGATTGAAGTGGCTCCACCTCAGAAGAATGAAATTCGAATCAAGGTCAACTATTTCTTGCAGGCATTCTTTGCTGATGTGGACAGAACATTAAAAACCTACCGATGTATAAAGCAGAGAACTCAAGTTACTACCAATTAATGAATGCACCTGATGCACCTGCAAAAACACATATTTATGGTGTTTGAACAGGAGGCATTTGTTCATTTCAATATAAGGAGTCATAATATAGATAAATAAGCTTGAAAAGCCCAATATATTGACCATATTAATCTGTTCTTGCACTGTAGGTGATAGCTACAGGTGTGTGCCACTCTGACCTGTACCACCTCTTTGAGGGGAAGCATAAGGAGGGGTTTCCTGCTGTCCTGGGCCATGAGGGAGCTGGTGTGGTGGAGAGTGTTGGACCTGGAGTCACTGAATTTAAACCAGGTTAGAAAACAGGCTTTTACAGTTCCTATCTATTTTCTTTATGATTACTTGGTTTGCTTATGCATCCACGTGTGTTTTTGCAGGTGATAAGGTCATCCCCCTTTTTGTCTCTCAGTGTAATGAGTGCAGATTCTGCAAGAGCCCCAAGACTAACCTGTGTGAGCAAAGTTGGTAAGTACTAAATGCATAAATACTACATATCGACACAATATAGAAATGGCAAATATCTAAGGCTAAGGTTGTAAAGCATAGAGGAAGTTTATAAATTATGTTTTACAGGGCTAGTATTTTGAAAATAAGATATACACCGACATATTAAAAGTCATGGGAAATCAGTATGTAACTTGGTAATAAAGTAATGTTAACTCTAGCCTGAGATAGCCTGGGAACATCCACACCTATATAAGTTGTGAGATGTTATTTTGTGAGAATGAGGTTGAACACTGCCCAGTGTGCTCATGGCAAGGTGACATGAATTATCAGAGTTAAAGCAAGGCATTACAGTATGTGCCAGATGGACGAGATATTTCTTTTTCACATACGTCACAGAAGGCATTACCACCTACAGTGTAAAGCACAATGACAGACATCACAGACTACACAGACTTGTAACTTTATTAACTGGATCCTAGAGGACATGTGACATGTACTGATGAGTCAAGGTGCCAGTTGTTTCGATGTGTTGTACAGACCTCAGAAATCATTGACGCAGGTTGTCAATAAAGCACTGTGCAGGCTGGTAGTCACAACTTAAGATTAGAGTTTATGGTTTGTGTAATATAGTAACTATTACAGAGAGAGCTTGGCTGTTGTGTGCACATACTGTATGTCTGCAGTGGACACAGAGAAGGAGTGATAAAAAACTGAGTAGTTAAATGAACATGTCAGAGGGTTCAGTGTAGAATTGAAATTCTCCTGTGTGCAAAACACTGTGGGTTTTTGACTACCTTTACCTTTATTTTCTCCAAAACGATTAGGTTAAACACTAAACTAGGGGATCAACAATATATTAGGATAATGTGACAATTATGCATCCAGTAATCCACTAAATTAATGTGATTTACAGGTCTAGTGATCGATATGCTCAGATGTCAGCCACTGAAACACGCTTTACATGTCGTGGTAAGCCAATTCTGCAATTCATGGGAACCAGTACATTCTCGGAGTACACCGTAATGAACCAGATTGCAGTGGCAAAGATTCATGATGGTGCCCGGCTTGACCGAGTTTGCCTGCTTGGTTGTGGCATTTCTACTGGCTATGGAGCTGCAATCAACACCGCCAAGGTATGTGCAGTGCAGCGCAGTGCAGTGCAGTTGGTAGTTGATGGTCAGTGTGGCCTAACCTTGTAAGTTGCTCAGGATAAGAGCGCAGCTAAATGAAATAAATGTAAATGTAATGCAGTCTAATGGGATTGAGATCAGGGGAATTTGAAGGTCAGGCAACACTTTGTTCCTTCAGGTTATTCTGGAAGAACATGTGCAGCACATAACTTTGCTGAAACCACAGCTACTGTATTTGGGATTACCATATCCATGTACCTGGTCCTCAACAGTGTATAGGTCGGTGGCAAGATGTTCCCATGAATTATCCTAGTTTCCCAGCAGAACACTGCCCAAGCATTACACTCCCCTCACCCACTAGTCTTCTTCCCACAGTGCACCATATATTTCTCTGGTAAATGTTGGAAGTGTACCCAGCTCTACAAGGTAATGGAACTGTGATGCTCCAAGGTCCATTTGCAACACTTGCTTGTACATTGTAGGCACTTTCAGTTGGGTGCAATGCACTGTGTGTTATGACCCATCCAGAAAAGGCTTTATTACCTTGCACATGGATGAGCCTTGTTGTCAGTCGTCCCTCCTTGGACCACTGTCTTATATACTCACCACACCCAACCAGGAAGATCCCACAAACCTTCCTGCTTCAGAGATATGACACAGTCTTTGACAATTTGACCCTGGTGAAAGTCTGTGAAGTCTTTCCACCTGCTCTGTTCATTTGCAAACATGTCACCTATGGGAACCAAAAATGATGTATATCATTGGTTAGAGGAATCATGTTGTTTACTTCATAAGGTTTTGACTCATATAAAACGTCCTGTTTTTCAGTTTCAATAATGCATGAGTAACTGTTTTTACCCCTCTGCATGAAGTCTACAGTGAACTTTAATGGGACTAAGTGGATGTACTGTATGTGTAACAACATCTGAGTGAAGTATCTCCACTGAATTAATTCTGACTTGAAAATAGCCAGAATTTTATTTTAAACAAAACAAATGAATACTGACTATAATAATCAATTCTACCCTAATGTATTTCTGCAACTCATATTTCCATAAAGGTAGAGCCGGGATCCGTGTGTGCAGTGTTCGGGATGGGTGCAGTGGGTCTTGCTGCAGTAATGGGCTGCAAGAATGCTGGAGCCTCCAAGATCATTGCTGTGGACATCAATGAGCAGAAATTTGAAAAGGCCAAGGTCTTTGGTGCCACTGACTTTGTGAACCCTAAAGCACACCAGAAGCCAATCAGTGAAGTTCTGAGAGAAATGACCAACGGCGGGGTGGATTTCTCACTGGAGTGTGTGGGCAATGTAGCCGTCATGGTGAGCTGTGTGTACTTATCTTTTCCTCAAAGTTGAGATCTGCGTAGATGAGTGTGTGAACCTCTCTTGTATGTGCGGTTATAGAGGAGTGCTCTAGAATCCTGTGTTAAAGGCTGGGGCGTGAGTGTTCTTGTTGGTTGGACAGATCTCCATGACTTCTCTGCTCGACCAATTCAGCTGATTGCTGGAAAAACCTGGAAGGGAACCCTGTTTGGAGGTATGTAAACAGTCACACAATAAATGAAAGACAACTTAAAGGACAGAATAGTGCAGTGTACTGTATTATACTATATTTAACACCATGTTAACAACCTGTTGGCAAGTGTGTTAACTTTGTACCCTGCATATTAGCTGACGTGCAGCTACAGCACCAGATTTTGAGGTGTAATTTTGTCACATTGTAATTTTTAAAATTTGAATATTAATCATGCAACAACTACCATTTCCAACACTTACTTACAGTTTTTAAAATGATCACCATACATTTGAGTAATTCTAAAACACAATGCAAATGATGGCAAAAGTTGAAGAGAGCAGAATTAAGCCAGATGACTGAATTAAGTACAGAGTAGTGTGATATATTTATCACCTACTGTATTGTATCTAATCAAATTGTACTGTGAATCTGATTTGAATCATTACACCCCTACCCCACACACACACACACAAGCCTGCTTATGTACTTTTCAGGCTTTAAGGGTAAGGACTCTGTCCCAAACCTGGTCCTGGACTACATGGCTGGTCGTATAAAGCTGGATGAGTTTGTGACGCACACTATGAATCTGGAGCAAGTCAACGATGCTATTGAGCTCATGAAGACTGGGGGCTGGTAAATGTTTTGTTGTCTTGTACCTTTATGCTATGTTCAGACCACCAGCCCAAATCAGATTCTGTGGAATATCTGAACTGTATTCAGACTTCAGTGTGGACAGCAAAAAAAAAAAGACATCATCAAGTGAAACAAATTACTATCATGCAGTTTTTGCAATTTGCATGCTCAAATTGGATTTCAAAGTGTCTATTCTGTCAGAACAACCACCAAATCCAGGTGCCAAAAGTGATGTATTATGGCCACAGATACTGATGCCCATGTTGTTACCACAGCAACAGATGCAGATAAGTTTGTGACGATCATAGAAATCCGATCTGCTCATGCATGGCTCAGAATTACTGACACCTACGTCTTTACCTAAGCAACCCATGCAGGATGGTTTATAATGTCCGGACATGAAAATTTGATCTGCTAACTTGCAAATAACTGTGAAAAGTCATTTCAACAAATCTCTCCTGAGAAACTAATCTGATTTGTCTGGAGTCTGAATTTATTTTTGCACTGCTTTAGGTTTTAAATGTGTGGATAATGTAAGTAAAAAAAAAAATATTCTGTTTTACAGCATTCGGACGATCATCAATGTGTCCAAATGAGAAGTCTGCAGTAACTACCATAACTTGGCCAAACTCATACAACTTTGCTCTGTCTTCCACTTGTGATTTTTTATATCTTAACATTTCTAATTACAAATGTGTAATGCCTTTAACAATAGAAAATGTAAAAGCTAAAGCTCTGCAATGTCCTTAGAATACATTTTTGTTTTTTTGTTTTTTTTTAAGTATTCCTGACAATGTCAGTCCCCCACACACTTACATCTACACACCATTAAACCAGTAGTTATGCTGCAAGTTTATTCTTAAATGCTTCAGATATTATTCAGATATATAGACTGCAATGAAAAAGAGACTTTCGTGTAAAACAGACGCATGGGGTATGATTAATAAAAATGCCAAACAGCACAGCACTCCTGTTGATTCAAAGACCTTCATTAAAAGAATGGGGAATGTACTGAAGTGACCATAAATTCACCCCAGAACTAAAATACAGCTTGAGGAAATACCAGACTCTGACACTGCCAAGATGTGAAGATGAAACATCTGTTTATTTTCTCTCTGTATAGCCCACTCTACGCCATGTGCCTTCCTTATATAACATAAAATTAGGAAATTTTGAAAGAGTTGAAAGATCCAGTCACGTATTCGCCTCGCAGACAGGAACCAACTGAAAAGTTGCAACAAAATATTCAGACTGATATAAACTGGAGCCTCAGCAAATGTTTCTCAACATTTGTTTCTTTTGTTTGCTGGGAAATCAGCCCAAGTCAATAAACCATACCTCTTTAGCCATTTCTGCTGAGGCTCATCTGAAGTGTAGCCATCTATTGTGTAAGCAAATGGATGCCAAATGTTAAATATCTCCCTGGATAAACATGTCCCCATTTGCACTATTGATTCAGAAAGTGAACTATTTGTGAAGAGAGTTCACATGGCATAGTAAAAACCTAACTACTGCATGACCCATGGTCACCACACCAGACCATGAATGTGCCAGATGTCAAATGTGGAAAACAGGCCCATATATCAGCAGATGGGAATTTGCAAAAACACCAGGCTAGTGTCTCTTCATTTTTATCTGCATCATAAGCAATTTTTCAGCACTGTTGTAAGTAAAGTACACCATCTACAATTTATACAAAGGTGTTACTCATCAGCATTATGGCAGCGATTCTCAAACCACCTGCAAGTGATCTCACATCAACATACCACGTACTCATTCACAGAGCGTAGATACACAGATCAGCCATATTTACAACCACCTTCTTGTTTCAACACCAACTATCCATTTAATAAGCTTCTCTTACCAGACAAGAGCACTTTGTAGTTACAGAGTGTAATCCATCTCTGCCTCGGCAGACTTCGTTAGCCTCCTTTCATCCAGGTTTTCAATAATTAGGACCATTACAAAGCAGGGACTCTTTGGGTGGTGGGTCTTGCTCATCACAATTGTGACCCTGAAATGGTGGTGGTGTATCAGTGGGCTGGTATGAGTGGATCAGATACAGCATTGCTGCTGGAGTTTTTTTTAAACCCCTCAGAGTTACTGCTGGACTGAGAATGGTCCACCAAGCAGAAATATTCAGCCAAAATTGTACTGTGGGGCCATTGGGTAAATACTGATAAAGGACCATATGATAAGCAGCACAAACTATTCAGCAACAGAGGTCTCAGCCTTTATATCTAGAAGGTGGAGAAATAAAGTCAGTGTCTATTAGATTTGACAGTGAGAGGACAGTATTTAAAAACTCCAGCAGCACTGGTGATCCACTCATGCCGGCACAACACTAACAGCACCCAGTCATTGCAAGTGCAGTGCTGAGAATGACTCGCCACCCAAATACCACCTCCTGGTTGTCCTGGCCAGTGAAGAACAGGGTGAAAGCTGGCGAATGTAGAATGCAGAGAAAAAGATGGACTACAGTCTGTAACTGTACAAGTAGAGTATATGTTAAAATAAGGCAGAAGAAATTGGCAGTGATTGTAGAAACAAAGAGGTGGTCATAATATGGGACATCGAGTGTATGGCCTCTACACATCAGATATTACTTTTGCCAACGATTCTTCAGTAACTGTGTGGGGCTTTTGCAAACTGTAAGCTTTTAACAGAAGATGATTGATCATTGGTTCTAGAAAATGCAGCTCACCTACTGAGATTTCTCAAATGGTTTGAGACAGAAGAAAACTAAAGCCCCAAGAAATCCATTTTTTCTCCTCCCGGGGTGCTTATTTCCTTTAAGACCCTATTTAACTACAGTATCTACAGTTTTCATAGTATTTTAATTACATATTAAACAAAAACATTATGTAAATGACAACATTTTCTAAGGGCATCTGGTGTATCACCTTGGGATGCGTCACATACCCCAGTTTGAGAACCACTGATCTATACTTTTCACATGAGAGAGGAAAAAACACACACACAGACACCAATCACAAGGAAAATATGCTTTAATTCAGCTTGAATGCAGACCACTGAAATGGTTTTGACTGTTTCAGACAAAGAGCAGCACCAATAACCAAAAACCTGCCACCAGTTCAGATCATTTCTGCAGAACAGCTCCGTACCTGGCATTGCCTCAGCCAATCACAAACAAATGACACCTTTTCAACAGACGCACACAAAGCCAACAGGAGCCATTCTCAAACTATTGACCATCCCATGGTCATAAGACCATGCCACAGAAGTTCAGCACATTTCACACAGACAAAAAGGTCCCAAGAGAAAAGTTCTGATTCACGCTGGTAGAATTTCAATAATACAATGTCTGTCTTAATGTCATGATAATCTTCAGAGGCACTCTTTTGTAAACAGGAGGCTGTGGCCAAAGATTATGCTCAGAATCTGAAGAAATGAAAATGCAGAAATTTTTCAGTTCAGTTTGGTTTCATCTGGAACAACAGTCAGTCACTCCGAATCCACACACACACACATTCAACCAGCACAACACAAACAAACCAAACAGGAGTACACTGGTCTACATGCAACACACACACACACACACACACACACACACACACACACACACACACACACACACACACACACACACACTGCACCAACTAAGTGGCAGCACTGCAAGCAGGTCAAAGGTTGATGCCTTCCAGTCTGATCAGATCCAAGCTGAGTCATGTGACTGTTCAGATGACACATTCATAAATAAACAAATCTCCATTTCTTGCCCAATAAGACACTCCATTACCACGGCCACTCGGCCAATCATCTCCTGCCCAACAGAGAACCACACAGTGTGACTGGCTGATCAGTGATGGGGGCAGAGCGGATGTGTCCTCCACTGGTGGAAGGGCCTGCGTTCTCACCCCACCAATCTACATTTGTGTTAGGAAATGAGCTCGGCCATCATCATCAAGGCGCCGTGTGAGGATGTCACACCCTGTTTCAGTCACCAGGAGTGTGTGTTCGAACTGGGCAGAGCGTTTACCATCTCGAGTAACTGCCGTCCAACCATCCGGCCATGTATCATCTTGCCAGCCACCTGCCAACAGAATGGTGAATTATATTAATTAAATAAAGCATCTTTAGAAAGAAAAGCAGATTAATAGTGTCTAGAGGTGTTCATTTATACCCCCCAAGAGTCAGTACATCCTGTAATGTGTAAACCATGTTTGATGCATTTCCATATTAACATACACTACAGCTATTGAATGACTTTTTTAGAAAAAATAGCTCCACATTAATGCAATTTAAAACCTTGTTTCACGATTGATTCAGTCCTTCTGAATACATTCTGCAAACGTGTTTTGCGGCACAAACTGTTGCGTTTCATGTGAATAGTCAGAGGTGATCAAATGAACAGTATTACCCATTTTCATTTCATCTATTAATATTCAACTGCTTTTAGCCATGATGAGTTCATGACTGAATAAAATGTTAAAAAAAATAAACAGAACATCAGTGATATAGAACAAAGAGCAATGTTTAACCGAATGTTTATGAGCCACTCTCCAAGCACAAGGAAGAGGAAAGGCAAGGAAGTACCAAAAGTAATGCTCTTAAACCCGCTACATTTCATGCAATACCAAGCAAATACAATCTTTACTAGCTAAATACTTACAGATCAAGCTTTTCCGACTGAAATTCTTGTGAAATTTGTTTCCACATTACCTTGATTAATGTCTTTCTAGCACACTGATACTTCATCTATGGGTTATCACATACAGTGTATTCTCTGTATGACAGCATGCATTGAGCCTTGATGGCTTCTTCATATACACATACAATTACACCCCTAATAATTTCCAAACTCATCAAATCAAAATCATAATTATTCAGTAAATAAAGAAAATCCCAGGCATGTGTAGACAGTGTCAAGTAATGTGGGCAAGAAGAATTTCTACACAGATGTCCATTATGAACATATGGTAGAATAGGCACACATAAAATGTGTAGGCATAATTTTCCCTCATTTTTGCTAATACTCACAAAACCAATGCTGCTATATATGTAGCAAAGAGTGTACACACTTATGTACTTTAAATTGCTTTTGGAAATAAACATGCTCCACCCAAGTCTTACAGGGTGTAGTCAGTAAACTAGTCCATAATGATTCATTTCACTCACCTTTTTATGCAGAACTCTGATTTAAACCTATGACTTCATTTGGTTCTCACCTTCACAGAACAAGCTCCTACAAAAAACTGCGCTACAAAAATATGGCCAAGAGTAGAACAGACCCTTCTCACAGTAATATGCTGTGCACGGTAAATGTCACATTCAATCTAATTCAGTATGAATGGCTCATTTTTTCCCCAAAAAATATTTTCAATAAACTACATAATTAATCTATAATTTTATTTTACTCTTACCTTCACAGATCATGGGTTCAATAGTAAAGACATGACCAGGCTTCATCACCCCAACAGCTTTATTCTCTAAACAGAAAATAAAACAGGTCAAAGCAGGTAACTAATGTTGGTGAGGACAACATTCAGATCACTGGCATATACAAATAGTTCAACATTCTCCTCAAAATCAGTATGAAAGTAGCATATGTAGGTGAAAGCATTCTCACTTGCGTAATGTGGTACATTAGGAGCGGTGTGAAAGAGTTTGTGAATGCCATGGCCACAGTAACTCCGCACCACAGAGAACCCATTAGCCTGTGCATGTTTCTGAATGATGTTACCCAGCTCCCGATAACGGACACCTGGCTTCACTGAAAAAAATTAAAGAAAAACAGCAACCTGCCTCATCAGTGACAGAACAGAAGTACTGCAGCACACCACTGACCTCTAGTGGCCAGAAAAAACATCAGCTGCAGTTTTTCCACAGATAAAATAGTCAATTCTTACCAGCATCAATTGCTTGCATTAGGCATTCATATGTGGTCTGCACCAGCCTCTTGGCACCCTCGTCTACCTCACCGACAAAAAATGTCTCGTTCAGATCTCCATGGTAACCGTTGTGGTAAACAGTAATGTCCACTGAAATAAGAAAAATTGTTAAAAAGAGATAAAAACAACTGAAGTTTTTATATTTTCACACACTGAAGCTTCTACAAGGGCTGGACTTCTTACACAAAACTGTGATTACTGATAAATCTACAAGACCTCTTGTTAAAAACAACTTCACTTGTTAATCGTCTGCCCCAAAATGAGTATTTACTTGAATGTCAAGACAATGTTGTTATCAACAACACGTTTGCCCCAAATCAGTCAGTATTTGTATTTTTACAGACATTGGCGTGAACCTGTGGCTGTAGATGATGCATGTGCCCTTCTTACAGTGCAAATTTAGAGTAGCACCTTGCTTAAAGGCACTGTCTATTTTGGAAAACCGGTGGATGTGGGAATATTTTGTGTCTGTACCATTAAGGATGTCACCCTCTTGTAGGGCACGGCGATCTGGTATGCCATGGCAGATGACCTCATTGACTGAAGTACAGCAGGACTTGGGAAAGTTGTAGTAGTTGAGGGGTGATGGATAGCAGTTCCGTGCAGTGCATGCCTTAAACAGAAACATATGGTACACAGCTTTCTGAGTTATTGCAGGTGAAGGTCAGGCAGTCACTATTGAATATACTATTTACCAAGTTACTATTTATTTGTATTTTAAAGTAATCAAAGTCTAAAAACAAAGTCTCAAATGTGCGGTTACAAAATACTGAAAAAGATTTTAAGTTTCTCAGCACAAACAAGAATTGCTCATTCATCATTATTCATTGAGAAAGTAAAGTTTTATCAACAATTGCATGTTTATTAAGTTTAATTGTGAAAGCCAGAGCTGGAAGTTACACAATAATTTCATACTTCTCACAGCATAGCATGTTCCTATTTTGTGTTTCACTTGTTGCACAGTTGCAAGCAACCTGGCATGGCTCACTAAGGGCAAGTCTGAGTTGAAACAGAATATACTAGAATATACACATAAATGCCCTCAAAGCAAAACCTCATCAACAAAGTGGATGAAAAACTGCTTGCAATTGAAATTAATCTTGAAATTTTGGACCATTTCCTTAAGTCTGCCCAATATGAAATATTAACACAGCAAAGTGAAATATCACTTTAAAAGGTAATGAATATAAAATACGATGGTTTAATGTTTGTAATTAATTGATCAAAATCCTTTCACAAACCTTGAGCTACAATAGTACATAATATGCAAAACACCTTTAAGAGCTCAACTCTTTCACAAAACCTTAATTAAAAAATATATAGTTTCTTACATAGCTTAAAGCATTGCCAGGGTTGCAGAAGGCATGAGGCATTAAGGGATGGAGAGTGGAAAGGGAGAGATTTTACCAGATGTACAGCATGATCAATCTCCTCTGTTGTCACTCCAGGTTTCACCATCATGGCAGCAATGTCGAGCACCTCTCGAGCCAGCTATAAAATAATAATAATAATAATAATAAAATAATCCATTGGCCAAAGACTTTAGACCAGATCCAATCAGGCATTGTTACATACCACCTAAACATGTTTTGTGCTTTTCAGAACATTTCAGGCTTGGTATAAAGGGTCAATAAAACAAACACTCGTCTGATATAGTGTGAAATGTTGCACAGTAACTGTTAGTAACTAAACAAGGCATCAATTCACTCTCTTCCAACAGGCATGAAGGACACTGCCCTTTGCACCCTAGACAATAGTGAAGCTACATGGAGAACCAGTGTGCTTCACATTCCTGTGCAACAACACTAGTGGTTAATAATTTGCACTCAGTGACAACTCAGTCATCGAGTGCAAACTGGCAGCATGTGGAAAAAGTACATTAACCCCTGGTATCAGTGGGTCTCCCATCTACTCAGCATTTGAAATATGCAGCCTTACACCAAACGATTTACAAGTTCATGCTCTGTGTCATTACATGCTCCTGCTTTCTTGATTGTTAATTTTTTTTAGGATAGTTGAATCAACCACCATCCTTTTTGTCTTTATCTTGTCTTGACATTGTATTCAGTGTTTGAGGTTTTTAGTCTTTGGCTCATGCAAAATTTCAATGTGGACATTGAACAGTTCACACCACTGTTCAACAGTCCCTTGTTAAAAGTTTCCACCAGGAGTACGATGTGTAATAATTTCAAAGTTAATATAGGTTGCAGTCTTGCAAATAGTTTATTGAAATTTCTCCCATTCTTCTTTTCAGAACCTCCCATGCTCCCTAAGACTGGATGGAGTGTGTCAGTGCACAGACCACTGGGTTCTTGGTCACTTCCCTGAATAAACCCTCTTACCACAATCATGCAGTTTGACCGGGCAGCCAGCTGTTTAGAGACCTGGTGGTTCCAAATGTCTTCCATTTACGGATGATGGAGGGCAATGTGCTCACTGGGATTTTCAATGCAGCAGAACTTTTTCTGTACCCTTCCCTAGATCTGTGTCTTGATACAATCCTCTCTTGGAGGCCTACAGACAATTCTTTAGACTTCATGGCTTGGTTTGTGCTATGACATGCATGGTCTAATGTGGGACCTTATAATAAACAGGTGCCTTTCCAAATCATATCCAATCAACTGAATTTACCACAGGTGTCCAATCAAGCTGAAGGATGATCAGTGGATACTAGATGTGAATAATTATGTATGTTTTTGTCCTTTTACTTTTAATAGATTTGTAAAAAGTTCATGGTGGGACATTGGGTGTAGAATTTTCATTTTGGAACAAGGCTTTATGTACGCACTACTACATCATGAGTTGCTATAATGAAATTCACAGAAATCATTGTTTCATTTGGATTTTCGGCATGAAAATGTGTGTTTCCATTTCATGTTGTTTTGTTCTCCACTAATTATGCAACTTCAGTAAAGATTTAACATGAATTATTTGTTATTGTTATTATGTGTAATTATTAAGTGTTCCATTCATTTTTTTTTAACAGTTTTAGAGTTTACTTGCACTTCAAGTTTAAAAACAAATAATAAAGAAAAAAATTACCCTGCAGACAACTCTCATGGACTCGATTTCTTCAGCATTGAGGATCTTAATCTGGGACGTCCCTTTGAGCATCTGCTCTGTCTCGGACATCCCTAAACACCAAGAAACATACCAGTCAGTCAGTGTACAGTACATATTACCATCACACACACATCTGCTAATGAACTAGATATACACACTTATCCTGACTTTCTCACACTGCCAATATCATAACCTTCATATCAGCTATTACAAACCAACCACTTTGTTGCCATTCCCTTGTGATCCACCAGGGTCTCATATGAAACCTTCACAATGGCGATCAGAGTACCAGCATAGTGACAATACCAGCCATGCAAAAACAGACAGAGCCATGCTACTACACACAAACTGTATTTTGCATCCACAATCTCTCCCTCACACACAAACACAGACAGAAAACAAATGCCTACTTCTCTCTGAAACTTCAGTAAGACAAGACAGTAGGGCTGCAACACATACTCGACAAAGTTGAGAAGTTGCCAAAACATAAATATTAGATTATAGACAACAGCAGGAATACTGTTTGATTAAACACAAGCACTCTATTAGGCTTTAAAAAACTACATTGCTGCTCACACTCATTCAGACTGTCCCAATTGGCATTTTTACAGTCCTCATCAGCACATGCAAATCAGCCACTTAAAAAACATTTCCATATTAGAAGATTATAGGTGTCACAATTACACACAAGTGAATAAATGCTGATAGTGATGATCTGATACAGAGCAACCAACTGGTGTCAGTTCAGTACTCAGTAGATTTGCAGTTCTAAGATCATCAATTCATCCAAAATCCATCAAAACTGACAAATGACTTGAGCCAATCACCTTAAACATACTATCGTGTGTAGTCATGTGACTCTGCCTCATCCAGCCTGCAACGTAAAAGCAACATGGAGGAGAACTCAAATTCCAGCAGTTTGTACCAAAGAGAAATGTGTCATTTATTAAAATAAATCATTCATTAATTGTATTTAAGGAAAAAAATGGTTCAATTAATCATGATATTTATCATTAAGTGCTGCTGACTTGGGGAAGAGGACAGCCATTTGGGACAGGTCCTTTAAATAATGATGGTTCTGTGACAAAAGTATTTGTGAAAGGAACCAACATAAGCCAAGTATGATCAGTCCATCAAATCAGTAAGAGTCGAAAGATTTAATGAAAATAGAAATAACTGCTAGTTGCAGCCCTACAACACAGCACCAGCCTGACGAACACATGGGGCGACGGGCCTCATACCTGCCAACAAGCCAACCTCTGCTGCTGCAGTGAGCAAGAGAAAAGCTTCAGACACACACACAACACACACACTGATGCAAATTCACTCCAACATCAGAACCATTCTCAGTCACACAGTTATCTCTCCTTAACACGCATACATACACAGCAGTGCTGGTAAACGTACTTTCACAATGATGCATGGTACTAGTAAGCATACCCTATGAACCAGCCATACTGATAGATGTAAACACACACACACACACACACACACACACACACACACACACACACACACACACACACACACACCTCTTGGAAACATCTACTCTATATTTGCTAATCTACATTAAATGGCCATCTAAACTGCCAGCTGACTACTAACAAACTAGAATCCTAATGCTACCTAATGAACCATTTCACCTTTACTTACAGGCAGATTCTGCAGCTTCAGTTTAGAATAAAGATAAAACAGTTCATGCAGTGAAACATGTTACACTACATGTTAGTGATATATGCTACATATGTGCTACACAGACAAACATTTTCTGACCATAAGTAGGCACTGCAGAGATCACGGTACCACTGTATTTGTCTGACTTGTTAGAAGCATTAGCTTTATAGTTGGTTACAGGACAGGACACTTGATTGGCCTTTCTAAAGTTTGTAAGCAGGAAATGTGGCTTAAATCCAAATCTCTAAACAAATCAATGTTTTTAGGCTGTTCATTCTTTTTGATTTGACATATCAGAACAGTTCACACTCTTGAAATAATGTGCATGCACAAATGCTCTACCCCTGGAGCATCACAGGAGCCATCACAGTGGATGACATCTGGCCTCATCACAGAGAATGTGTCCATATCCACTGTTTAAAAAAATAAAATAAAAAAGAGAAAGAGAGGGGAAAAAAAGCATGCTATTTGGCCACAGCCACTATTTTGGTTGGTTCTTGTCTTCTTTAAACTTTACCCACCCCTGAAAACCTCAATGCTGTTTTTCATTTTCCTTTCTCCTCACCATGCAAAGTTGGATTGATGCAAGTTTCAAGCTGGTGGTTAATAGTGAATTACACTGCAATGAATCTGATATGTATCAGATTTAAACCCCACATATGAAAGTGGCCCAAATCGGAAATGAAAATGTCAGATTCAATGTGCTTTTGCCATCCACACTTCAAATCAAATGATAGGTCTGGGTCACATATGATTAAAAGGATCATATTTGGGTTACTTTTACCTGCTGTGTGAACAAAGACTTAATAAACAGGAAATTACATGAAATGGAAATCGTATTAAGACTTTCCTTTTTCAATGCTGAATAATGTGGCTACACTGTGAAATCACAATTGCTTGATAATATTTTTCTAAATTTACAACTGAAAATTCTAGCAACATGTGGTGATATCCCTATTCAAACACAGCCTATTCAAGAGATATGGTAGTGATCAGGTTTACTAGGTAAGTAACAACAGAGAAATTTCCCTTCAGGACTGTGGCATGGAAACTGTGATGATGAACAACTCTCAAACCATAACGCAATAATTCTATTTAAGTCCACAGACAGGTCCCAAATTAAAGGAAAAAAATCGTATAGGCAGATGCTTCCAGACACATGCACAGCATGACAACTGAGCAAATAACAGCCTACCATTCTCTGTTGCATGCATAAAAACAATGAGTGGGATCAGTGGACCTTAATTTTAGGGGTTGATTGCTGGGGGACATATACTCGCTAGCTGACACTGTGTGAATCTATATCAACAGGAATGGTGACTTTTGTATCAATATGAAATAATAAGAGGACAAACTAGAAAATTGTGGTTAAACACATTGAGAGAATGATACTCATGAACATAAAGTATGTGGTATGCAAGTATCAGCATCAAATCCTCAGGTGAACGTAAATGCAGCAGGTGATCAGCCAGAACAGTTCCACATTTTAGAGAGGGACACTGAGGGGTAATTTACTGGAGAGTTTCAAGAATACGCAAGTGTTCAGTGGTGTGTAAAAAAAAAAAAAAAAAAAAAAAAAAAAAAAAAAAAAAAAAAATCAGCACCAGTACAGAAATGTGGAAAACTGATATGGTCAGATAAGTCAAACATAAGGTACGAGGGGTCACAGAATGATTTCATGAGTTGGAAAAAGCTGTACATTATATGTTATTACAGTCTGCGGATCTCAACCAAAGTGAACACCTATGGGAGATTTTGTACAGAGGTCTCTACCATCAACAAAACCAGAGACATGTGTCAAGGTACACTCAAACTTTTCTGGAAACATGTTGTGGGCCAACCTTACTTCTATGTTCATTTTTCCTTTAATATGTCACCCATCCGTATACATGTGTAATTTGCCGCAATAAAGTGTTATTCAGCCTTACCCAGGGGGTGGTCAGCATAGTCTGGTCTCTGAATATTCCCAGGAACAAGACGCATTGGAGTCTGCAGAAAGAACAAGCGTTCAAATAATCAGTTAAATTTAGCCAACATTTAATTTAGGGTCAAGTGAACTATTTTCATTTGTGTTCATATGTTCTGTTCGTACAAGAGGGTAGTGAGGTCGCAGTTTTCCAGAGTATCGGTAGCCAGGCCATGGGTCTGTGTTGACTTCCTTCTCTACACAGTTCTTTCCCTCATCCTTTGTTTTGTCTTCCTCTGTTCAAACACAGAATAATGAAACGAGGCAAACAGTTACACACAGGGTCAGACAAAATATATAAAGGTTGGAATGCAAAAAAGCCCACATACTTGCTTTCTTGTGGAGCAGTTTGTGGGTACCCCAGCTTCCTTTGAAACAATCCTAAAACAAATAGCGAGATCAGTTTTTATGCAGTGATTTTATCAGTGACACAATGCACCCAATTCCACTGACATTTAAGACCCCTTCTCCACAGACAGCCCAGGAGTACAGCAGAGACTGGCAGGCTAATGTTTCACTCCGGCACACTTTCAATGAATTGGTTCATTTATCAGATTGACCATGTGCTTGGGCTATGCAGGCAGGAAAATCACTGTGCAGGACTCCAGCACCATATCTGAAGACTAGAGGTGGAAAATTGACATGAAGCTGGACTCTCTGGTGACAGTGGCAGAAGAGGAAACTACTGGACATTATCGACAATGCCAGTCACCCTCTGACCCTCAGGGGATGTAACATGAGTACAGAGGATGGGAAGGAGCAGTACCCAGTAACCTGCAACCCGACCACCACAACACAACCGGACTTTGTGCAATAGCAGTTAGAGTAGTGCAATAACAATGTGCGATTCCCCCTCGGACAGCACTTTTTCATATATTAGTAAATTCTAATATAGTCCCTGTATTATATATTCTCTTTTTTCTATAGTGTTTTTACTACTGTATTATTATTATCATCATCATCATCATCATCTCTGTCCACTGTATTGATGCTGCTGTACTGTATTGTTGACGCTGCTCCTGGAACCTTACTTTCCTTGAGAGAACCCTCCCAAGGCATCAATAAAGTTCTATCCACCTACCAATCTATCTACATATATACACACCTATCCTATCTATCTACCTTCCTACCTATCCTTCTATCTATCTACATATCTATCCACCCACCCTATGCTGAGGAACCTTAATTTCCCCTAAGAGAACCCTCCCAAAGAATCAATAAAGTTCTACTCTATCCTATCCTCCTATCTACCGATTTATCCATAGGACGATTTTCCAAAGTTTTCCAGCACTGCAGGAACCAAATCCTGGGCTGGTTTTGTACTTTTTGGACTGGGCTCTCCTCCTTCTCCCCATGGTGATTCACAGCGCTCTACCAAATGCTCGAGGTCCATCTGAAGGCAGACAAACTCATCCGTTCCTGCTCTCAGGACATCTACAGACAGTGAGATGTTGGTGGAACTGAGGATGAAGCGTGCTGGGCTGGTTCATACCCTCTGGAGGCTAAAGAGGCCTCAACAGGTGGTCGACACACCGCACACTTACACTAACACCACGTCCTATAAGGGGCAGAAAGAGAAAACAGCCCTGGTTCAGCTCGGGGGCACTTTCTTCACTTTTGGCCCCGAAACGCGTTGTTTTGGACCCGAAGTGACCGTTAGCCATGAGCTACAGCGTTAGCCACGCTGGAGTCCAAACCACGCTGCCGCTGCAGCCGCCGCCGCACTTCAGCCCGGTTATAACCGAACTTCAGTCCCTGTCCAGCGGAACCACCTGCTGCTGCTGGCTCAGCCAACACCTATTAATATCCAGTCCGAGCGCGGCTCGGCCCGGCGTGGTTGACAGTTTGACTTGGAGCCAAAGCCACTGTGACCCGCAGAGCTCACTAACGGTCAGTCCGACGGACTGAAAAGCAGCCCAGGCTCCAACCACACCGTACAAAGCCGCAGAAATGCCCCCAGACCAACCAACCCCCCGCTGCCAGAGCCCGAGCCCCAGCCCCACACTGGCCTGCGAGCCTAACGGTAGCCCCGGCTTGAGGCCTGCGCAGCCCCCGCCCGTGGTACGCTCCCACCAGCACAGCGCGAGAGAACAGCAGCTACCTGCGAGCAGAAGTACGAGCCCTGTATCCCCAGTTTAATGCAGGTCGGACACTGCAGCTTGGCTTCTTTGCTACAGCCCTCCGTCTCACACTCCCGCGCGAGCACCGCCGCCATGCTTCAGCAGCAGAAGGCCGGTGAAGGGCTGCAGAGGCAGAGAGGAGCACGTCGAGAGGGAGGTGCTGCTGCTGTCTGACCATGCGTTTCCTTAAATGTCCACTCGCTCCTGTTCACTTGGCTGCACTTGTGTCTCTCTCTGATCCCGCTGATCAGTCCCTCTCCAGCCCTGCACACACTGCATTACAGACCCAGCCACGAGCCAGATCCTCAGACAGGCTCAGAGGAGCAGCTCTGCACCTGCATCCCTGCTCAACAGGAGAGGAAATCTGTTGTCACTACTGGTGTTATCACTGCTGTGCTGATCATGGCCGTTGTTTTGGTGTGATTGATTTATATATATATATATATATATATATATATATATATATATATATATATATATATATATTACACACACACACATTATTGTCAGTGTTCATTGGGTGATGGTGTAGGTGGGGAGAGGAAAGTGGGCACCAACTGATGATCTAAAAGCAGTAAGTGTGCATCTGAAAGATCCACCAATGAGGTAAGTGTTTCTGATAAAGTGGCCAGGCTCAGCACGCAGCTGAATGGTTGCACTGGCAAGTTGCCATCCTGAACTGGCATTTGCATGTCAGACCATTCATGCATTGACAGGACTGTGGTGAGGCTCATGTAATTACTCTACATTCTACATTAATATATAATATATATATTATATTATATTGTGTGTGTGTGTGTGTGTGTGTGTGTGTATGGTGTATGGTGGGGATAAGGTGGTGGCGCAACTCCTAAGAGTGCCGCCCTCAATGTTGGGCAAGTTTGGGATATTTGGCTTTTGGGTGAAATTTTACAGGTGAAATTAAAGTGACCTTCTCCAAACTTTTGAATGCACTTGTCCAACTTGCTGATCTCTAACAAGAAGCTTAACAGCAACATTCACAACAGGTGTCAATCAAATAGAATTGGTATTTATACGGTCCTCAGTCAACATCTCACAATTGATCAGCAGTACCTCGCCATTGCCAGGTTTCCAACAGGATGTTCTCAGATGGAAGTGGCCACTAAGCTTAGAGTGTCACAGGGTGTCATCAGCAGGTTACAACAGAGACAGAAAGTGTAAAAGTGGATACATTTGGATACATCCCACACTGATGACCACTTCATTGTGAACAGTGCCCAGTGGAACCGGATGATGAATGCCAAACAACGTCTGACACATTTAAGAGAAAAAATGCCAAGGGTGGTGAATACTTTCACAAGGCACTGTAAATTTATTTTATTGAGATTTTCATGTGATAGACTAACAAAGTAGAACATATTTGTGAAGTGAAAATATATGTTTCATACACTTCATATACATAGTTAAAAAATAATGCATAAAAATCACAATTAATATGAGGGACAGTAACACTCCAGCAGTATGTGCAGCACATCCTGCTGACATGTGTTGCCACTAATGGCAGGGCTTCCAGCAGACATTTTTTCCTCACCTACACACAACAAGGGTTTCCCAGGAATGTTTGTGTAAGATTGCATCACTTCATTGGCAGTTGTCAGATTTGTCACCAGTCAAGCATTCATGTGACCATATGACCAGCTGGGATACCAGGTTCAGCAATCTATGGGGGTGCAGGATCTACAGGCCCAGATGCAACTTCTGTTGGCAAATGTGCTCCAGGATGCCATATGGAGCCTGTATGCCAGGGGAAGGCAAATATTAGAATATGCACAAGCTGCAGTAGTTGTTTTATATAAGACAGTTTTGCTCTATGTGGCACCATGGTCTTGGAAGAACATGGTTTATCTCCACTGTGTACTTGTACATAGTTGAAACCATAAAAAAGCCTCTTGACTTGGCCTCATTAGTCTGTTGTATGGGTGCAGTGTTAGATGAACCATGGCTTTGTCCCTGTACCTCAGAGTGTGTGTGACAGTGTTGATCTTCTCCTGGTCAGAGTAATCCCAGTTAATCCCTGTGGCTGTTCTTGTGATCCATGGCAGAGTGTTTGGGAATGCCATACTCTAACTCAGGGGAGTGCAACGGCGTTCCTAGGACACCTGTCTTGGAGCTATGCACAAGCTCTCATGTGTTCACCTCCTGATGGGTTTGGCATTTGCTGTGCATGCACAGAATGCCACATGTCCATCTTTGTGCACGTGTGCCTTCCATGGACGCAGCAATGAAAAGGGACTCAGGTAGGTTAAACTGGCAGTTTTGTTATCTCCTCTGCTCAACTATATGTTTACATTTTTATGTGGCTTCTCTTTACTTCCAGTGCTCCCATCAACAATCCACCCCCTTTTCCTTAATTCACTCCTGATTTTTCCGGATAAATCAGAATTGTACTTTATCCTTGTGGAAGTGTGCTATATTCATATGGAAGACAGTATGTATGAATGTATGTCCTTGCATGACATTTTCCTTTCTTCTTTATAGGACAACGTTTGTGTCATATTTTGCCTCTTGTGTACATGAGCTGCATTTTTAATGAACATGTTACAGCCGGGTGTCAGCAGCCAATAACTAAAGGTGTTGAGCACAATCTGTAAAGCATTTAGGTAAATTAATCACATTAGGTAATTTGCCACTGCTTAACTGCACCAGTGGCTGTCAGTCGGTGTTAGTCTGTCACTCTTGTTTTCTCCAGGACTGTGCTGTGTAAGAATCCTTCTTTGACAGCCATCCCTGTCAGCTTACCAACAGACACAGTGAAGTTCCGTCTGGAACGCACCTCTGTCTCTCGGATCTTCAGAAGAGCCTTTTCCACGCTTCCAGACCTTGTATACCTCTGGCTTACATACAACTCCATCACTGTCCTCCATCCACGGAGCTTCACAAACCTTTCGTCCCTCCACGAGCTGCGTTTGGACGGGAATCTTCTATCCTCATTCCCCTGGGAGGCCCTCAAGGACACACCCCGCCTCCGGACACTAGGCCTGCACAACAATCGTCTGTCAAGAGTCCCTCCTCAGGCTGCACGTTACCTTGGCAACATCACCTACCTGGACTTGTCCAGCAACAGGCTGAGTACACTGCCAAATGAACTGACGACTCTCTGGCCCCTTACCACTCAAAGTGAGCCCCAGCGCTCTGTAGTACTGGGTAAGGAACACTTCCTAGGGCATTGGAATGGGAGGTTGTGGAACTAACCAAGACCCTTAGTTAAAGGGGAACATTTTGAATTAAGTTAAACAAATGATGGGTTGAGGACAGATTCTTAAATAAATCAGAGACCCTCCTTCACTCACCCCCTTTTTTGGCACAAGAAATTGAATACAGATGTAATAATTTGAAAAATTTGCAAAAGGAGGGGGATGGGCCTGCAGACAGTCTAGAAGGGCCCTGCATTTTACAGTCACCATCATACTAGTGGTATTTGACATGCATTTATGTTCAACAGGCAATCAAGCTTCTTGATATTATAAAAGTTGCTATAGACCGATGTTTCACACAGTGATCAAATGGCAACCAGTTTTAGATCTCTCTGACATCACAGTTTACCCCCTTTGTGTCACGTTTTAGTGCCATTTCAAAGTAAATTCTTCATTCATTTATGGTCTTTTATTAATACAAGAAAATCTATATTTGTCCTTCACATTATTTCAGTGGATCAAGAAAATAAAAAACTCATACCAATAAAGTGATTATCAGTATTGAAAGTAATTGAGAGCATTCTGCTCACTGTGAATTTGATTAATTTTAGTTTCTGCCTGAACTTCATTAAAACCCTGTTCACTTAAACCAGTGGTGACACAAAGACGTTCCAGCTGTAGTCCTGTCTTCTGAGACACATGTTTATCACCTCCTCAATTTCCAATGTATAGTTTATTGCAAGTTTTAATTACTTTAGATACATGCTCATATATTTCTTGGCGAAATGAGAGCCACATTCAAGAATGTGGTCTCTGCAGAATAAGAGTGGACCTTTAGTGTTTGTTACATCGGGCCTAGTCTCATGTCTACTGCAAATCTATCAGGTCCATGTTAAAAACATTGTGTAAATACTTAAACTAAACTCAAGTAGCAGAAGCTAGCATGCTGCAATGAAGACACCTCAGATACTATTATCAGTGATGGCAATGCTAGTTATTTTCCTAGTCAAAAGAGTAACTCAATAAGTTACAGCAACATTTTTGGCACCCTAAAATACTGGCTTCAGAATCATTTTAATAGTATAATGATTAGACAGGGAGAATAGGAGAATCTCTGTCATTGCCATGGAATACTGATACTACATCATGTAGGCAATGCTGGTCCTGGACTGACATCTTCCTGTACAGATTGATACCCTAACAAACCTACTAAACCTGGCAATTAACAAGTGAGTTGAATCAGTTCTTGAACAGGAGGAGAAAACTGTGCAGCAGCCTGCTGCTCCAGGACCAAGGTTATAGTACTACATCATGGAGCCTGCATGAGACCTCTTGCAAGAACTGTATAACACAGAAAAAGCCATTTCATATTTGTGCAAAGTCCTGTGATATTAATCTATTGCATCAGTCCACATGCTTCTTTAACTTCACGTGAGGCTTCTTATAAAATGGATGTGTGCCACAAGGGGGTGCTCAAAGGGGATTTTATTGGTATGTTGGTCATGGTGTTCTCTATTAATTTTCAGTAATCTAATTCATTCATTTCCAACTGAATTTAATCCCAATTAAAACACCAGACAAGCCTTCCAGTGTGTGTTTACTGCACAAAAATAAAAAAGGACATTCAAGTTTTTGTTTTTTATTTTATGTGGATTACTCAAGAATTTTGAAGAACTTAGAAGAAATTAGAAATATTCTTGTCAATGTAATCATCGCAAAACAAAAAAAAATCTAAATTATTGCATGCAAAAACAATGCCATTTCCAACAAAATTTCTAATGTGTAAAGTGTTTATAGTCCTTGTGAGCAAAATCTAAAAAAAAAACAAATTGTAGTCATTTTTTTAATCAAAGCATGGTCAAATTCAAACAAAACGAAAGTATCATCAGCGTCAGTGTTTATTACATTAGTAAGGTTTCCCTTCCTCCTATGAATTAATTTAGATTTAAATGTAATTTATTCTCCCTCACTGCTCTCTTTCAGGCCTGCAGGACAACCCCTGGCTCTGTGACTGCAGACTGTCTGTTTTACTGGACATCAGTAAGGCCCCAGAAGCCTCTCTTGTTCTTTTGGATCGGTTTCTGACGTGTACTGGGCCTCCAAACTTAGCTGGAGTTCCCTTTCAGAGTGTAGATCTGCCACGCTGCCGTCGGCCCTCAGTGCTCACCTCTGCCACAAAGGTCACGACCTTACTGGGTAGTAACGTGCTGCTGCGCTGTGATGCCAGAGGATACCCTACCCCCGCTCTCATCTGGATCAAATCAGCTAGACCTAACCTCTATAACACAGGTCTCTGCCCACACATTCTCACACACATGCTGGGAGTATTGTGTTTTATTGCTGACTAAGTGCATGTTTTTCATTTGCAGCTTGTTGCAGGCAGATTGATAGTATTGAAAATGAGAAACTACCTAGAAGACTTCCAAGCTGTGAGTAATCAGCATACCTGACAGTCGATTGATATGAAATTAGAAATATAGTAATTTATGGATAATTGCAAAACCTTAGTTTAGCTGTTGTTTGTTGCTGCCTTCCACATGTTTTCCAAATGTGCTGAGCCTGAATTGGTGGGAGACCAGCTGATACTAGGGTGCACCATGTACTCTTTAAAAGTTCCTTAGACAATGGTCCTACATAGAACCATGACAGATCTAAATAATATATATATATATATATATATATATATATATATATATATATATATATATATATATAAATTTCAGGATTGTAACTGAAATGTGGGCAGGCACAGTAGTCACATGGGATTGCAGGATGTGCAATATTATGTTGTTCATACACATCATGCTACAACATGCTTGATACATATACATGTTGTAAAACAACAAAATTTCACAGCCCAAATTTACTTGTGCAACTGTCATTTTTTTTTATTCATTACATTTAAATGGACATATTTCTGTTTATTTTTTTTCATTGGTTTTAATGTTGAAACTGTCTGAATAGTAATTTGAATATAATAGTAAATCAAAAACAAAGTTAAATATTCAAGACAAATTTGAGACAGGTTTTAAAGTAAAGGTTTGAAATGTAAATTTACTTGTAATGAATATAAAATATAACGGTTCATGGTTTGCAATCATGAACATGAATGAACTTTTTATGATGCTGCATTTTGAGATACTTGAAAGGTTCTATGGATGTTTAAATTGTTCTTTTCAATGATAAAAATAATTATTCAGAGCGACTTACAAAAGTGCTTTTGTAAGTACTATAAAAAAAAAATTCGTAAGAGTGTAAGGGATAACAAAACTGGCATTCAGTTGCTCAATTCAGGCATGAACATCATCAGAGAGTCTTTGGCTATGGTTTCCAGTGTTACACTCACCCTCTGTTATGAATGGCCCTGGATAAATCATGTAAATACACTCATTGTCAAGAAAAGTTATAGCAGACTGCAATGCAAGACTGCAGTGGTGTCATGCCAGACTGTCATGGGGCCATTCAGAATGGCAGCAGGGCATTTTTAGTTTTGCCTTAGTGGAGACAACCAGTGAATCTATGTGTGGAGGCACAGTGGTCAGTGCCAAGATCAATGGGTTGTTGTCACATCACACGTCCAGAAGGCGTGGTGTGTTTGTAGGATGCAATTTTGTTTAATTCCAGATGGCTTGTCTGCATACTATTGCCCTCTTAACATTCAACCCTACTGCAAAATCTGAAGGAACTGAGGATTATGGATTATAACTAGGAACCTCTACAACTGCAATCTGAGACGTCTGGCAAGTGAATTTAACCATTAGCTGCCTCAGGGAGACCCTAACCTTCTACATCAAACTTTAACTTGAAGGGAAATCATAACCCATTTTTTCTATCCAGTGATGTGTTTCCGATTGAAACATGGCATGTAGGGAGGGTCTCTGATCTATCTTAATATTCTCAAGTCCTTGGTAAGTGTTGGCAGTAGGGAAAAGTGCACAATGATGTAACCAATAATCAGAAGACATTTTGGAGGAGGTTACTACAATTAGATTATTTTGTCATTTAAATATGACAATGAATTGTGTATGATGTGACTGGGGAGAAAAAGTAAACAAACAAACAAACAAGAAAATTATTTATCACTTTAGGTTGACTTTAGATATTAGTTCATCATATCAGATCAGACATTCCATACTGCTGCTTCCCTATATTCCCTATAACTTATCTCAGGCCAAAGACAAAGATGCAACTGAAGTGTCCCAGGAATAACTGACAACTTCTCCCTCTGTGTGGTTCCTTCTCTTGTGTGCAGTTGTGCAGGAATCACCTCGTATAGGACTGCGGTGGTCTGTGATCAGCCTGAATGGGATATCATATAAGGATGCTGGAGAGTACCGCTGCAGAGCTCAGAACATGGCTGGAACATCAGAGGCCATCATCAGTCTAAATGTGGTTGGAGTTATTGATGGAAACTCTGATTCCAAAAAGACAGCCACACCTAAATCTCAAAGTTCAAAGCTTCCCCCCTCTGAGAGGAAACCCAGCCAACGACTCAAAATGACCCCCAGCTTATTCCCTAAAAATGTCACTGGAGGCCTCTTCTCCCCTCCTAGGAGAATCCTTACTACCCCTAAAGCCAGCAGGGACAAAATGAAGAGAGACAGGACTGGGTAGGCAGAGCCTGCCTCAAAGCAGATTATCCGAACCAGAAAGGCCAAGCAGGTCACATCCAATTGCATTAAAATCCCACACAGCCAAACCACACTTCACCTTAAAAATCATCTGAATGATTTGCTTGTTGTGCTCCAAATAAATCCCTCTTAAAGACACTGTTATATTTATGATTGCTGTGTTTTTATAGTTCATTTTATTCCCATAATGGCATGTATTGACCTCTAGAGGGCATCCATTAGCCAGATTTCAGGGTGAAATGAAATGAATTATTTTTGAATGATGACATCACATATTTTAATTAATAAAAATGCAATGTACAAACCCATACGTTGTTTATAAGTCAACATGAGCTTCCAGTTGCAGCATAACACATTGCCACAGAAGAGTAGACAATGTATCTTAGTAAAGTGTACAAAATAAGGTTTAAACTTAACTGAAAGGTTCCCAGGGAACTAGAAGTGTTTTTAAGGCAAAACCTCAGAGAATACATTTCTGAACTGAAGTTTGGGCCTAGATATACAAATATACAGGTTTGGGCACCTCTGTTCAAATGAGGTATCAAATGTAATTTAACACATTATGAAAAATAAAATGTGGCATGTGCAAAGGTTATGGTAAGGTAGAAAGGTATGGCCAAATTAAAATGATTTACAGAGTTGTCCGTACATTTTGAGTTGAGCCATATTAAAAGCATTAATGTGCTGCTGAGGCTCTTGAAAATGGAGCACTGAGTGGTACAACTGTCTAACTGTCTTCTTGTCAAATGACAGTATTTAGGCAGTTTCACCTGCAACTGATTTATTTATTTATTTATTTATTTTTACATTTTAGAGTTGCTCACCATGAACTGTATTGTTACTCAAGCTGGAGACGTAGAACTACAATTTAAGGCTGGAGAACTTCTGACAAATCTCATTTGAGTTAACTCAAAGATTCTCTGTAATCAGTTACTACATCATTTTAAGTCTGTCTGATTTATTTTGAGTGTTTTACTTAGGAAATAAATCATATTATAATTTTCATTAGACTGTAGGCTTATGAAAGGTGTTAATTTCTTTGTAGATAAACACATTAGCAAAACATAAATGTACAGTATTTAGCCACTGTGGCTTCTTTTAAAACACAGGCTACTGCAGTCATAGCTTGCAAACTGTTCGTTGCCTTCCAACATTATATTAAATGCACTAGTCCCTAAATTATGTTTACAGATCTCTCACCTCACACTCTCTCTCACACTCTGTCCTTTCATCATCAGTCAAACTACATCAAGGATTTACAGTCAAAACAGATACAAACTAAATTAACTCTTTGCTGCACTAATTTCAAAGCTCCATTCAGCCAGTTTGACATGAATCGTCTCAGTGTCCATTACTGTCTTTCACTGACTGTCAATTTTCTGTTCTGTCAGACCATTGAGTGTAAAGGTGAGAAGAATATGATCTTGCACTTCTGATTAGCTATCTCTTCTCCACATCTAAGCCCTGCTATAAAGATCCAAAGATTGAGTATAAAGACAATAAAGTTTGATTTCAACATGCAGTTACGGAAAACAGTCATCATAAATAATCTTGCTTTGTAATATGTGTGTTCATTAACAAACTGAAGATAAATCACAAGATGAGATGAAGTGTTACATTTGTGGGCTGTGTGTGTGTGTGTGTGTGTGTGTGTGTGTGTGTGTTCCTAGATGCACTGTAAAAAAATTTGATATGTGAAAATGATAAAGTATGTGATTACACTGCTTTTTGACTTTTAATTAAATTTATTTTAGTCAAAATTGATCCTGAAAAGATTTTTTAAATACATCAATTTGTAATGTTAATAACATTTAATAATACAGAGGTATTAAGTAATAAGTAAAATATTTAAATAACTCGTTAAATTGTATTCTGTGTCCCTTCCCTCTCGGTTTGTTTATTTTTTTATTACCATCTGCTGGTTAGAACTTCCCGTATCACATAGTGGAGCCCTTACTGACTCTTGACCATGGAGGACTATGATGTTGAACGGATTTGAACTTAGGATCTCCTGCCCTTGACAAGCAGACAGTCAAGGCACCATGTACAATTTGTGTCCAAGAAAGAACGGAAAGGTAAATTCAGACTCAGAACTACAATGTGAAAAGTATTCACCCCCTTGGGATTTTTTGTGTTTTGCTAGTTCATAGTAGGTTTGCATCATTTTATTTACAAAAGAGTCAGTACTTTTTAGAGCCCCGTTTTATGGCAATTACAGCTGCAAGTCACTTTGCATGTCACTATGAGCTTGCCACATCTTGCAGCTGGGATTTTTGCCCATTCCTCAAGGCAAAACTGCTTCAGATCATTAGATGGGTTCTGTTGGTGAACAGCAATCTTCAAGTCTGACCACAGATTGTGAACTGGATTAAGGTCTGATCTTTTATTAGGACATTCCAATACATTTCCACATTTTGCCTTAAACCACTCGAGTGTTGTTTTAGCAGTATGCTTTAGGTCATTGTCCTGTTGGAAGGTGAAACACCATCCCATTCTCAAATCATTGACAGGCCAGTTTTACTCAAAAATATCTCTGTATTTAGCACCAGCCATCTCCCCTTGACCCAGCATTTTCCCAGTTCCTGGTGGTGACAAACATCCGCTCAGCATGATGCATCCACCACCATGTTTCACTGCAAGGATGGTATTCTTGGGGTGAGGAGATGTGTTGGTTTGGGACCAGCATTTTCCTTGGTGACCGAAAAGTTCAATTTTGGTATCATCTGACCAGAGCACCTTCCTCCATATAGTTGACTCCCACTTTCTTTTTGGCAAACTCAAAACAAGCGTTTCTAACTTTGTCTGTAAGTAAAGGCTTTTTTTCCAGCCACGCTTGCATGAAGCCCAGCTCTATGAAGTGTATGGCTTGTTGTGGTTGTATGGACAGATACTTCAGTCTCTGCTTAGGAACTCTGAAGCTCCTTCAGGGTTACCTTTGGTCTCTTCTGCCTTCCTTATAAATGCCTTTCTTCTCAGGTCAGAGAGGTTTGGTGGGCGGCCCTCTTTTGGCAGGCTTTTTGTTGTGGTACCATGTTTGTTCCATTTGATGATAATGGATTTGATGGTGCTCCGGGGCATTTTCAGAGATTTGGGTATTTTTCAAAATGTAGTGTGTACTGGCCCACTGCCTGCTGATCAAATGAAATGATCCTAAGTTCTAATTCCAGCAAGGGCTCAGCCCTCAGCTACTGGCTGTGGGTGCCAAGGAGAAATCTGGAACCAAGCTTTGTTCTTTAGCTGTTATATAGTTTAATATACAGTTTTCCTCCTACAGTTTTTTTTCTAGTCTGTAGACTTGACCATGTGAAAATGTTAACCACTCTACAAATGCAGGAATAAAGACAATACCTACACTCTATTTATTCAGTGAAGAAACAATTTCATGAATTAATCTGAATTAAAGCAATCAGGACAAGAAAGTAGGGCTGCTGTTAAAGCGCACATCTGCAGCAAATTAGTCAATTTCTGTTTAGAATTATCCAGAGGAATAAAGTGGTTAAAGGGAGTCCTGAGGGTCATTCAGAATATTTGTGGTTATAATAATATTATTGCTGGCGTAGAAACTGTGGCAAGGGGTAAGTAATCTGCTGTTCATCAAATTGTTCTGATTCTGTTCTAGAATTCCAAAAGTACACAATACAAATGGGGGACAGATCTCTTTTCATTTTGATCTAATTAATTATTAGTAATATTATTGTAATAAGACCTTTTCTAAAAGATGTCTGATGTAGTGTCCTTTCCTGCTAAGCTCAGTTCAAACCTGGGAATTTAGTAAAACCTGAAAGTGATGCTTTGTACGTTATATAAGCTGCAATTGACTGAAATCACAAAGGAGAGAAGGAGTCTGACAGAGTTTACTGTTTACAAGATGAGATAATGGCACTTCTTTTCATCCTTGTTTTCTTTGTTGTAATTAAGACTTTTGTACAGACGTGCGTCTTTGTCCTTTTGCATCACAGGGTGCATTACTTGTACTTTTACTGGTTATTATGTGTCTAGACATTAAAAACACCATTTAAATGTAAAAACCTCAGCTGTAATTCAGAAGTCTACCTGTAGGACTGTAGTAATCCCAATGGTCACACGCTAAGGCACTGCAAAGCTCAAGAGAGCACAGCAACTTTTGCCACTCCCCTCCCTTAAGCCCCCTCCTCTTATTGACTTTCCTCTCCCCTCTCTCCTTCCTTCTCTCTTATCCTTTCTTTTTTCTTATCCTCTTTTCTTTCCCTCCCTCCTCCTCCTAAGCCGGGCTTGGGATCATCTCTTCTCGATTGCTGATTAACCTGGGCAGATGATTGATGATTAACTGGACAATGGTAGGAATTCTGGGGCTCCTGTGTGCGACTGTCACTGAAGACTAATCCTCAGATTAACTTCAGACAGTGGATGCCTGCATTTGGACGTCTGGACTCTAGCCTGTGATTACAAATACTGCAATTAATGTCTGTTGTCAATAATACTCTTTTGGGAGCCATCCTACATTGATATGCATATACGGAAGGTGGACTGTGTAGGGTAAATGTAAGTGTGGACATCTCTGATACATGCATATGCAGCTGCTTTCTCTCTTGGGAGGCATAAGGAAGTGTAATATTGGTATAGTGTGTGCCTCTGTGTAACTGTATTGGGAAGAGTCAGTCAGCAGAGGTTGTCTTTGTATGTGAGAAAGAGAGTGTGAGAGCTTCTGACTGTTCATCATGGAAAGTTTTGACCTGGAGAAGAAAGAGAAGCACTACTGTGTCCGGGGCAAACATGCTGCTATCATCTGTGTGGTTGTCATAGTGACTGGTGTTGCTGTGGGACTTGGGGTAGGCCTGAGCCTGAACAACTCCTCTGATGATGAGAAGACCCCACCAACAACCACGCCAACAACCACACCAACACCAACGCCAAATCCAGACAGGGGTGCCTGCAAGCCCTCCTCTAACACCAATGGTGGCTGGACCAACTTTCGCCTGCCTGACCACATCATACCATCTCACTATGACTTGCACATGGAGCCTGACATGATTGCAGACATATACACTGGCAGTGTATCCATTCACCTCAGCCTAACCCAGCCCTGCACACACCTGTGGTTACACATCCGCGAGACCTTTGTCACAGCTGTACCCACCTTGCATCTCAGCAGCCCAGCTGGAACCAACACAGTTGGAGTGAAAGGGTGCTTTGAGTACACTCAGCAGGAGTATGTGGTTGTGGAGGCTGTGGAGCAGCTGAGGGTCACCAGTGCTGAGGAGCACTATATCCTCACACTTCATTTCCAGGGATGGCTCAATGGCTCACTGGTTGGCTTCTACATGACAACCTACCAGGATGGTGGAGAGACCAGGTAAGTGCTTTGTTGGCTTAAAAATGCGTTCTTTGGCGTGATGCCACAGAACAAAGAAATTTGGTTTGTTATAAGGAGCCACTTTTGTAACTGAGATGTTTGAATGTAAAAAATCTTTCAAAAGTTTATCCATTAACTTTCATAGCATCCTTAAATCCAGGATTATAACTGAGTTATTCATTTGTTATAAGAGAAAGGAGTTGCTAGTGTAAGAGGGGTAAATGCATTCCCAAATATTAGTGTTCTGCCAACAAAAGGTTCATCAATCAATCATCAAAGATTCCCTGGGTTTAAACATTTAATCAGTGCTACTATGTCTTTCATTTAATTTACTTTTAGCAGTATCTGTGCCAGTGTATCACTTTTTAGTGTCGACTGGCAGTCAGAAATATTTGTTAAGATTTGGTAATTTATAGTTATTGCTGACATTTGTTTGCACACAAAAATGCCAAAAGGACATTTAGGGTGTTTCTCTGTAGCTTTGATATTCACTAAATAATGCTTTGTCATAATTTTATGTGACAAGTGCTTCTCCTTCATTCTTATGTGCACATATACATTCATATATAGTTGCTTTACTGCAACTCGAAAAAATTAGAATATCATGAAAATATTCAGAATTAAATAAAAATCTATCATGTTTTGTATTCACTCATAAGGTGAGATTCACTCGATGATAAAAAAAAAATAAAATAAATAAAAAAAAAAAAAAACAGCTCCAAAGTTGGATTCAGTTGCACTTTGTGTGTGAATGTCGGGATGATATAACTAGTTAAAGGCAGAGTTTATTGGGGAAAACTGTCCAACTGAAAGGAGGATCTAGTACCTTGTTGCCACAAGACTAAGACAGGTGTCACCACACACAGGTGCCTTTTCCTGTTCTCAGATGAAAGTAGTATTTCATTTGGAAATAAAGATCAAATGTCCTTAAGTCAAGCTCCTACGGTCTGGAGGAAGAGAGGAGACACACAAAATCTGAGGTGTCTGAAGTCCAGGGTGAAGTTTCCGCAGTCTGTGATGGTTTTGGACACCATCTCATCTGCTGGTGTTGGTCCACTGTATTTTATCAAGGTCAGAGTCAGCACAGCCATCTGCCATCTAGCTGTCTATTCCTGTAGAGGAAATGGAATATTCTTATAACATTCTAACAATGTGATAAACTGCATTTCTGGTTTTCATGACCTTTTTCATGATATTGTAAGTCACTGAGATGCAGGAGTATGTAAAATATGTGAATCTAACCATTTTTGACTGCCTGTGTATGTAGTTTGTGGTCAGTGGTAAACAATTAGCATTTTACATTTTCACAGAACATTAGCTATTTGCTAAATTAGGTATTTCTAAATTCAGAAACATTACTTCATAGTGTTTTTCAGGTTTTCATGATTAAACAAATCTCCATGAGCTTGCAAATAAGACTGCAGCAGCTTTAACTTAATCCCACTGACTCAATGAAATATCAGCTCTGGTTCACATCCTCAATCACAGAACGTACCAAGAGGTAGACATAAATCATCCTCTACTAAAAATAGTTTGTGTGTGTGTGTGTGTGTTTTGTTGTGCTCTCTTACATAACAACATCTCTTAATTTCAGGCAAGGACATCATCAGGGAAAACTCACAACTGCGCAATTGCATATGGTTAACCTCTGCATTCCTTACAGGACCGTTAGTTTGTAGGAACAGAGATCACAGTCCAGATCACATGGAGGACCACACATGAAAGATGGCTGGAGTTATAGGATCCAAAGCACATGTCACACACAGTGAACTGTTCCAGCTAGTCTTTCCAGGGTGGTGGGTTTCAGACCTAGATAAACATCATCTTTTGTAATTTGTTCAGTTTCATGCGGTTGAACTGGCAAAGCATAGGTTTATTCTTTATATCTCACCATGACACGAGCCAGAGTCAGTTGCAAAATTCTGAGATCATGCAATGCTCATGATATTGAAGTGTTAGTTTGGGCAGGAGTGAAGATATTGGCAGAACTGACTCATTATTATCTGATTTGAAAATGAGAGAAACTCCACCCCACCACAAAGGAATACTATAAACAGAGCTGAGGTAAAATATGACCCCTGTCCATCAGTACTAGGAATTTCAGTGTTATGCCTGTGCTGCAGACTTATAAAGAAACTGAAACATTCCATAAGGCTTCAGGGCTGGAAAATATGAGGGTTAATTTCCAGATTTTTGTCAGCACATCAGTCTTTTGCTGACAAAACAGTTTTTTCACAACTTAGATCACCTCAGTTGGTTACCACTGGATTCTGCTATTGGCTGATGCCAGTGGTCACATAACTTATTGCAGTGAATCACTGCTGATAGATATCTACAAACGTCAGTGTGACAACCATGCACCAGGACTACATGTCCATAACTGGCTGTTTAGCAAATTGTCCATGTCTCTGAAACACCCTTTAGACACCCCAAGAGTTTCTAGTATCTGACACCACAGTCATCGGTTGCACTTTGGAAAAACAGGCATTGCATTTAAATCAGAAATTAATTGATCTCCATTAGTTTTGTATGTTAAAAAGTGCCATTGTTGTGGACCTCTCTTCATGTGGTGGGCTGTTGAGGGAAATGTAAACCAAGTACTGGCTTTTACGAGTCTCCAATGATCTCTTGCAGAAAAATTGCGGCCACAGACCACGAGCCCACCGACGCTCGTAAATCTTTCCCCTGTTTTGATGAGCCGAATAAAAAGGCCACATACAAAATCTCCATCACCCATGACGAGGTTTACGATGCCCTGTCCAACATGCCAGTGGAGGTACATTCAACTTTCTAGCGTTAAACATTTGCAGTAAATGTGCGTATGTATGTGTGTGGGGGGCAGGTTTATGCTTTTTAACATGAGTTAAACATTATGATTACCAAGGTTTGTTATATATAATAAGTAGATTTGCCCTAAAATATTGTATCACTCAAATGTTTGGACACGCTGACTGAATGTAGTATAGATTACATAACGTGGCTACTTCTTTTGATATTAATATTAAAATGTGCACCAATTGGTATATGGAAAAAATATTGGGACACCTTCTCATTCATTCTAAAATAAAGGGTATTAAAAAGAGTTTATCCTGCTTTTGTTGGAGTAACAGTCTGTACTGTCCAGGGAAGGTCTTCTCATAGCACTACAATGAGGATTTGAAGTTGTTGGCTGCATACAGTCCCATTTGTTTGGAAAACTCATGATGTATACATCAAATACTATTAAAACATATTGTGTGAACCAAAATATTTTGTTTATAATGAAAAATAGACAAAATCCCTACTAAGAGAGTTGGTTTATCCAAACGTTTGACTGGTATTGTATGTATTGGCCCCTTGAATAAAACTTGTTGAATGAGCTTCCTCAGAATAACAGTAAATGACATTTGTGAAATTGGTGAATAGGGCCCAATTTCACATTAGGCCTTATTCATCAACCATTAAACCCCACTGATGCCATTTTCACCAAGATTCTGTCCTTCAAACAAAACCCAAAAATTTGAAAACACTGTTGATCAATGTAGAATAGCTGTGACCAGTTCTGGGATTTTGTACCTACTGTGAAACACATTGTTGACTTTAAGATAGAGGAGTATCCTCACTTGTGTACAAGAGATTCCAAAAAGGCAAAGGGATAGTTCAGGTGCTTTTTTGATGAGACAAGCATTGATGATCTGCCAAGCCTTTTCAGACTGAGAAGTCATGAACACTGAGCTTAGTTGACTGTATGTTTCCTTGGGAACTTTGGTAAATTCCCACCCCTGTGGACCCACTATGGTATATGTAATGTCACAAAACTATACTGGTTATAACAACAAGAAAGATTGCCAAATTTTGTAAAACATTAAAAAATGTTAGTTGTCTACCGCAGCATATTGCAGTTCAAATTAAATAACGAATATAAGCTAAAAGTACAGACTTTTCACTTATTTTACTTTATTGGCTTTTTGTCTTCAGTATGTGAAATTAATTGCAGAGGATTCTACATCATCTGTTAATGAACAGCTTGATCTCATATATACAAAAGATTCCAGTACAGGCTGTTGGAAATGTTTCTGGCAAACTAATTCTGGTTAATCTGTTCTTCCTGAAGTTTTTGAAGCTTAGCAGTCGCTTTACATCCCTTTGTATTTTTGCTCTGATGAGTTATCTTTTAATTGTTGACTTTGGCACAATTACACTCACATTCTGGAGAGGTTTTCTTCACCAGGGTAAGAATTGAGGGGGAACAACAACACATTCCAACAATAATTGCAGTTCTTGCATCACCAAGCTCTAAACCTTTTGTCTGCTTATATGTGGACATAACACATTTGACCATGAAACACATAAGCACTAAGACTAAGACATAAGAACTGGACTGGTCATTTTTATACAGACTATCCCAGTTTTGGCAAAACATGAAAGTTTAAAGTCTGTACTGTTAGCTCATATTTGTTTAATTTAAACTTTTTTGCTGCTGAACCAAGTATAAAAGAGAAATCAGTCAGATTTAACATTAAGTCTGAAACTTTATTTCTTGCAATTTTTGGACTCAAAAAGAGGACCTCCGATTTGTCACTACTTAGATGGAGGAAGTTACAAAACATCCAAGATTTTACTTCTTTAATGTAGTCCTCCATTTTCTTTAATCTTGGTTTATCATCAGGTTTGGCTGATATATACAGTTGAGTATTGTCTGTGTAACAGTGAAACTTAATGCCATGTCTGATTATTACTGTGTCAAGGGTGTGAATGTGTCAGTGACATGTGTATACAGTACATGTGAAATGTTTGAACACACCTACTTACAGCATAATGTGCCTGTCCAGTCCCTTAAAAAAAACAAATAGAAGTGTTTTGTGTATTTAAAAACACATGACCAGTAGACAGTGTTTCTGTACTAGAATGGAATTTTTCATTAAAACTAAATATTTTGGTAGTATAGGATATATATACCATATTGAGGTTTCCAAGCAAAAGGGCCTGTATGCAGCCCACACTTCAGTTCAAATCCTCACAGCACTGCTCCCAAACCTAGAAAACCTTCCCTGGACAGTAGAGACTCCAACAAAAGCACGATAAACTCTGACTCTATATGACTTTATATATATGTGTGTGTGGGGGTGAACGGGTATATGTATGCACCTTGGTCATTCATTTTCAGTGTCATTCTGATATTTCCCATTCTTTCTCACAGAACATAGAAACCCTTCCCGGTGGGAAGAAAAAGACTTCTTTCATGAACTCAGTCAAGATGAGCACCTACTTAGTATGTTTTGCTGTGCACCGGTTTGGATATGTTGAGCGGATTTCTCAACGTGGAATTCCAGTAAGAAAGACTTTTTTTTTTCTCCAAGCATTTTGCACAAATTCATGATTCTACTTTAAATTTGAAATACATTCCTACATATGAGAGCAGAGGTTTAACTGAGGCTCTGTTTATTCTCTTCTCCCATCCTGCAGCTGAGGATCTATAGCCAGCCCTCCCAGACCCACACTGCTGTTTATGCTGCAAATGTTACTAAAGTGATTTTTGACTATTTTGAAGAATACTTTGACATGGATTACTCCATAGGAAAGCTTGGTAAGTGCATCTTCTAAGTGCAAGTTCTATTCTTACAATGTTTGCATGACTCATAGAGACTCTATTTTTGTATACATTATCCTGGGAGCATGTTTGTCTATGCTTTTCGGAAGAAATCCTAACAAATGTAATCTATCTCTAATATATGTCATTAAAACAAAAACATAAGCCATGGAATTTCCATTTGTAGATCAGATAGCAATCCCAGACTTTGGGACGGGAGCCATGGAGAACTGGGGTCTGGTCACCTACAGAGAGACAAACCTCCTGTATGATGAGAAAGAGTCTTCCTCGTACAACAAGCAGCGTGTAGCCAGTGTCATCTCCCATGAGCTTGTGCATCAGGTTAGTGACCGTTTATCCCCATGAAGCCTAAGCTTATTGAGCAGATCTTAAATGATATTTTGCAACTATTAAAACTAATACACAATTTAGAATTGAACTGAGTGTTCTGAAACAATCCCAACAAACATCGGGTCAGTGGGTCATAGTCATATGTGTTTGTTGAGAGTTCCAAGACACGTTCTTTCATTCATACTGTTTTTCAAGGGTCAGTATCCTAGATTGACTATTCCCCTTCTACTCCAGAAAGCTCTATACCCCATAACTGCTGTTCTAGAATGTCATCACTGTCTTCCTTGTTCAGTTTGTCTTAGAATGCTCTTCCTGTTCCCATTTCCTGGAATGTTCTCCCTATTTACACTGTTCAAGAATATTCTTCCTAGTCACTCTGTCCAACAATGCTCTCCTCATTCACACTGCTCAAGAATGTTCTGTACCCCATTCATGCTGTCACCCACCCTGTCCTGGAGAGCTGGAGAGCATATATATTAACCTGGAGAACTACCTTCCTCCACCCCAAATCTAACACCCTATTCAGCCATTAAAGATCTTCTCAAGTTAGTAATTAGTTGGATCAGGTGGGCTGGATTAAGGTTGAACCTAAAGTCTGTGGGAAGATACCTCTGATGATGACCCCTGTCCTAGACTGTCCTGTTCTTTCTCACTATTCTCCAATGTTTCCTTGTTCACATTGTCTGGAACATTCTCCTTCTTTAGTGTTCTACAATACTTAGTCCCCCTAATTCACAATGTGAGTGTTCTTTCAGTTCACACTGCTCTAGAATGCTCTCCTAATTCTTACTCTCCAGGAACATTGTTCTAGAACAGAGTTTCTCAACCTGTGGGCCAGGAACCACCAGTGCACTTCTCCTCTATTTGATCTGTTCTAGAATGTGTTACCTCTGTCCACACTTCTTGAATGCTCTCCCCCTTCACAGTAGTTTATTTAAATGGTCAGTTCTTTTACTTGTTTTGGATCCATATAAAACCCACTGATATCATTACACTGTAAAAATCTTTTAAATTTCTCTGTTATTTGATAATCATCATCATAAAATGTCTTGTAAATATGTTGTTTTTTCCAAAAAAAAAAAACATGGGTCCAGAATTACAGCTGACACTGCAGTTACTCATCATTTGGTTATTGAGTAACTTGTTTTAAGAGGTAAAAAATGATTTTGGACATGCAATACAAGTATTCACGATACTGAACATGTATTTTTACTACAATTACATCATTTACAACAAATGCATGTTTTTTTTTATCTAAGAGCCAATCAGTTTCCCATTTATTGAGCCAGTAATATAAAGACATCTCCCACAATGATAACAAATCCCTAGTTACTCATCAAACCTTTTACGGTAATGAGCCCAGAGTATCTCATGAGATGATCACAATGTGTGTTTATGACCTTTCTATTGCACGGCACACTGATAAGAATCTGATTAGGCATTTTATACATTTTTTTAATGGACAGGTCCAAGGTTGAGCGACAAATTTTCAGAGATTGTGCTAAAAATATCAGTCCACTTGTTTTGTGACAACATAGAAGCAGCACTGCATCCATTTGAACCTGTATGTAAATGTTGTGTATTCATACAAAGCTTTTAAACCTTTAAGTTAAATCCAGTATTCCCAGTCTATGTGGTGTTTAAGAAATGTGTCATATTTGAATGAATAGCATTGCAAATTCTTTACTACATAATGTGTTTTATCTGCAGTGGTTTGGCAATATTGTGACTATGGACTGGTGGGACGACCTGTGGCTGAATGAGGGATTTGCCAGCTTCTTTGAGTATGTTGGAGTGGAGAAGGCTGAGCCTGACTGGGGAATGGTGAGCATAAATGCTAATTAAACCATCCATCTATATGTAACCCTTTAACACCTGCCATCAGGGGTTATAATCCAATACAGTTCTTCTGTAGAGGGAGTCAGCAACAAGTAAATCACTCGATTGATTGTTTTTCACACAGTAAATCTGAGTAAATATGTTTGAAAAGGTACAAGAATTATATGATTATATATACAACACTCAGAACATGTCTCAAACTGAAATGCCTTAAAGAGGCCCAACCAGTCCTTATGAGTTGCAGCTGTTGATGAGACCTGCAGGGGGAGCCATTACAATGTCATTAGTTTATTTAATTTTGTAAATACATGGATAAAGTATTATAAACAATATTGAATAGTATGTTGAATAGTATTTTATATCTTATTCTGTAATGTGCATTGTATTGTAATCTGTTTAGAACAAAACTTAATTATATCATATAATGTATATCACATAAATTTGTGGTGTCTGAAAATACAGCCAAATGCATTTTTTCCCCTAACTAGCGTGACATTATGCTCCTTGATGATGTATTTCCTGTTATGGTTGATGACGCACTCCTCTCTTCTCACCCTATCATTGTGAATGTGTCCACCCCAGCTGAGATCACGTCTGTGTTTGATGCTATTTCATACAGCAAGGTGGGCTAGTACTACACTGTTCTTGTTTGGAGTATGAAATGCATTTGTTTGACGATGCAACCTACACAATGCCCCCATGTCAGCCTGCTTTCTTTGTACTTTTAGGGAGCCTCTATTTTGAGGATGCTGGAGAGCTGGATTGGTAGAGACACCTTTAGGGATGGCTGTCGGGTGAGCAAACACTTTAATTAGAGCTGATACTATTCCTTTTATAAACATGGCAGATGTTGTGAATAAAAAATACCTTTGATTTAACATCTATTAATTCACAAACCATGTCATATATATATTTTTTGCTATTTCCACAGAAATATCTGAAAGACTTCCAGTTTCAGAATGCCAAAACATCAGATTTTTGGAAAGCCCAGGCTGAGGTAGAGTTGTCTGTCACTTTTTGTTCATACAGCATTTTATTTTCAGACAAATTGTACATGCCAGTCCACATCAGACTTTATATAATGCCATGTACACTGTATCATTACTAGGTCAGCAGAGAAGCTGTAGAAGAAGTTATGGATACATGGACCAAACAGATGGGTTATCCAGTGCTGAATTTTATCAGCACAGACGCAGAGGCTAAACTCACCCAGGCAAGATTTCTCCTGGACCCTACAGCTGACCCCACTAAGCCCAGCCCTTCTCTGGGGTAAAGCTACTCTACCTATACACTGCAATATGCATTAGATGCATTAAGGCTGTATAGTATATATTTGAATCAGTGTTACTGAATTGGTCATTGATAGATGATGAAAAGATAAAATTGATTTAGGTTTAGCACAAATTTTAAGCTATTGGATGGTCAAGGCTGTTCTGTAGTCAACTCAGGGAAACATATTACTATACTGGCTTTAGAACCTTTAGAACCCTAGCCCAATTTTGTTGGATATTTTCATAGCTTGACATAATTTTATTTTTATTATTTTTTATAAATTTATTTTTTGCCAAAAAATAGAAAAGTAATTATAGGAAATACATGCCAGATATTGTTATTTGGGGCTACTCAAATTTGTCAGCATTTCAGATGTAAAAGAAACTTTTAATATTTTTATGAATTTGACAATGTTTTTCTTATAAGGATTAAAACGAAATCCTTTAGGAAATTGTTCACTGTTTTTGAGCTGAAACTCAAAATTTGATGATTTATTTATAATGATTAGATTGACAAGGACATTTATAATAATACATTATTCAAAATACTTAACAGTAGTCCAAATAAAATAAAAACAACTTTAATGTCCTTTATTACTGTTGTTTATGTATGCATCTGTATTATTCCTTCTCAGGACTTTTATTCTGAAAATTGAACACTGTGTGAGCAAATAAAGAGAGCAAACCGACTTTTCCTTCCCATGTTCTTCTATAACCCAATAATTGGGTCAGTGATGTCATTAACCCCACCCTCTCTCGCTTATCAGTCGGAGACTGCATGCAGGTTGAGCGTGTACACATGGACAGAGCATTAAGCATGCATTAGAAGGCTTTTTTGGTATTTAAACTGGGAATTTAGTTGAATGACTGAATTTTAGCTGTTTTCTGAGCTGGATTGCTCACTGATACTTCATCATGCAATGATGAGAACACAAGATAGGGTCAGTCTTGTAGTTTATGATATTTCAAATGCACAGACGTTTATTTTAGACTAAGAACTAGATGGAAATTATTATTTTTTTATATTTACTGAATTATTATTTATTATTTGCTGAAATGATCATTCACTAAACTAATTTACAACAGATAATGAAAGAGAAATAAATTAATAAAGGAAAATTTATTTTGTTTAATACTTAACCACCCATGTGGGCCAACAGTGGGAGTTGAATACATACATTGTTTTTGTTTCATTAGCTACAGTAGTATACAGATACCCACCCAGGTTAATTTGGATTTGTTTAGACTGTAAAATGTCTATCCATTTTCTGCTGTGTGACTATGTCAGGCTTTTATTACATCCTAAGATTGTAAAATGTTCCTAATTTTTAACAGGAGCAAAAAACAGGAACCACTGGTGGTACTTTAGACTGACATGCTTAGTCCAAGTTTGTTTTTGTGGATGATGTAAACAAAATTCACAGAACCAGGAATATTTCTGGAACTGTTCACAAGTATACACGCTTAATATCATGAACAAGATGGTTTTGTGGTCAGGTTGTTTGGATGACTGCTGTTGGTCATTTATAATAGGTGACAGGGGTATCCTCTCACTTCTACTTCTGCTTCTCCAGTGTTGATGCCTTTACTGAACTGCTTACTGCACCAATACCTCTAAAAAGGCACATGAATAACAAAGATTGATACAAAATCCAGGTCACTGGTTCTGAAAGTGTGTTCTTTCACACAGCTACAAATGGACTATTCCTGTGCAGTGGCATGCTCTGGCTACCAACAAGAGCAGCACCATTGAGTTTAATAAAGGACAATCTGGTAGGTAGTTTGTCCATGTTCTCATATTTGCTGAATAAAATAAACATAAACAGCTCTAAATGTCGAAACAGGGATTAAACAGAAAGCTAATGTTGCCTCTTTGCTCCTTTTTTTCCAGAGATTGTAATTGCAGGCTACACACCTTCTACTGATGGAGTCATTAAAGTGAACAAAGGGCACATGGGCTTTTACCGCGTCAATCACAATGACAACATGTGGAGCGCTATCAGCGAGCAGCTACTAGAAGACCACCTGGTACTGTCTTGTGTTTTATAGATAGTACTTTAATGGTTTTGTCTGGTAATGCACATCGTCCAAATGTGGCTCAGTGGCTTTAGTGGCTCTTTTTATTTTTTCCCTTTCTTTCTCAGTTGTACAATGCAGCTGACCGAAGTGGTTATATTGATGATGTGTTCGCTTTGGCGAGGTATAGTCATTCATAATATACAGACTAAACAGAATATACAGCACTGTATGATTGTGCTGAAAGTATGTGCATAATTTCAGTTATTTTTTCACAGTGGTGTCAGACCAATAATCCAACTATAACAGCCTACATTTCCTTTTACAATCATATTTCAACAGGGCTGATATTGTAAATTATGGCAATGCATTCAACGTAACCACGTACCTGGCCAACGAGACAAGCTACATTGTGTGGTCCAGGGTCTCTTCTTCTGTAGCCTATGTGAGGGACATGCTGGCAGCAGACTCCACGCTCTATCCCAAATTCCAGGTGAGCTTGTTGCTCTGAGGCCACAGTGCTGATTTATTTCTGATAAAACAGACTGGCAAAATAAATTGCAAAGGAAATCTCCAATAAAATATCCTTGAATGAGAATCTCAAGATTTTCTTTGTTCATAATTTACTTTAAAAGGATAAACTGTCATATGTTTTATACCAATTACATTTAAAAGTTATTTCAATACTTTTTTTATTTTAATTATGCAGTCTGATTCAAACTCGAAATTTTCAGGACCTATAAGTGGTACTGAACAAAAGTAACATTTTACATGTAATGAATATAAAATATGCCAGTTTTTAACTTTCTGAATGAAAACATGAACACAAATAAAGTTGAAAATGGGCTGAAACACAACAGTAGTGTAACTAAAGAAAAAAAAAAAACACTCCATGTATGAACACTGCCCTTTATTGAAGTCTGAGAATGTGCATTATAACCACCTGTGGATTGGTTGAGTACAGATTAAACACTGTGGGGCACACAGGCAAATAAATGGGCACTGTAGGGGATTTTAGCAGCTCTTAAATACAAAGCACTAAATATCTCTTTACCATGTGCAGAAACTTTTCCGTGACCATGTATACAAGATCTCCAGAGAACTGGGCTGGGATGACATAGGCGAGCAAACAGATCTGTGAGTGTCATATGCAAAATCCTGACCTTAAGATTTGGGCAAAATCACATTTCAAACACTTGATTTTCCTTAGTCTGATAAAAAAAAAAAAAATAATAATAATAAATAAATAATAATAATAAAAAAACTCATGCACAAGTGCTGAATGTTTTGTGTGTGTGTGTGTGTGTGTGTGTGTGTGTGTGTGTGTGTGTGTGTTTACTGTACCTCAACATTTTCCTGGATAGTCTACTGAGGGAGACAGTTCTGGGCATCGCCTGCCAGATGGGTGATACAGAGATTCTTGATCAAGCCTCTGTGTATTTTAATAGTTGGATCAATGGAACCATCAGGTACAGTACGAGAATTAACACACACTCTAAAGAAAATGCTTGTTTAGAGCAAATTATCATCTAAAAGTGTAATGCACCTCCTCATATTTAGAAATTGCAATAACAATTGACATTCCTTATTCCTCAACCAAGCACACTGAAAAAAAATCTGTACACTTTCAAACTTCTACACTTTCAATCCACATCACATATGTGTGTTTACACATAGGCAGTTGTTTGATAAGTAGTAAGGATGTTACATTATGATGTAAAGTTTCTGTTATGCATATGAAAAATGTCTTTTAGGGTGTTTTCACACTAGGTGTGGTTGTCTTGTGCCTTGCCTAAGCATTATTGTGCCCCTCTCCTCTGCTGGCCTGCACTCAGACTTTGCCTAATGTTTCCAACCTGAGCATGCTTATGTCTTCAGAATGCAACTTTCTGAGTTGAAGAAAAGGGCCTCTACTGATCTGTGACACCAGCCAAATTTGGACTGCATGTGCACAGTTTACGCAGAATGATTTCAGATAATACAAAGATATTAATCTCTCCTAATGTTGTTATAAATTATCACATCGGAGTACAGATCAGGCAGGTGATGCAGTTTCTATTTACATTGTAGCTTTTGATTTTGACCTGCTCATATACATTATAGATTCGTTGATTATGCAGAACAGTCTTCTCATATAAGATGATTTTTATTGAGGCAGCATCACTGACATTACAATTGAGTTCCATGCTCAGGAACGGCCAGTGTCCACACTAGATTATTGTGCCTGAGTCCAGCTGAACCTTACCTGAGCCCACATCATCAAGCAGGTCATGGCACGGTTAACTGTACAGTGCTTGGGCAGGGGTTGGAGTTGGTAGGGTTATGTTATAAGGCTCAGGGCTCGTAACAAATATCCAGGGCTGTATACCCTTGATAGAATACCCACAATCCCCTTCCTATCACTCAACACAAAGCTTCTGGATGAGTGATGAAAATTATTAAATTGGGGTGAAAATTTTGGTAAAAGGTTAACACCCATAGAGTTAAATAGAGTTAGTGCATTTGGTGAGATTTCCTGTCTTTTGCAAGTGCAGCAGTTTGCCAGTGAACCTGAGGCTGCTCGTGTACCGATATGGGATGAAGAATGCAGGAACACCCAAGAGCTGGGAGATTATGTTCAAAAGATATCTCAGTGCCACCCTCGCACAGGAGAAAGACAAGCTGCTGTATGGCCTTGCTTCCATAGAAGACATTACATTGCTCCACAGGTAAAAAAAAAGTTATCATGCATGATTAGTGTACTCTAAAGACATTTCTAAGGTTTCTGAGAGCACTAAAAGAAAATGAGGTCCCTGGAGGTGGACCCTAGTTTTACCACATGGTTTTCAGAGATGATTAGCTATTATGACTGGAATTCGTGCTGATAAGATTGGTGACAAATTTACAGTGACTAATCTGTAGCTTTATGACAGAGTGATACAGATGGAGAGTAGCTTCAGCCTTATCATCATAGATAATGTGTTTTCCCACAGGTTGCTAGAGGCAACTAAGAATGAGTCTGTTATAAGGAGTCAAGATGTGTTCACTCTGATACGATATGTATCCCTAAACAAATATGGTGAAAGCATGGCTTGGGATTGGGTTACGCTCAATTGGGACTACCTAGTTAACAGGTAAGTGAACCCATTACATTTTACAACTTAGTTTTTACAACTTTAAATTACTTTCAATAAAATACAGCTTTACAGCTGTTGGGCAACATAGCAAGATGTGGACAGAGTAGGATTAAGTTTTAGATTGAGGTTAAGGTTTGGGTTAGGATTGTGGCCAGGATTTGGATTAGGTTTTGGATTGACATAAAGGTTAGGGTTTGGATTGGGGCCAGGATGAGTATTAGAATTAGGTTTTGGTTTGAGGTTAAGATTAGGGTTAGGATTGGGGCCAGGAATAGGATTAGATTTAAGATTGATTAAATTAAAATTCTGTTAAAATTATGACCAGGATGAGTGTTAGGGTGGGTTAGTCTTCGCCTAATGGAATTAACATCTTAAGTTCATGTAATGAATAAACCTACTTAATGACGTAGTGCATCAACAGAACATGATCAGGATATTGACATTAGTGTCTACAGATGCTTCACTGCTGCTGCTTATTATTGTTGTGCAAAGGAATGCAAAGGAATAAAGTGTTACTGAAGTGAAGATTATCCCTCTGTGAAGAATGTTCCTCAGTTTTTTTGCAGCCTAAGATAGAACCCTCAGAATGTCAGAAATGAGAAAGTCCAGTGCAGTCCAGGCCATTTAATTCCTACATTAATTTCCTTAAAATAACTGCATAAAAAGCAGATTCTCCTCTCATGTACACTTTCTTGGAGAAGTTTTACATGCAAAAATATTCAGACTTCAAATCCACCACAATCTTTAGTGAATGAAAGTAGGTCCACCCACCAATGACACAGTTCATAATTTAGGCCCATACTGTATCTCATTAACAAAGAACCGACAAAGAACAGATAAGATGAACAATAAATTAAATGAACACTACCTTGTTTTATGGGCCTCTTATCAATATGACTCTATCCTTTTCAGGTTCACGATCACAGACAGAAACCTGGGCCGCATTCTTACCAGAATCAGTACTTCCTATAACACGGAGATGCAGCTGTGGAAGGTAATTCACACAGTCCAGGCTATCAAGCGAGCAGCTGTATTGCTTCACAGATTTGAGTAATTGAACACAATCACAACCACCTGCTTATGTGAGAACCAGCTGTTTAATGGAGTTTGAAGTATACAGTTGGATTTAAGAATGGTCTTCTGTGACTTAAATATGCAGGATGTTGAAAATGTAGTAAAGGCTCAGAACTTCCTGATTATGCCTTAGAATGTGACTGCTTCATTATCTCATTGTAATTTGCCTCTGCTGTGGTGGATCATGGTCCTGACAGTTGCTGTTAGTAAACTCAGTGTGCCTCCTTTCAGATGGAACATTTCTTTGCCTTGAACCCAAACGCTGGAGCAGGACAGACACCCAGAGAGCAGGCTTTGGAGACAGTGAAGAATAACATTGAGTGGGTTAAGCGCAACCGAGAAGAGATACAGCACTGGCTTGAGAGCAATGTGTCTTAAACACATCAACAAACATGCCACACACTTCACCATGATCACGCCATCTCATACATCACCTCATGTTTTTCTCCACAGCATGTGCCTTAATGTGAAGAGACTAAAAATCAAAAACCTGTAGATAATTCATCAGGGCAAAGGCATAACAAGCACTCACGAAAGCATTAGTTTAATGCTGTGTAGACTTTAAGATTATAAATGAAAGATATTTACCAATGATTCTGATACATAAACTTAACTGTACATTTGTTTTTACTTTCTATTTAAACTGCTGGAAAATGTTTGTTAAAGATGAATTCAAGCTCAACTGTTTGATATAAAATGATTAAATTATAGTTAAGTCTATAAGTATCTTTGTCATTGCACTGTAAGTGTTCATTTGAAGTAAAAATCTGATCATGTACAAAAGCACCACAGCTGTGTTTTACCTTCAATGTAAAAAACAATCATGGTAAAATTGACTAGGCTACTAGACAGATACAGTAACTACAATCACACTAACTACAAAATCACAGTAACTATTGTAAACCCACAGTATACAGTGTTGAAGAACAGAAGTGGTAAAAGTACAGTAAACTAATAAAATGATAGCAATGTCTAGTAACTGCTACTGTATTTCAGTTACCAGACCTTTACTGCATACAGTTACAAGTGACATTTACTGCTGACACGTTGCATCTGGACCCAATATCCTCAATAGCCAGACAGGCTTTCAACACTAATCTGTGACTCTCCCTGCAATATACAGAATCAAAGCCAATTTTCAGTTATGACTAATGCATTGAAACTGCACATACTGTACACACTCAATGTTCATTACGTTACTCCATGCTCATTTCTGGGAATCCTGAGATCATTATTATCATGTACAAGACATTACTGTACACTTTGTAAGACCTTTCTGTGAACTGTGTAAGATCATATTGATAATTTCCAGGACATTAATGTACATTGTGTACAAGAAATTTCTGGGAATTGTGTGATCATAATTACCTTTTACAGGACTTTACTGTACATTTTGCAGTAAACACTAAAGAATGAATATTGGCTCCCAAGGTGCATAACAATAATAATATGGCATAGTATACTTTATATTAAAGCATACTGTACTTTATACTAAATAGGATACTATGCATTATATTTTGACAGATGTTTATAGGCTGGTTAGTCCTGGAACAGAGGAAGATGACAGTAATGACTTTTCATCATATGAATGCTTTGCTTCAGATTTTCTTCAACTAAAGTAGTAAATATTAACCCAGTTGTTCATTTTGCTAAAACTATTTATTTTTTTAAAACCCATAACACAACATTTTTACAACACTGACACCAAACTTCAGAAATTTCTGATTGTTCCAAAAACTTTACACCCTAATCTCCAAGTCAAGACTTCCCTCTATCTTCTACATTAAGAAGTTAAGCTTAACCTGCCACAACAATGTTGGAACATTTTTTATCCAAGTGAGAATGTTACATTGTCAGCATGATGACAGGGAAAAAAACAGCGTCCAGCGCTGAGCAGAGAGCATCAGAGAAGCTATCCAAGGTCATCTCTATTGGTTGAGAGGCAACTGAGAGGCAGTCATGGGAACTTGGTTGCTGATGGTGATTCGCTGACGGGTCTGGCATCGTAGCATTCCTATGATGGCTCTTCTGAATCTAGAACATTGGAAGAAAACCCACTGATTACAAACATTAAATGTTCAGGCATCATAACATCATAGTTATTCCCTCTTGATATTGACTTTACTTCTTGTTTGCAATAACGTAGATGCAGGGGTTGTAAAAGGTGGAAGACTTTGCGAAGAGTGGGGCAATGATGGCCATTGGTGCAGGAATCTTTCTGGGATCACTAAATGATGCCCAAAGGCACACTATGGAGTATGGAGACCAGGCCACCAGGAACATCACAATCATCACAATGGACATCTGTAGAGCATAGTTGCACATCATGCTGACAGAAATGACCACCAGAAAAACAGATGTAAAAAAAACATATGTATACAAAAACTTCTACTTGCCTTAGTTACATCCATCTGGTCTGACCAGTCTATGTTGATGCTGTCCAGACAATTGTTGGCCTTGTATCTCCTTATGGTGACTGAAACATTGTAGTAGCAGTAGAACATCACAGACAGTGGCACAATGAAGTTAACAGAAATCACTGCCATAGTGTATGAGATAAAGGACCTGGGAACAATAGAGCACACATTTATTAACTTAAAACAGAAGTAGATTGGGATATCTAGATTAATCAGCATAGAACTGAAATTTGTTAGGCTCTATTTGTTTTCTTTTTTGGATTACTTTTGGTCTAAAATAAAATCATTCATCCACAAGATTGAGAAATGAAGACAAGAAGTTATTTTCAGTTATAAGAAAGATTTAGAGAGAATTTAATATGATCTTGATTTCTGCAGCAATTCACAAAGTCCTACTGGCACAGGGTGAAGGACTGGTTAAATGGAAAAGTAGGAGAGTTTAAGGAGGGGGACTCACGCATCATTGTTCCTCCAGTTAATGGTGCAGGTGGCTCCTGTTGGATCAGGAGCATATCCAGCCCAGCCCACAATTGGCATGGATGACCAGAACACTGCGTTCAGCCATGCAGCCATGATTAGAAATGTATATGAGCATGTGGTCATTTTCTGCCCTGTATTTACAGCATAAGCACAAGTCAAATATGATATGATGTAGATATATTAAAGGGTAATAAATTAACATGTCATTAGTGGCTCTGTTCATACCTATGTCAGGTCTGCAGATGCTGATGTATCTGTCAATGGCAACCACTGTCAGCAGACCTATACTGGCCATCCCAAAGAATATATTCAGAGCAGCATAGATCTATAAGAGATGGGTCTGTCAGTAGAAAAGCTGGAACTAACACTACTAAACTAGTGCACTATTTGGACAAAAGTATTGGAACACCTGGTCATTCATTTGTTTCTTTTGATCAAATTAAGTGTTAAGCTGTTCCAGCTTTTTTGGAGTAACTGTCTCTACTGTCCAGGGAAGGCTTTCTACTTGATTTTGGAACATTGCTGTGTGGATTTAATTGCATTCAGCTACAAGGTCAGGATGTTGGATGATCACTATCCCACCTCATCCCCAAGTCATCAAAGTATTGGATGGAGCACGATCATTCCAAAGAACAATTTTACTGCTCCACAGCTCAGTGCTGGAGGGGTTTCTCCCTCCTAGCCCATGCCTGGAATTAGGCATGGAAAGTCCCATTCTATGGGCAATACTTCCTTCATTAGAAAGGGTGTCCACAATGAATTGGACATATAGTGTATCTTTATGTAGCTTTCTGTTACATGAAGATAGGGATGTCTTGACAGCTTGCTTTGGTTCACTGCCATGTGACCTTACTTAGTAGCATGATTCATTTCAGAGAATGCAAATTCCTCAACAAGCAGATTAAGTTTTACACATACAGAGTCAAGCAGAGAACATCCATGAAGATATCAGAGAACCAGGAAAGAATACACCGAACCAAATAGCCTCGGAAATCTCGGAAATTATCTATTGTCTGCCGGAGCCTCATTTCTATTGGTTGACGTGCTACCACGCCATAATCTGCTACAGCAAATGTTGAAATGGTTTGAACATTTTCCACATACAGACATAGCTAATGCAGCATCCCAACAGAAATACTTTGGGGAATGGCATTTCTGGTGATCTAGTATCTCTAGTGTGTAGGCACCTAAAAGCCTTAAAGGCCATTATTATATGTTCATTGTTTGTGCAAAACCACTACTCTAACGGTTCTACAGGCAGCTCTACCTCTGATGCAGGACATATGCAATTGGTCAAGACAATAAGCAATTAAAAAAAACAGACTGCTCATCAGGACTGTATATATGGGTTTGCATAAAAGGTGTGCAATTGAGTTTGACATTTTTTCTTCTTCTTAACATATGGTGTTGGTTTCCAAAAAGCTGCCTGCTAGTATCTAATGAATATCACAGCTTCAATCGAATATTTTCTTTACTGCATGCAATCACGGTTATTGTAAATGAATATTGACCCAATTGTGTTCTACCTCAGAGGCAGAACTGCTTTCAGAAGAGTTCCAAATAGTGATTTTGCACACAAGCATATTGCTTATTGGTCAACTTGTGTTAAATAACCTATACCTCTGCTAGATATAACTAACATTATCTATTCAATATATAAGTGATGCATAACATACCTGGCAACCAGTATAACCAAATTTCCAGCTGCCATGCAGGTCAGAGGCTGCAGACATGGGGTAACCGATTCCCGCCACTCCAACATCAGTGAAGGCCAAGTTAATGATGATAGCGTTTGTGGCATTACGCAACTCTTTGAACTTTACGAACATCATGAGCACAACAATGTTACTGGATAAACTGATCACACCTGCATAGAGAGCAGGAAATGAAAATTAGGGATACAGATAAGAAATACTGATTCTCCTGATACTGAGGGGAATTTCAAACATCCACCCTTTCTTGAAAATGTCAAAACTAAGTGTCAGGGGCAAACATTTACCTTTACATAAACATGCATATAGACCCACTGTGCTTGTCAACAGGGAAATTTGTCCTCCATATTTTACCCATCCACACAGTAAAAGAGACACATACACACTTGTGAATGAACACTAGGGGGTAGTGAGCACATGTGCCTTGGGCGGAGGGCAGCCCTATCCATGTCAACAGGGGAACCTTCCAGTCACAAGGCTGGTTCCCTAACCACCAGGCTATGACAACTGCCTGCGAATTAGGTGAATTCAGTAAATTAAATTGAAAGTGTATTAGATGTTGGAAAAAGGTGCTTCTCTCTCTCACACACACACACACACACACACACACACACACACACACACACACACAGGCAGCAGCAGCAGCTTGAGGCAGAATGAGTAATCTGTCTAGTCTATGGCAGAGTATTTAGACTTCCTTAATTTCACTTTGCAAGTTTAAATATTATATTATATAATTATATAATATTGAAGTGTCTACATTGACAGGTTTTCATTGCAAAAACTCCACATGTTACATGCCCAAGAAGGATTTTTAAATGCATGTGCACACTGTTGCTGTTATTCAAAATCCTTGTATCTCCAAGAAAAGGAAAGAATGGATAGCCACTAGATTACACATTATCAACAGCTCACTGTGGACCTCTACTGTTTAGGTATCAACACTACAATTTAACCCCTTGGCTTGTTCTTTACTTATGAATCTTAAGATATTTTCAGTTACTCAAATTAGGGGCTCCAAATTGTTTGGTAGCTATGGATGTAAAATAGTTATGTGGTTATAAGTAAAGTTGCATTGTGCATCCCAGACAGGGCAGAGTTAGGCAGCAAAATGACATTTTCTTTTTATGTGGATCAATAAAGACTGTAAGTATTGTGAGACTACACTACCTACTACAGACGCAACAGATTTTGACAGGACTTATAAGCATATAAGCATACAAAACATATTAAGAATATATATCAGTCCCAAAATTATAGTAGAACTAAAATATACTAACACTGTCTGTTGCAAATTTAGCAACATATAGATGGTTATTACAGTTGCAAATATTAGGAAACTATATGAAATATATATATACAGACACAGACAAACAAACATACACAAATAGGCACACAGAATTACTCTTTACATGCAGCAATAAGGTATCCAGCAACGATGTTGTGCTCCGTTTGTGAGAAGGCACTTTTCCCACTGAAGCTGACATCTTCGGATGAAGAGTTCTGCATTTCAAGTCCCAATTCTTTGTCACACATATCCACACAAAACACACTCTGTGCCCCTCTGTCCTTCAGTCCAGTCCAGCCTAAAATGCACAGCACACTGCTGCATAGAGCAGTCTATCCAGTATCCAGCCCCTAGCCCAATACTTGCAAAAAGAGAGAGTAGGAAACACTGTGTGTGTGTGTGTGTGTGTGTGTGTGTGTGTGTGTGTGTGTGTGTGAGAGAGAGAGAGAGAGAGAGAGAGAGAGAGAGATGGGGGCATGCTGAGTAGAGAGAGGTTTTGGGGGTTTAGGCATTGTTAATATTGGTGGGGCGACAGCTAGATGAAGTTGTGGGAGGATTAGGCTTTGCCTGGTTTGAGAAAACTGAGGAGCTCTTTGTTTCAGGCCTAATCCTCACATGAACGCTTTCCATTCTTAAAACATCAGACCTGCAGTAAGCAAAAAACAAGATCTCAGCCTTGAGAACACTTTAGTATGGCTCTGCAAAATCAAAAACAAAAATTTGAAAGATACAGAGCCAGCAGTCCATCATAGGAGCTGCAAAATCATAGCAATTCAATTCAGTGACAGCCATACAGTACAGTACAATACATTTCAGTTAGAAACACAATAGTAGCACTAGTCTGAACCCATTAAACCCAACTTTCAGTGATGGTGGTAACAGTGTGAGAAAGCGCCCAGATAGCAAACTTCTGCCAACCCAGATCTGGCCCACATCCACCAATGTCTTCTGGTCCAGTTACAGAATGGAATGATGGACCAATTCTGGTCCAGTTGACATCTGTTGTTCTCCAGCCAAAATCTTCCCAGGAAAGAACCGAATTGACCCCAAAATTTAGCTAGCATTATTTGCAGAACTAAATCGGATCAGAAACAGTTGGCACATAATGGTCCAGATGAAAACTACACCTATACTGCAGTGGAAGATTAGCCTAAAACAAAATTTCCCTTCCCTTATATTTCCTTGTGTTAATAAAACACTGTTTAATGAATATAATCTCATTAAAGTTACAAAACATACATTCAATTCATTTTCTAGTCCATACAGTTTGTACATACAGTAAAAATTAAGATGTGAAAAAAGGCAATTTTCACATTTTTCAAAATTCACAGTTTTATGCATTTAGCCTATACACAGATACCTGGGCCAGTTTTAGCTCCGCTCTTTGACACTTTTTAAAGTGAGGTATATTGTATTATCCAGTATCCAAAAACTCCCAGTGCTCGAATTCATGAAACCATTTTAGTATAAAGCAAATTCTTAAATTGTAAAGTGAGCATCACACTATGCACAGCACACTCTCTCTGTACCAGTTCAAAATTAACTTTACAATACAATGCCTGTAAAAAATAAAATACAGACTTAAAATGTTCCCTTTAAACAAAAATTCCCTCAATTTATTAAAGCACACTCTCAATGTAATAAATTATTCCTACAGTGTAACTTAAGAGTCCTCTCTAAATTTAATACATTGAAGAAACAATTTATAACATTGAGGGGATGTTTCTAAATATTCTTTCTACCTTTGATACTTCAGAGGCCCAGTTTAATTCTAAGGAATTAAATTATTAGGTTGCTCTTCTTCCATGCTATTTCACATTACTCCCACAACCTTACATTTCTTTTATTGGGATGAAATGTGATTTACCAACACAAAGTAGCAAGTATGTATGAAGTGAAACAAAAATGAGTTTTCAAAACATTTAATAAATAAAACTCTGAAAAGTGTGCATTTGTATTCAGCCCCGTTTTCTGATACCCCTTAATAAAATCCAGTGTAACCAAGTGCCTTCAGAAGGCACCTCATTAGTAAATTGAGTCCAACTGTATCATTTATTCTCTGTATAACTTCAGCTTTTGTCTGAAGGTCTCAGGGGTTTGTTAGAGAAAATTAGTGATCAAACTGCTTCATGAACACAAAGGAACACAGCAGACAGGTCAGGGATGAAGTTGTGGAGAAGTATAAAGCAGGGTTTGGTTATAAAACATATCCCTGTTTAATCCATCATGTAAAAATTGACTGGATATGGCACAACACAAACTGTTCACAGATGCTCTTGATCCAGTCATTTTTTTATTCTGTCTTTCTGTTGGTCTATCATATAAAGTCCCAAAAAAAGGCCTTTACGCACCAACGCACTACTATACTAGTACTTATTATGACCTGCTTTAACGTGAATAAAAGAAGAATCAAGTGAAAGTCTTATTTTTACTAAATGAAGAGCTGGAGCTCCTCTGTATATGTAGCGACAGACACACACACACACACACACACACACGCTAGAGGGCGCCCTGATCCCACACAGACAGGACAGGAAGTGACGCTCGGGGAAGTGTACACTCTCAGCGTCATGTGACTAAAACTCCAAACAACAGCCTGAGTGTCACAGCGGTGTGATTAAAGGTGAGACCGCGCACAGAGTCGCTTTACTGCCCCTTCCTCCTCTGTGTCTCTTCTTTAAACACCACAGTGGGGTCGCAGTGAGGGGCTACTCGTGACCAGCGGCCGCCAGAATGGCAGATGTGAGTGTTGCATGTAGAGTCAGCTCATCTGATTCTCTCTGGCTCTGCGTGTTTCTAACGTTAAACTAACGTTCTGTGACTGTGTTTCCAGGATTTGAAGAGATATTTATACAAACAGCTGCCGACGTAAGTAGTGTTTTCTCTCCTCCCTTCATTGGCTGTGTCCGTAACAGAACAGACGCCCCCTACTTATACAGGATACTTAGGCAGGAAGTCATGTGTTAATGTCAGCTTAATGGCCCAGTCCTCTGTGTGACTGGCTGAAAATGCCTTATGAGACAGTGTGGGCAGCAGGTCAGCAAGCTGTTTCCAATTTCACACACAGACCAGTCAGAATGTCCTGAAGAAGGGAAGAAATCCACCCAAACCCATTAACATATACCTTTCTACATGTAGGGGACATGTGATGAATCACAGTAATGCACTGGAACAATGTTCCAAGCATCGCAGGGTGGAATTGCAGGTCATCGTCAGCCAGAATCGGAGAGAGCAAAAATGGCCATGCTCTCTCTGGCTGTTGGCTGTTGTACACTGGTTTCACATGTGTCAGAGGAGTCATGTGCTTTTCTTCAACCCCTTGTTATGTGGGGAAGAGTCCTAACTGGGCTGGGTAATCGGCACTTCAAAATTGGGGGGGGGGGAAGTTGAGAAAAAACATGATATATAGTGATTTTTAGTGAATCATGTTGTTTATAAAGTAGAGATTTTATAGTCTGGCAGTAACCATGTGTAGACACCATATTTGTGTATTTGTTCTGCATTTATTAGTGTTTTTATACAGAAGCTCTTAGGTTTTGTGGTAGACAAATATTTAGGGACTTGAAACAGTACTTTCATTTAATTATTCACAGACTAAGGGAATGATTAATTAAATGAAGGTCATGGTTTATGTCTCTAAATAGTATTTTTGAAGTTTGAAACTTCAGAGGCTCCATGTTTACATGCTCATGTGATGTATGCAGGGTTGAGGGTCTCCATGCAATAGTAGTAACAGACAGAGATGGAGTTCCAGTAATCAAAGGTAATGAATTCTGTTAATGTTGAGACTAAACAGTAGTCAGGCTGATTATAGTACCAAACCGCTGTGTACTTCCCTACTGATTGTAATGGTTCTTCCTTTAAGTTGCCAATGACAATGCTCCGGAGTACGCTCTGCGGCCAGGCTTTCTCTCCACCTTTGCCCTGGCCACAGATCAGGGCAGCAAGCTGGGGCTCTCCAAAAACAAGAGCATCATCTGCTACTACAACACATATCAGGTACTCTACCCCATAGGCTTAAGTTTCAGTTTCACTTTTTCTTTTTAAACCTGTTTCTGAGTGATGTTTTTTTGTTTCCCTTTGTCAGATTGTGCAGTTTAACCGATTACCCTTAGTGATCAGCTTCATTGCAAGTAGTAGTGCCAACACAGGTGAGTGTAAAAGGTGTAATTTGCAGGTTTGAGCTCTGGTGACATGTTCATGAGACTGATTTATAATTTTGCAGGGATGCAGGCTGTGTGTAAAACTGGTAGCTAGCTTACTTAATGCCTTACTACCCAAGCTGTCTCACTAAGCAGTGTAGTGGTGAAGGTCTCTGTAACCAAATCACAAAGGCAAAAGTACGTTCTGATGTTGTCATTGTGTCAACACCCCCTTAATTGATATGAGCATTTAGCTGTGTCCTCATTTGTCATAAGCATTTTCACCCAGTAAAATAGACCATATTACAAACTTTCAGTGCAGACATGCCTGGTTGTCTTCCTGCCTAAGAATCCTGTCTGAGTTGGCAACATTTCTAATGGTCTTCACAAACACTGTGGCTGTGCTGTTGTGGTGAAATAGCACAGCTGGAATGCTTCTCAACAAATTAGCTGGCTTTGCTGGAATAAAGTGTATAATCTGAGCTGGATTTCTGATTACTGTGTGTGTGTGTGATTGCAAGGATGAGTTAAATGTGGAAGTTAAATTCCATCTGTCTAGGCACCAGTGATGAATTGGTTGTCTTCTCTTTTCTCAGAGATAATCTATGTCATTGTCAGGGAGTGGTCATAATGTATCATTCATCAGTATACACATTTGTCATTTTCCCAAAACCCAAAGTAAATATACAGAACAACCATATCAGGAGAGGAAATACACTCTGATAATACTGTTTGCGTCAGTTGGTTAGTATCAGTTACCTGTCTGCTTCTGCAACTGTTAATTTTAGGTTTGATCATCAGTTTGGAGAAGGAGCTGGTTCCACTGATTGAGGAACTGAGGCAGGTGGTGGAGGTCGCCTAAGACTCGGGCAGCGTTATAACTACTGCAGCATCATACACCTGCATCAGGTCATAAGAGCCACACACATGCACCTTGGACATTGCTACAATTCTCTCCTTGTGTTGAAACACACAGACTCGTATGATGTTGACTGTGAAATTGGATTTTATGTCAGTTGCTCTCGATGCTGTATGTTTCTCTTATGAATGTAACCCCTTCGGTTTGTGTTGTTTTCTTCTAATTAATAAATTGTGTAAGACTTTGGTGTACAAAAATACCTTTCTTTTATTGAAGTTTTACATTTTTACAGAAGTACATCTTTCATGAAAAAATAACTATAATAATAAAGATATAAGTCCTTATACAGAACATTTAGTTGAAAGGATAAAGACGACAGAAATTCAGTGAACATGTATAAATAAGTTTTGCCTTTGCTTAAAAAACAGGTACAGTCATTGACTTCTTGGCTGTCTCTCCTGTTTCATTCAGTAGTTCTGTATGTCATTTGATTTCCAGACAGATGGACACTTCACATTTTCAGCACCAGCATTAGAACTGCTGGGACTTTTCAAGGTGTAATAAAGTAAAAAAAAAAAAAAAAAAAAAAAAAAAAAACAATAATACTGAGAATCTAATCAGGAGTATGGCCATATTTTGTTTTCAAAACTGCTTTGGTTCTTAGACTTTTTCAAGAAATGACTTCCATTCTGTGGAATGAAATAGAAATCTTAACTTTTCCATACATGTGCAGTAATGTTAACTGGTCAGTTTCAGAAGTATCCAGCTGCAGATCAGCAGTACATCACTTTCAGCCCCTCTCTGTCAGTCCCACGCTATCATTCCCATGGAGTATTCCTCTAGTGGTTCATTTCAGAATTGCAGTCACACTTTCCTGCCCTAATGAAAGAATTTTAATGACATTAATAAGTGAACACAGCTTAGTAGCTTAGTGTTGCATTCAAGTGCAAAGTAGGGAGATGTTTTTTTTACTAGGAGGAACTTGTTAACCTGTGTGCACATTTCGTGTGTTTTTATTACAGATTAAGAGAAATTTCAAAATTTCAGTATTTAAGTTTTGTCTTCTGATAGTTGTGGAACTTTTTCTGAATGAAATTTACAAAAATCTAAACATTTACTACAAGCATAAAGGAATTCAACACTTTCAACAAGTTATTTTTATAAGCTTTTAAAAAATACAATTTGGATATTTTATAATCATCTAGCTAATACTTCAAAGATTCTGAAATGGAGAAGGTTAACAGGGGTAACTGAGGCTGACAGTGCTGTGGGTCTGCAATAAAATAATTTTCCTAAAAAGCACTGTTATAAAGTTTAACTTAACTGACTCACACTTGAATTTGTTGATATTAAATATTGATTTGAAATATTGGAACATCATAAGAAACGGCATAATATTGTGCACCGAATGCTTGAAAACAGCCTCATGTTTCTTGGTTGACTTTGCTGGTCTTTAACTGACTTAACTCCTGCAATGCCTTCCTTTAGCATTACGGAACCACTGTCTTGTTTAACACCTCACAGTACACAAGGACGAGCCCCTTAACATTGGGCTGTTGAGCAGTGTAACTGTTCCCTGGTATGACATTGCTAAATCCAATACTTTTGGGATGAGTTGGAGGAGGGAGTGGTGGTGGTGATCATCCCACATCCTAACCTCACTCATGCTCTTGTCGCTGAATGCAATCCTCATAACAATGCTCATAAATATTGTATAAAGCTTTCTCTGAACAGTAGAGCACAGCAGGTTTAACTCTTTAATAACCTTGATGTCAGATAAAAACATGAGCAGGATGTCCCAATACTTTTGTCCATATAGTAGAAGTTGTGGTTTGCCAATTACTGGCAGTCTGACAGATCTACCTGTATTTCTGGCTTTGTGTTGCTCGGTAATTGTGATTTATTTCAGAATTCAAAGTTAGAGCTGTTTTGCTCTTTTGTCCACATCTAGTATTACACTACTGCAGCGCTGCAGTACCAAACCTCTGGTTCCACCGGGGAAGGTGACTACTTAATTAGTCACACTAATACTTTTAACTTGATCTTATTTAGAAATGTCATCGGGCCCACATCCTTTCTTTCGCTCTGCTGTCTGTAACACACTCCCTTTTGAGTTGGTCAGCAAGACAAAAGGTTATGACACTACTCTGTTGTAAGACACAGGACACTGTCAGTATGACACATCGCCTCCACTGAGATCTGTATATTGCGCTTCCTTCACACCACACAACAGCTCCCTGACATCCTGTGGCCCGAGGAACTAGACCTGACCACTGATTCTCACTTAGATCATCCTCATATTTCATTCTTAACTGAAAACATAGCTCACACACTCATTCCTGCCTTCTTGTCTTCTCCCATTATCACTGTCATCAGCCTTTTCTTATCTGGGACTGAAAAAAATAACCGTTAGGCAAAAGAGGAAATAACAAGCAGCCATAAGCAAAATGCTCCCTTACAGAACTGCTGACCCTGCTTAACAATATTAATTCTGCATCAGAATGGCCAAAACTATAAAACACTCATTTATAATGATATCATAAACACTTCTCACCAGTTTCCACCTAAGTATTTTTATCCATTCATCAGCCTCCACGCCAGATTTAGCGCACAGATAGAACGTCCTTTCAGGGAAGACTAAACTGCAACAGAGAGAGGAAGAGAGTGCATTTTAGGGACGCTTGGAGCAATAAAGTGGGAACTTTAGAGTAACTCAGGGTAAAACGAGCTAGAGTGTGTGTACAGTGTGTAGAGCTGGTATCAGCTTAATACTACCCGTTCCACCTAGATGTGTTTCTTGTTGCACTTCCCCATTTTGGAGTTCAGGCAGGAAATATACATGCGCATGAGCATGCACACACATGCACACACATGCACACACATGCCAACAGATAAAAAAAAAAAGCAATGTCTGAATCTGTGCTCTCACCAGAAGCAGTTCACTCTCTCCTGACTGTAATCAAACTGAACAGCCGAGCATGCGGTCAGATCAAGCGTCCGAATGGGCTCATCACACTGATAGGTAGCAAAAATAAAAGTCAAAAAGGTTCTTCAATTTACATTTCCTACTTATTAAGTAGATAATACGTTTTATAACTTACCATTTTGTCTTTGAAATATTTAAGCTCATTACGGTTCAGCGTGAACCACCTTTGTTTCCAGTTCTAACATAAAGTGAGAGAAATACTGTCAGATAAAGGACATTTGTCTTTGCCAAAGGAAGACAGTATCTGCACAACGTTTTCAAGTTCAAATCATTATCATGCATCTATTTTTTTAAAAACAAAGGAAGCATCAAACAGAAATTAGTGAGATGCACTGAACGCATGAACAGCTACCACAGGTAAATACAACCCTTTGGAATCAACTTCACACTTTTTATCTTTATATTTATTCAAGAAGTTAATCAACAAGCCACCATTGCCTATGAAATGGTTTACCAGTCAATTATCCAATCCTAATCATTAACTAATAATTATAATTTTAAATAATAAGTTAATAATTAATTATGCAATTCCTGTTACCATCAGGACTATCAGTACTTGAACAGTGACACGTTTGTAATATTGGCTCTTTTCAAATTAAGTAATTAAGATGTAATTGTAAGTGTATTGCAGATCTTAAATTTGTCACCTCCTTGGGTGCAGTAGGTGTACTGATGTACTGCTACCAAACACAAATTTCATCACCTGGAATGAACTCCACACATTTTATCTCCTTAATTTGTCAGGAAATAATAAAGCCATAACATTTCTTATCAGTTAATTATCTGATTACGTCTGAGCCTATGAAAATAGATGGATTATGAAAAAAATGCAGCCCTGGATTAAAGCTGATATTCTACACTTCAATCATATCTTAAATGCTTCATTTCAAATCCACTGAGGCCATATACATGAAAATTGACTGTATAAAGAAACAGCTGTGTATATAATGAAACCCCATGTCTGGCCTTACCTTTACAATAGCTCCTTGTTTTATTAGATAGCCCTCTTTTGTTCCTAGCTGCAGAAAGATATATAGCAATCAACGGCACACATCTAATGTCTATGTATGAAAAAGACATCATATAAAATATTGCTGCAGAACCAGTGTGATGATGTTATACAGTTTTCAAATTGGGTGCTTTCATTTTAAGGCATGTTTCATTCTGCCACTTCAAACTCCAATTCCTGCTGTGAATAAAACTTGACACTTGACAACCTAACAGTATCAGTCTTGTCAGGTAAGGATTACTTTACATGTTCCTGTTGATTGTAGCTCACTCTTCTACAACCCAGGACCACATCAGCTAAAGTTAGAGCAGGCATAGGCAAGCGTAGTGCTGGAGAGCCATATTCCTGCACAACTGTTTGCATTGCCTGTTCAAGCAAACCTGAATTAACTTGTTAATTGTCATATTTAGTAGGTCAGTTAGAGTAGTGAAGTCAACAGGACCAAGATTGTCTACATCTGATTCTGAGAGTGCTTATTTCAGCAAGTCACCTGTTGTACAGACTGTGATCTGGTGTATCAGGTGGTTGATGTGTGTGTGTGTGTGTGTGTGTGTGTGTGTGTGTGTGTGTGTGTGTGTGTGTGTGTGTGTGCATGCGTGTTGTGAACAAACATACAGAGGGAGCACTGGGAACCAGGTCACTTTCATGGCGTCCTGTATGCATGGCTGTGTGCACACACACAGACTCATAGATAGATGGTTCTTCCACCTGGCGGGGGTACGGGAATCGCAACACTATCAGATTACCTGAGAAATAGTAATAGAACACAAAAGCACAGTCACCAGACTTAGGCTATATAGGTAGAGATAAAGGAAAATAATACATGTTAGTGTTTTGTAGAGTCCAGTTGTCAGACCTGTCTCGCTTCCCAGTAGTGGCTGATTAGCCAGATGACTGGTGAACTCCTGAAGGTTGGCAAACTCATTGAAGCCAAAGGAATACTTGCCATATTGCCGGCGCACGTGAAAGTGCTTCACTGAGTCCTTTGCCCTGAAGGAGACATCCAAGACTTACAGTCCAACAAGAGCTTCCCTATACAGTGCATCCGGATAGTATTCACAGTGCTTCTCTTTTTGTACATTTTATGTTACAGCCTTATTCCAAAATGGACAACATTTTTTCCCCTCAAAATTTCCCACAAAAATGGGAGAAACGTCTCAAAAACAGGTGTGGCAAGCTTGAAGCATCATACACAAAAAGACTTGAGACGTGTTGTCAAAGGTGCTTCAACAAAGTATTGAGCAAAGGCTGTGAATAAATGTTTTATTTTTAATATTTTTGCAAATATTTCAAACATTTCTCACTTTTGTGGTATTTTCTGGGACAAAACGCATTGAAGGCATTTTGGAATAAGGCTGTAACATAACAAAATGTGCTAAAGGGAATACTTTCCCGATGCACTGTATGAAGGTAATACATGTGATATACGTCATTTACAATATATCAAATGATTAAACTCAGAATTATATTTTGTAATACATTCATGACATGTAAGTGAAAGTGATGAAAAACATATAAGCTACAACTTTATCAGTGGATAAAAGACATGTGCCAGTTCTTAATAGTAAAGTATACTGGTGACATTCATCACACAATGTAGTTATAGTGGACTCACGACCGCATTTAAAAAAAAAAGTTGCAGTTTCACCAGTGTTTATAGATAAGCAGAGCAGATCGAGTTTCACAAGCTCCTAATAGTCTATCATTAGAAGGGTTGTTTTAGTGTTATTTGTCTGAGCTCCTTCACAGCTCACAGCTCCTTCAAACCAATCAGACATTTTGTGAGTCTTAATGGGTATTGTATTTGTGGCTTGGTAGAACATTTGATTCTTGTGGACCTCCTGAAACATGTTCCTATGTGTTGTGAGTTGGGTCATGTTCCAGAAAATGTGCCATTATACAAAGTGCCAGGCATGTCATTTTCAATGTATGGCTACCAACATGATAATGTTATTAAAAAGACATTCAGTACAATACATGTATGTAAACATACATTGGCATGCCAAAAGTCCTGAGATATCCGTATGATTATGAAATGTTACCTCAGGAGACAGCTTGAGAACACCCACACCTTAGATTTTGAGACGTTAACTGAGTGAGGTGTGATAGCGAGTGCCAGAGAATGGGATATTCCATTTCTGAAGTTGTGCAGTCATTTAACCTTCATTGATCCATAGTGTAGAATTACATGATAGAAGGCATTACCACCCACATTGGACAGCACAGTGGGTGGTAATGATCCTGACCAGCTGCATCTGGCTAGAACTGCTAATGCGAACAGACAAGCAACTCTGCCAGAATTCACATCCAAATTCAATGTAGCACGTATGTATATCAAACAGTCAGTGCAGTGTTCTTTAATTTCCATGTTCCATGATAAAACAAAAAATGTCTTGAAAACGTTAATAACTGTGTTCAGAGGAATATGTTAATATGTTAATAACTATGTTCACAGACTGTAAGCAAGAGTCCCATATTATCATATGATTATCGTAGTCTTAAAAAGGAAAAGGGGATGTGAAACACTAAAAAGGAAGATGAAAATAAAAAGGAGAGACAAATGTAGAGCATAGAAAATAGCTTCTTTGCAACTGGACCTCATATTTAGTTCAAATGCTAAGAGTTTAAACTGAAAATCTAAAGAAAACTACTTTCAAAAAGGAAATGGTCCTTTCAGACAGGATATACCTTAACTGTGCCCTTTCACATGCAGCACACAAAATGTTAACGACGGTATGTTTAAAATATTCAAATGAATAAAATGTGCCATGTAAAGGTCAGCAAATGAGTGTTGTGTATAAATGGTTTTTCACATGAAGATCCCAAACGTTACAAAGTAAAGGTGCTTGAAAAGGTTTGCCAAAGAAGAACCACGTTTGGTACCCTAACAACCCATGTACATAAAAAGATGTGTGGGTTTACATGATGTAAAGCTTCCTTACCAATTGAATGGTTCCTCACCCTCACACATATAGGGATGTCCCAAATCTTTATTGTGCACCTGTTATATAAATATAAAAAGTAACTAACCTTACAGAAAGGGCAAAGCAGCCAGGTCCCTTATTACTGTTTCTCAGAAAAACTCCATCAACACCATTAGACATGAGAAGGGCTTGAGCAGCATGGCGAGACAATTCATAATGGTACCAACTACAGGAGAGAGAGAGAGAGAGAGAGAGAGAGAGAGAGAGAGAGAGAGAGAGAGAGAGAGAGAGAGAGAGAGAGAGAGAGAGAGAGAGAGAGAGAGAGAGAGAGAGAGAGAGAGAGAATATTACAGTAAAGGAAAAGTGATAACATTAAGACACATGGCTAATTGTGTTTGGTTCTTTTGTCTAAAAAGTGGTTTAGCCTGCTTTAAAGCTGGTTGAACCACTGTGTTTGTAGTCTCAAAGTGTTTGGAGTCTCAAAGTCATCAGGTCATCAAACACCAATCCAGAAACTGGTCATTCCAGAAACAAGTGTTCTAATATTACTACACACTCAGATCTGAAGATTCTATTCTTCATAAAAACATTTTTATGAAACAGATTGAATAAAACCTGACTAAACACAGTTAAAATTTGCCTTTAACTAAAATACAGTGCAGTGTACTGTGTAAGTAGAATCATTCTAATTAGTAAATGTAAAAGTGATTAAACAAAACAAACACTTTTTGTCTAACAGTATCATCGCAAACAAACTCAAACACTCAAAATCAATTATGAAAGCTACTCTTTTAAAAAATATGGCTGATGCATGTTTCATTAAGTGATGCTAAACCTCTTTTTGTCCCATTAAGAATCACTGTTTGTAAAACATTCATGGCACAGAGCTGAAGCTTAAACAGAGCAACTTCAAACATGTTACACAGACAGGAAAATGTAGCCTTAGGAGACAGTTCAATAACTTCATCAGCGTGACCATATTTATACACAACATTCCCAAATACTTGCACAAGGACTAGTATGTGTTGTTACTACGCAAACAATCATTTGAAAATGATGGGTGAGTAGAGCTGGGCAATGTATCATATGTATTGATGTACTGAGATATATTTTGTACAAAATACAAAACATGACAATATCATAATATCATGTCTGCTGCCCAGGTCACCGTCTGTGTAGGATTTAATTCCAAAGGGCGCACGTTTGTGTAGAAATAGTTTGATTTACGGAAAGGATGGCACTCAACAAAGTAGATTCTTGTTTAAATTATTCCACAGACACTCTCGCACATGTTCTGGATTTGCCTGGTTATAAAATCTTTTTGGCAGCCTGCGTTTAACTGGTTTTCTTTCATCCTTAATTGTAAAATTTAACATTGTCCCCTGATTGCCTTATTTTGTCGTCTCTGAAGGTTCTACCTTCAGACAGCTTATTTTAATTCAGTGGAAATTTGAACATTGGCTTAAAGATGTTCTTGTACTTTGAAAATTGAGACACATTTAAAGGCAATAAACAGCAATATCATAGTGTATGGACCCCCTTTTCTGCCTTCTTCCTAGAGACTCTGATCGCCTAAATTCACCACAGTAAATGCCATGATTTAGCTTTTATGTGTTTTATTTGTTTGTTTCATTTAAGGGTCTTTGCATTATTTGTATGTTTTGGGAAATTTGTAAATTTAAATTCATTTAATGTTATACCAAGTGACACGGTGGGTGATGGTGGGAGGGGCAGAATTATAACAGGAAATGGGAAAAACTATTGAAAAATATGCTTGTTGGCCATGTTGTCACATATGCCACAGAAACATCACACAGGTTACTGTTCAAATGTACAGCATGGTGTGCTTTTGGAGTTACAATTAAATACGGATACTTTAACATTATACATTGATATGATTAATCAAACTGTATCATATATCACAATCTCTCTTTAGGTATACTGAGATATGAGTTTCCTTGTCACCCAGTCCTATATGGACTATGAAGAACGTTTAAATGGGTAAAAGACATGTTTACATCAGATCAAAGTTCTCCCTCACCAATGTGTTTTACCAATGTCTCGCTCTCTTTGTCATGACTGTGATCAGCACAGCAGAATAGAAGGAACACAAAAAGACAGAATGAAACTCAGTTAAACTAGGCTGTGTAACTTCTAGAAGACTGGAAAACAAACAATGAGAACCATGCGGTCTCAAAAACCCTGTAAATCAAGTCCAGTCATCTTAAAACAGCCTCAGTGTGCAAATTCACTGTAAACACACTGTGATCCAGAAACAGTTTGATATTCTCCAGACTACAGGGCCCTATTTCCTCATACTTTCAGCAATTCTTTACCACCGGGATTTTCCACTTTGACAGTTCACACATAAATAGCGGCATAAAACTCACTGCTGAGTTTAATCATTTTTAGTCTTTTTCAATAGTTTCTTTCTTCCAAGTCCTGGCTCTAATTTGTGTAACAGACACAAAATAATCATGCTGGATTCATAGATGCCCATATTAACAGTATTTCGTAGTAACCTACCGTAGTAAACTACAACTTACCCAATCTAACCTCATCGTTGTGTGATGAAATATTAGCGACTAATAAAACATTGAAAATTCACTTGAATTAAATCTCAGTTTAAATGCCAAATCCCAGGGAGTGTTTACTGCTCTGTCCACATGTACCTGCCGGACCTGCACATGGACTCTCACTGATCAGCGAGAGGGGGCGGGGCTAATGACGTCACTGACCCCGATTTTGGGTTAAAATAAGAAATAAGAGACTGTTTGCTTTCTTTAATTTGCTCACAGAGTGTTCAAATTCAGAAAAGTCCTCAAAGTGGATCATACGGCTACATAAACAGCAAAAACAGTAAAGGATATTCAGGTTGTTGTTTTTGTTTGTTTGTTTGTTTTTTGGACCACTGTGGAGTGTTTTGAAGGACTTATTATAAATATCCTTGTCAATCTAATCGTTACAAATAACTCATCACTCCTTTATCTGCAGCTCAAAAACGCTCTGAATGATCCATTTCCAACATGATTTCTGGGATATAAAGTGTTTTTAATCCTTATAAGCAAAAACACACGAAGAAAATGTGTTTTTGTGTCTCCTATAAATACTTTTCTCATGTTTTGGTGAATAAAAGTACGATAAACATCCCACAGACGATCTAAAGGTTTACGGACGGCCCTGAACGTCCTGCTGTGGTTCTGTTATTATCTATGGAGACAGACAGCCTAAACAAACGCCGCAGACCGGAATAAAACACAAATAAGGGTCTCGTTAAACTCACCCCACCGTCTCCAACTCGTCCACCTCTTCTCCACAGCTGCGGTTGGAGCTGCACACGCTCATATCTAAGCCGCTCTGCTGCCCCAGACCGGCTCTCCAGCGCTCCGACACGCTGACGCGCTCTGTGGGCGGGGCCAGGGTGAGGACACGCCCACATGGGGACGCGTAGGGAGTGATGGCCTACTGACCGAAACACACTCCTGAGCTCACTACAGCATGAGCGCTGGTGAGAATAGCGAATCCCCTGTTTTACAGGAGGAGAGGAGAGGAGGTGGTGGATTAGGGCACTATGAAAAGATACATAAAAGGGGAAGTTGGCTAAACTGGCAGCCACGCCCCCACTTATTAATATTAGACCTTTAGTATAAACAGTTCATTTCACAAGTGTTGGGAAGATATGGGTAGAATTGTATAATCTGTGAAGTGCAGTGCCTTGCAAAAGAATCCCCCCCCTCAGTTTATATATATATATATATATATATATATATATATATATATATCATCATCATCAACCACAACACAGACTCCACTCTTCACTGCGGACCAGGTCAGAGGTCAACAGAGGAGGCTTCACCCCAGGAAAGCAGCAGGGCCTGGGTGAGCCAATCCAGCATCTCTTCAACTTCAGCTTGCAGGTGGGGAGAGTGCCTACCGCCTGGAAGACATTGTGCATTGTTCCAGTTCCGAAAAAGAACCGGCCAAGTGAGCTGAATGACTTCCAACCGGTGGCACTCACTTCCCATCTGATGAAGACGCTAGAGCGGCTCTTCCTCTGTCTCCTTGGACCCCAGGTGCAACATGCCCAGGATGGTCTGCAGTTCGTGTACCAGGAAGGTGTTGGTGTGGCTTTCAATACTATCCAGTCCCTTATGCTTCAGGACAAACTGAACAGGATGCGAATGGACCCATGCCTGGTCACCTGGATATCCAGCTACCTCACAGACAGGCCACAGTATGTCAGGCTGAAGGACATCACGTCTGACACTGTGATCAGCAGTACTGGAGCACCCCAGGGCACAGTGCTGGCCCCTCTTCACCCTGTACACAGACTTCTGCTACAACTCAGAGCTGTGTCACATTCAGAAGTTCGCTGATGATACAGCCATAGTTGGGTGTATCAGGGATGATAGTGGAGGAATATCAGAGCCTCTACAGACTGAATGTGTTCTCATCATAAACTCTACTGATTGTTGTGCTGTTATTTTATTACAGTCTGACTGTAATAAGTGAACATGTAGTATTCACATTATCAGGTCTGCTGTCAACTAAAAGGACTGAAATTTTAACAGTTTTGTTAAATTATATTTTTAAAAGGAAGCAAAGAAAGAAATCAGAAGTGGTATTGCGGATACCTACCATTCAGCCGAGACAGGACTGGGCACAGGAACAGGGACAAATACATTGACAGGGACAGACACAAAAACAGTGACAAGGACTGATGGTGTTCAAACATTTCCCTAACAAGAAAATGGCATTTCTATTAATTAATTAAACACATTTCTTCAGTTATGTGTGTTTAGTTTTAATACTTCCATCCGTCGATAATGTTAAAATGAAGATAACATTTTTTTATACATGATTGTCTGAAATTTTTTTCCAGTCCTAACTGACCTCTCTAGATTATCTAATTATGGCCTTCATAATTGCTCGATTACTTCAATAGTGTGTGAAAATTGGCTCAGATATGAAACCTACAAGAAGGATGGTTGGTGACCACTGATAGAATAGACTTATTTCAGTAGAAGCAAAACATCTTACAAAGGTTCTTACAGATTGAGGCTGTGACTCACAGTTGTGCAGATATTTTTATTTCTTGCATCTAAAAATGCATACACAAAAACAAACATGTCATGTCACAATTTTTTAAAAGCAACTTCTCCAAGACATTATCTGTTCAAATAAAAGGCTCCTGAAATCTCAACTGGTCCAGTCAATTACATGATCATTTACATTACTGGTACAATAAGGATAGATCAGAAAACACCAGGCTCTGAAACAAAACCACATTTCAAAAATAAAAACATCTTTCATAATACAGTTCAGAGTCACTGGGTCACTTCCAGGAGTCCAAAAGTGCTGGTTTAGAAGCAACTTGTAAGCATTTCAGTAAATAAACATTTAGCCTTCTGATATGAGATTTTCTTAATGTCTGCGCTGGTCATAACTGATCTCCACATAATGAATGGAATATGAGCATAAATAACTAGTAGAATGTTCTTAATATGTCTGCAGAATCAGTTCTCAACAATTATGCTTTCTCAGGCCACAGACCTCTATGTAGTCTTGGGCTGAAAATGGTTCAACAATGATACCAGCAATGTCCCATCAAGCGTGGAGTGGAAAAATAAGACTGGATGATTTATAAGAATACAGTTCATATATTCTAAAATCTCACAATAGAATGGACATGTGAGCAAAACTGACATAGTATTGTGATCTCTGTATTAGTGTTATATTAGATGTTTGAAGGGTTTCAGTTACACATATCCAACCTGCCTCCAATCTCTTTTATGGCTGTATAAACATAAAAACACAAAAATGTATTCCCCAATAAAGTTAGAATTTAGAAACACTTTCACATATGGCCCTGTAACGAACAGCTATCTGAAAAGTCAACATGAGTGATTTTTGATCATTCAGTTTTGCAGCATGTCAGTTTAAGGCAAAATGAGCTACAGTGATGGATATTCTTGTAAACATGTTTCAGTCTTATGATGCATGTAGACTGTGTACAAGACAAAAGAAAGGGAAAATGTGTCTAGTTTAGGTAGTTTGAGCAATGCCATATAAGAATCACCTTTGTTTCCTAAAAACCAAGGAAGGACCTTTTCAAGGTGTAGCCCTCAGGAGCCATTGATCACGCCAGCGTGATCAACCCATGGCTGGGTCCACACTTCACAACAGAAAAACAAGTCACATTGAACATGATTGTAAAGTAGTATTGAACGTGCTGGCATTAAAAACGTGTTAGACATCAACAGAACAACTAGAAAGTGAGCGTAATATAAATGTGATACAAAAATCATTTGTTTACACATGCAAACGTACCCAAAAGAGGAAGCGGTTGCAGTTTTTGTCCTATCATCATTCCTTCTTATCATTTCATGTTGTGTGAAGATTCTGTTCTACTTACTGAATACACTACAGGACTTGTGGGGGCACAGTGAGTGGAGGAGGAAGTGAGAGGAGTACAAGGCAGACAGACGTAGACATTGAAAAAGAGAAATAGACCAAGATTAATGTGTTGTAAAGACTCCATGGCAGTGTAAGGATTTTTCTACAACCTTTACACCAGACAGAAGATCTTTTCAATTAACTGTCAGTGATAATCGAGAACGGGGTCCTGAAAGTAGCCCAAAAAAACGTGAATTTTCACCTGTGACTGCATTTTCAAACAAGCCCAATTTGCTGGAAAAACTGCGAACCTGGCAACCCTGTGCAGACGAAACAGAGCAGAGTCATATGACCACATGCGAGACAGTGTCTCCTTAAAGAGACATTACATGAAAAATCTGACATGGGCAAGATTACGTGGGTTAGAAGTTTTTGATTAATTGCCCAGCCCTAATGTAAAGAACCAAAAGACATTCTTATATGGCATCACATAAAGACCCCTTTTGACATTGTTATTTTGGGAGAGCATTGAATGCTTTAAGCATGCCCTCTTTTCTATCAAACTTTCTATACATTTCCATCATGTGATGAAATTGTCTCCGCCTAAGGTTTAGGCTCTCCTATGTTTGTTCATCAAGGGAGCTGTTCTCTGCCCTCCTACAGTCACATGATCTGTTTTAATACTACAACCATATCGTTACTGTCCAAAATTATGCTGTATATTCAAAACAATAACTTCTTAAAAACTTTTTTTAACAGATTTCAACTCCAAATAAATATGGAGCATTTCTTTTGGTACATTCAACACAAAATGTAAAGAAGACCTGCTGTGTTCAAGTGAGTCATTGTTTGGTCATGTAACATTTTTGAACAGAGAAGCAGTACATATACGGACAGCAGCAGTTGTAGTGGATCAACCATGTAATGCTGGCTCAGAAAAACCACATGTATACCGTGTATACTGGTACTCACCAAGTCTTCAGCTTCCTTTAGCTTGTATAGAGCTGGAGTGAGGATGTTAATTAAGGCAGAGGCAGTATAATGCCTTTCAGATATAAACAACACCTTGGTGTCTGGACTGAACACTCTCATGGGTCAGATGTGACTGATCCTGTATCTGTCAGTCTATAAAGTGCAATGAGATGCTCCCTGTAATCACAGTGGTCAGGACAGTACAGGACCTGCTTCTAGGCTGCAGTCTGCAGAATAAGGAACATCATCATTCACACTGAGGGATTGAGGGTTGTGGTTGGAATTCTGTTGTTGCCTGCTGTCTTTCCACTGATGTATGGTGGCCCAGTATTGTTCTAGGACAGACTTGTCCAATTTCTGAGCTTTTACCAGGGCAGACGGGTAGATGGAGTTACAGAGAGTGCGGCACAAAACCCTAAAACAGAGAGACATGCAGTTCTTATATATAACACCCCGTGTGTGATTAACAGATTAAACACATTGTATTAGCTATTTTCAGTGGCTGGGTATGTTTACATTTGCTTTACCTGGGCAGCAGTGCTAGTACAGTAGTGAGCCCACACACACAGTAGTAGAGTGGCTCAGACATGGCTGTGGTCTCAACACCATAGGGGTTTGTGGGAGGGTTACAAGTCACACATGTCAGACTGAACACAAGGACAAAGGTGTAGTAGAATGCAGCGCTGCCTAGTAACACCACAGCATGTAACCATGTCTGTAATCACACAATACAGCAATGTTAGGAAAAGTGACAAACAGAAGAAACTGCTAGTATAGTAGAGCCCACAAACATTTTATTGGAAACTAAGCCTTTAGCTATAGCACAGTTATAGCTTTGTTTTAGTAAAGTTTTATTTATGTGACAAAGAGGCTGATACATACTGTCACAGCAAATGTAATGGCTACATTTATTTCTCCACCCCCAATTTTCTTCCCTATTTAATCACTAGTCAGGATGAGTTATGCCAGGTCTGCATGATCGGATCCCTTAATTTTTTTTTTTAATTGGACAAATATTTGGCAGTGTTTAAATTGTAATGAGATCCTCTCTGTGAACAAAGTGGTCAGGAGAGTACAGGTACTACTTTTAGGCTGCAGTCTACAGACTGCATTCACACTGAGGGTTTGAGGGTTGCTTGGTATTCCTTTTTTTTCCTGGCAGGTCAGCTGTCTGTCCACTGATGTATGGTGAACCAGAACTACTCTAGGATGGACTTGTCCAGTTTCTTCATGATTTGAGCCCTGAAATTTGAGTTGACTGATTTCGGAGATCCTCAATACTGGCTCAGTTGCTGTGTGCGTACTGCTGAAAGATGTGATTCAAGAGCTTGCCATTTTGACTGTTGTTGATAAGAAATAGAAATAGCTACAGCCAATGAGAACACAAGACACAGGGTGAGGAGAATGCAGAGGGTGGAGTTATACAACATCAACAAGTACCACATTTTAGTACTCTCCCTGATCTAAACACACCTGTTTCAATAAACATTAACAAATGTATCTTGCACATAGGATTGTATCAATTTTCATATGTTTTTGTGACAACATTGCAGAGTGAACTTGCTGTGGGTTCCTACTGGTTAAATATCTTGTAATCTGTGACCCTGTGATGCAGATCATTCATGCAGTGTGAAAACCACAACCACCAGAAGATTCTTGAATACATGACAAGTTGTGTAGTATGAAGAGTAGAACAATCTGATGATTCTGCTAGTTGTGTAGTGTAAACCTGGCATTAGAGCTCCTCACTCCTGTAAGGGTGAAGGCTAGAAAGGTGGATGTAACAGTAAAGGTTTTTTTAGCCAACTTATGATTGTCATTTGTATTTATTGTCTTCTTTTTTCTTTTCATAATCTTATCATAATCCTATACTCGTTACTATTTTTATCTTGAGCAAGGTCTTCATTTTTTTATTTTAATTCTCTTTAATGATTATTATCTATTTACTGTTTACTGTACATTGTCCTTGAATATGTTGAAAGGTGCTTCTAAATAACTTTATATTACCTATTATACTATTATAACAGTCATCACATGTCCAGAAAAGCATTTGAAGACAGGGCAGTTGTTCAGTCATGCTTATGTATTTCCTGTGCAAATCTGCTGAATAATTATGCAGGAAACAGTTTTTCCTATTTTTAAGAGATTGGGTTTGAAGCCCCAGTCTAGGCAAGTACAGTAATAACTACTGCTCTAATGTTGGGCATAATTCCTAAAGTAAAATTCCCACTAAACAGTATGTGTCCTGAGCCTCTTTAAACACAACTGATTCATCAGCTAATTAGTAAGGTGAGTAATCAAAAGCAGTACACAGTACGTCATCAGCCTAAAAATGCTAATATTAAGACTAACACACCTGCTGTATAAAAATAATGGCAATCTAATGCTTCAGGAATGTAACCTAATTAAAATAAATCAGAGAGATATTTAACATATGCCATTAGAAGTAGAACAATCTGTTACAAGTAATATATAAACATTATTGAATATTACAGAGATATTTTTGATTTTGCCTTTATTAAATGTTCATATCAACTTTTCTATAATCTGCAGTGGTAATGACTAATCACTGCTGTCCTCTAATTTAGCCAAAATTACAGCAGGGCCAGGACACCATTTTACTTTCTCTATAATATATGTCAACAAACACTGCTCACCAGTGTGTGGCTCTCAATGACCTGGTGAAGGAGGATGATGAGGAGTGCAGACCCATTGATGGGTGATCCAAAAGAGAACAATCCTATGTCTGTGTCTGCATATGTCTGCACACAGAAAACATCATGGGTAGATAATAGAATGGTTAGTGGTAGAGTTTCCTGAACTCTTAGTTGTTTGCAGTTAATTGCACTCTCTCTGCCTGTTACTAGCAGCAAAATAAATAAAATGTAAAAATATATTTAGAAATAAAAAACTAAAAATTGGCATGTGCATACAATGCATCCAGCAAATACTTGTTTTTCCACATTTTATGTTACAGCCTTATTCCAAAATGGATTACATTTAGTTTTCCCTCAAAATTCTATACACAATGGCCCACACTAAAATTGAGAAAGTTTGTTTGAAATCTTTGCAAATGTATTAAAAATAAAACACAAAAGTATTCACAGCCTTTCCTATGACACTCAAAATGAAGCTTGATTTGGAGTTCATTTGGTAAATTGAATTGAATGGACATGGTTTGGAAAGGCACAAACCTGTTTATATAAGGTCCTATAGTAGACAGTGCATGTCAGTGCACTAAGCAATTCTAAGGAATTGTCTGTAGACCTCCGAGACACAAATCTGGAGAATGTTACAGAAAAATGTCTGTTGCACTGAAGGTCCCAATGAGCACAGTAATAGTGTTAGAAGGGCCTTAGTCAGGCAGGTGACTAGCAAGCCAATGGGCACGTTGCTCTATGGAGAGAGGAAAATCTTCCAGAGGAGTGGCAGAGTGGCCAGACAGAAGCCCATCTAGAGTCCTGTTTGGAGGAAACCGGGCCCTGCTCATCTCCTATCCGATACCATTCCTACAGTGAAGAATAGTGACGTCTCCATCATGCTGTGGAGATGTTTTTCTGCAGCATGAACTGACAGACTAGTCAGGGTTGAGGGGAAGGTGACTGCAGCAATGTTAAGAGACATCCTTGATGATATTTTAAAAATATTAAAATATCTGGTGATCCCCCAGATCACCATCAAATCCATTATCATCAAATGGTACAGAACATGGCAAGAGAAGGCTGCCCACCAAAACTCTTACACCACACAAGGAAGGCATTTATCAGAGAGGCAACACAGGAACCAAAGGTAACCCTGAAGGAGCTGCAGAGGACTGGAGTATCTGTCCATATGACCACAATAAGCCATAGACTCCATAGAGCTGGGCTTTATGAAAAAAGCTTCATTTACAGACAGAAATACTGAAGGAAGGCTCATTTCGAGTTTGCCAAGGCATGTGGGAGAATTTATTGCTTGCTTCACAATAAAAAATAATCAAGTTGTAGGCATGTTGTGTAAATTAAGTGATGCAAACCCTCAAATAATCCATTTTAATTTCAGGTTGTGAGGTAGATAAACATGAAAAAGGGTTTAAAGATGAATGGACAAATAAAAATGCTAAATTATTTGAAATATTTTGTTTATTACTTTGTCATTGAGGTTTTTCTCTTCTGTTGTAAAGATGTTATTTTGGAGAACCAAGTTTTTTGGATCACAAGAACAAAAATGCTTATTTAATGTTGGGTATATTATGCCCTAATTACTTCTGAGCCCACAACGTGATTGGCTGAGAACCTTTCTACGAGTGCTTAGACTGCACTGAACAACCATGCTAATAACCACAGAATAGCATGACTTCAAGCATATTACTGCATAAATGTGAACTTACCAAATATGGAATGAAGAAGCAGATCAGGCTTTGATAAAAAGCATCCAACATAGTCAGCCAGAAGATGGAGGGGAGGTAGGCCTGCAATCAAACAAATGTCTCAGCATATTTTACTCACTAGGTAAGAAGATGGGCAACTGGGAAAAGTTCAAGTCAGTTCAAGGCTTGTAAACCTTTGCTATTTATAATGTTCTATATTTTTTACCTAGTAAGTATAAATTATTTTTAACAACAATATAGAGCAGAGTAAAAACAACAGGTCAGTTTCTCTACCTGAGAGTTCTGTCCAGCTTTGTAGAGCTGAGGCAAAGACAGGAGTGTGTTGGCAGACAGATCCTTATCCAGCACCCCATAGATCAATGGTGGAACAGATGTAAACAGCAGGTTAAAAAATATAAGAACCCATGAATTGGTCATGGTGCTGCCAGAGAAACCACAGAAAAACTGGAACCAGAACAGCAGGTTTACATACATCTAGAGAAAGGGAGAGAAGGACAGAGAGACGAAGGTTAAAATGTCCATTCTGTAAGTAAAGATAAAGAATTTGTTTCTCAAATTTCTAGCTTTTTGACCGTCAAGCATGTTGATTGCACAAGTGTAGTAATGATGAAGGAACATTCTGGAAACAATGTTCAACACATTATTAAACTTCCACACCCAGAACCTCACACTCCATCTACACAACCACAACTGAAGGGGTAGACCAATAGCAAGTTTGCTTTAAGCTTGAATTCCTTTTCAAAAGTTTGAGTTTGGCTGTTATGGACTGTTAGGTTTGGATGTTCCTCCAAAGTTAATCTGTGTATGGCTATATATAATACTCACTACATTCTTGTAAAAGAAGTAGAGGATCATGTTAGCCAGCCGTGTGTAGCACCAATGACCATGAACCAACATCAGTTTTCTTAAATGTTTGAATCTGGAGATGGCAAAATCACTGGACATCACAGCCTGCAGAGATTATAACAGAGACAGACACAGGATGACATCTTAGTAACTTTTGGGGGGGTGGGTCTGTTATGCGCCTTTTCAGTGGACACACAACGTGTCACTTAGTCCCATCCCAAGTCACAGAAAAAAACATAAAAATATCTTTTCCCCCCTTAAAAATAGAGCTACTAAAAATGCTTCAATAGACTCACATTACAACACAGTGTCAATCACAAAAAATGGCCACACATTTACCATGAGAGCGGAAGGGGTAAATAAATATGAAGGTTTGGTGTATTTCCTGCACAGGATTCATGCTTCAGTTGCTTTCATTAAGGGCAAAGAGTCCACCCTCCTTCAAAAACATGTGACCCAATCCCCAGAAGGATTTTAATATACTCATACTCATCTCTTCAATCCTCACTGCCTCTGTGTAGTTTTGTCAACAAAACCAAAATCATTGTTGATTCATGATTTTACGTTGCCCTCCTTTCAAATCTTGTTTGCAGTGCACTTTCATCTCTGCCGTTCAATGAAAAACACATATCTTCTGATCTTAATTTTCTTCACCAGTTGAACCCTGTGGTTACTCTCAAGCTACTGTGTGTGATTAATTTTGTTTATGAATAAACCAACAGATATGCTACATCACTTTTACTATTACTTTTACAATTACTCCTAGTTTACATTAACATCCTATTTTATCAGACAATATTTTTTATTGTATAACAGACTTTTTTAACTAGTCAGACCTCCTTATGTCAAAACATTCAACTAAAAAAAGCAAAGTCAAACATTTAACACTATTATTTGGAACCTGCTTTCAAAGCTTTTTGAGCAGGGCAACTAACTAGGTAGGACAAAGATTTGTTTTTAACTTCTGTCAATGATTTAAATAGCTGTAATCATTTATCTGAAGTTTTAAGAAGGACACTAGTAAATGAAGTGGCAGAGTAACCTTAAAAACTAAGTCAAAGTCATTTAGATGTGAGCAATTTTATGGATAGGCAGAGGAATACAAAGGCAGAAGGCTTTCCAGCAGTCCAATAGTGTTATGAGACAGCAGGAGGAAAGGAGAGCAATTGTACCTGCATGCCTTCCTGGCCTGAGATTCCGACACCTACATCTGCCACTTGAATCATACTGACATCATTTGCTCCGTCACCTGAGATCCAAACACACATGCACTTTAGCACACCAGTCAGGGTCACGACCTCAGTTTTCAATATGCAATCCTTAACTAGCAGAAAAATACATTTAAAAGGATCAAACAAATGATTAACTCTGTAATCTAAACATGATCTGAGGACTTCAACCATTAGGGGCTAAAAATGATTAAACTGTGGCACATGTAACATGTAGGTTATGCAATCCATTCAAATCTTTAGAGTTTAAGGTTTCACTGAATAATCTGGAATGCATTTCTTGCAGTCACAGAATAGCAACAGACAAATTATGAGTGTGATAGCTGGACTAATGCCCTGTCCACAAAAAGTAGTTCATGTAGATTAGTTCCTTTATCCATTCAGAACAGCCCCACACACACAGCTTACATGTTTCAGTGCAATATTGTATGTATAGTCTATGTATATTGTAAGTTATGGTGTATATACTCTATTTATATGACATTTGTGTATTTTGTATTTTATTTACCTCTCTCTTTTACTACTATGAGGGACTTACACACACATTTTCACTCAGCATGCATCTGTGTAATGTGAGGTGACAAACTTGATTTGATTTTATTTGAGGTGGGCCATGAGGTGGAAAAGGTTCAGAAACCTTGTGATAGAACAGATGCTGACACTGACCTATAGCCAGGGTCATCACCCTTAATGAGTCCCCAACAAGTCGAACCACTTGGCTCTTTTGCAGGGGGGTAGATCTGCAACATATGACTGATCGGCAGCTGCTGGTCAGATCCAGAAATGCTTTCTGAAGGTCTTCCTGCAGAGCAAAGTCTAGTGTTCGGCCATCAATCACCAGAGTAAAGCCAGATACGCCAGCATCGTCCCCTGATGTGACCATGCCACTGTCAGGCACACCCTCCTCAGTGGAAGTGCTGACGCCCTGCTTCAGCTCATGGAGCCGAGCTTCACAGGCTTCCTAAGACAAAAAGAGAACAGATATGGAATTTTTACAGAGTTTAGAAAGAAAAGTACTAAAGGAAAAAGTACAATTTGCTTTGCTTGCATCGTCACTGAACCGCAGACATAATATTTCTATTCATTTTAACTTTTGTGCTTGTTATTTTATAAGCGACTATGATTCTAATATGAATGAGAGCAAAGAGTTGAAGTGTACATCCACACAGTAGTCTAAGGAACCTAAATAACTGGTCTCCTGTTTCTAGATCTACTGAAACTTTTCCCTATCGCTCCCTTCACCTTGCTGTCACAGTTGGCGATCAGTAGCTGGTCAGTGGGCCGCAGGAGTTTGCAGGCACAGGCAATGTTAATTGCGGTCTCTTGCTTGTCCCCAGTGAGGACCCATACTTTGATCCCTGCCCTTTGCAAAGCTTCAATGGTCTCTGGAACTTCTTCCTGCAACCGATCCACTATACCTGTCGCCCCTGGAAACAGAGGAACGTTTTAATGGAGTACGGAAAGAGAGAAAATGAATTTTAACTTCAGCATCATGACTTATGACATGAACAAACAACTGTTCTTTCATTCTTTCAGTCTTTTCCATGAACTCATCTCTGCCTTTACTGGTCTAATGTCTCACCCAATAATGTCAGGTTTGTTTCCAGTCTCTGTGCAGAATCTAAAAGAAGCTGCTCCCTGTTTTCAATACTGGTTTCAGCAAAAGCATGTCTCTTCAGCCAAGTCTCATACTCCGCCTCATCTAGGACCTGCAAATTGAACAAACTCCCACATAAATAAAAAACAAAAACAGACAGTCATGTATCCAGGAAGCAGAATTCTACAAAACTGTGATGAAAGTGTCAGTATCATTTCTCCATTTACGTAAGTGCTGAGAGAACCTATTTAAAACAGGTAAAAGGGGAAGTGAAAAAAAAAACATACTCTTTTAGCAACGCACAGTGTGCGTAAGCCCTCTCTTGCATAGTTGTCCAGGTGTTGCTGTGTCTTTTCCATAATCTCACTAGAACGATTATCAGCAGCTGTGAAACAGACAGAAAAAAATTTAGAAAACAAAATAACAGCATAAGGTAAAGCATTAAAGTAAATAATAAAATGGTTTCTCCATCATTACTTATTAATAGAAAAATGCTGAAGTTTTTCGCTGCAGTGCTAAATATAAATATTTATTGATGATGCATATTTCCTTAAAGCATTAAAATAAATAAAAATAAAATTTGATTACATTGAGTGGACATATAGATATACTGTATATACAGAGTGATAATTATAGATTGACTAGACAATATCTTAAAAAATAAAAGCTGTCAATGTAAACAAAGCTATAGACCCACTGTGCTTGCACACTGAGGAATTTATCCTCATTTAACCCACCCATGCAGTGAAAAACACATACACAATAGTGAATACATACACTAGTGGGCAGTAAGCACACATGAGCAGCCCTATCCACAGTATCTGGGGAGCAGTTGAGGAACTAAGTGTCCTGCCAGTTCAGACAATTAAACTGGCACCTTTCCGGTCACATGGTCAGTTCCCTAACTTCAACGCCATGGCTTTGTGAACTTTTGGTTAGGGAACACAATATTCAGCACTGAGAATTACATCAGTTCACAGTTTTACAATATGTTGTAACTAAATCATATAGTTGAATATGAATTCAGGTATACAGCATAATGACTTAATTCAAAAGAAAATGTGGCATAACAAAAACAGTGAAATAAAGGAGGCCAAATCCAAAACTCACCACTGAAACTGTAGAAACAATAGAAAAACAACTAAAGCTGCAAAGTGTTAAAACTCAATGAACACTTTGGGAGAATATGATGTTTTTGTTATAGTCAATTTGACTATAGTCAATAGTCAAAACACATAAAATTTTTAGAGATAGATTTTTCCAAAGATGTGTTTAAAACTGAATGAGTTTTTTTTTTTCACATGAACAAAAGTCACAAACAGCTCAAAAAAGACATTTTATGGCCCCTTTTTAAAGGACTGTACAATTTTTGCTCAGGCAAGCTAATGGCTTATTAATGTGCTATTAAAATCAATTCAATAATCCTTGCTCAAAGATTAGTAAGAGAATATAATTACATGTAAATATTATTTCAAGTCAACGTGAAATCAAAATGTTCCATTTTAAGTTGAAAAAACACGCCCTTGTCATAGTAATCATGATTCATCATCACAAATAATTTAAAAGACATGCTTTCTGTGGTCAAATGTTTGTGGACAACCGTTCTAACAAATGCATTTAGCTATTTTAAGTTGCACCAATTGCTGACACAGATGTGCCACACACAACTTGTCTAGTCCCTATAGAAAAGTACCACCAACTGAATAGGACTCTCTATAGCAGATAAACCTGAGACTTTTGGAACCATATTTAATGCCAAAAGTGGCCTAGAGTAGAATAAAGCCCTTCAGCATTGAGCTGTGGAGCAGTGAAACTGTATTCTGTGGAATGATGGTGCTCCACCCAGTACTTCTGGGATGAGCTAGTGCTTATCATTCAACATCCTGACCACAGTAATGTTCTTGTCTCTAAATGTAATCAAATCCTAACAGCTAAGCTTAAAGAATCTAGTAGAAAGCCTTCTCTGGACAGTTACTCCAACAAAAGCAGGATAAACTCGTTTTAATACCCTTGATTTTGAAAGAAACTATGAATGATGTACTAATGTACTGCAGATATGCTAATACTTTTATGTATTTTTAACATGTTTCACCTCTTTATTCCACCATCCTCACTTCATTAAACTAGGTTTTACTTGGAGAAAGGCAAATACTTAGGAAGTAGGAAGAAATCACCTGATGTCCCAGCCAGTTCCATGATGATATTATCAGCTCCTTTGGTGTAAACCACCACCTGGCCAGTCAATGGGTGCCGCACTACAACTGACATCCTTTTACGTGTAGAATGAAAGGGCAGAAGGTGTAGCAGAGGGACAGATAGGAGTCCGGTGCCAGGCAGAGCTACCAGCAGTTGCTCCGGGGAACGGCCCAGTAGAGTGCAACCATAGGCCCTGGCCGCCTGCACCAAGGCTGCTTCATCTGGGCTCTCCGCCTCATACAGCAATTCCTCCTCATTTTCATCTTCCTCATCACCACCACTGTCTTCTTCATCACAGTCTTCATCATCCAGTTCAACTGGTTGATGTGGCTGAAGCTGTTCCTCATCCTTCCCACAGGCTCCTCCTCGGAGGAGTGTGGGGGTGGAGCTGGGTGATGGAGTGTGTGCAGGCGTGTGACTGGGTGTGATATAAGGGGACGTGTGCATGTTAGGGGTGTTGGGGGTGTAAGTTGCTGCACGGCCACGGGAGAACAGTCTGCGGGTGAGGCTGGGGGGACTGTCTGTGTTCTGAGAAGGAGACAGGGAGAAGCGTGGCAGACTAAGTTTCTGCAGAAGAGCCTTTATCTCCTCCAGAGAGCGCAGTGGAGTACGAGCCACCGGCATCTGCACCTGAAAAAACAGCAACACACCTCAGTTTAGAAATGATCAACTGAATTTTATGCACATTTACACAGATTGCAGGTATTTTTGGGGGGTTTGGCTGTGTTTCAGGGGAATCCTGTATCTTGAATCTTACTTGGGTACTGTATTCAAGATGGGGATTTAAAGCTCTTTACTAAAAATGAGCATCTAAAGGTAAACATAACAGGTCAATAACAAACCCACTGAGGCAGGTCTTTGTGAGGATAATGAGGAGGAGATTGGGTAGAAAGGAGCCAGTTAGAAGCCTGTCTTCTTAGTACATCATCACCATGACCAGTAGGTATGTCATCATTTGGAAAGATCACTTTCAGTTACTACGCAGTAGAGGGAAATGCCTTTCATTCAAATGAGGTGGAGTTTTGGACAGGGCATAAGATAATATATAATAATAAAAATTACAATAAATCAGATCCATGTTTTTTGCTAACTGGTGGATTATCCACGCACTGCATACATACAGATGTCAAAGGCAATTTTGTGTTCTAATTTAAGAACAAAATGACAGTAAATGCATCATGTATGAACTGTAATAAAACATTAATCATACATGCAGTTATTATTTTTTTTAAGTAATTGTTCAGAAAGTCAAATGAACTGTTTTTTAAAAAAACATAGATTTTTTTTGGCTATTATTTGATGGTCCAAGCTTTTTCAATAATGTATAATCCATTTCACTTTAGACAATACTGCAGTCTAAAGGAGTTGCTATAGGTTACACAGCCATTCCAACAGATTGCAATACACTGTAATGTACTGGGGGCAATATGGCTTCCACTGTTTCATTCACACCATTAAAAAAGAAATTGTTCCCATCACAGCGCTGCCATTATTCAAAGCATGAATACATAAAAGAACCATGAATTTGATTGTTTTATTTTATTTAAATTTGATTTGATTAGTTAATAAACTGCCAAATTATAACCTGCACCTGCAAGCTAATAAGAAGTTGTGTTGTGAGCTCAGATGCAACTCTAAATTGTAGGTCTGAGCAGAAGCAAACAGTGTGAAATGTGATTACAGGTAACATGAGAGGAGGTGAGGTTACATGAGAGTATGTAAAGTATGGGAACTGTACCACATGACGTGGCTGGCTTGGCGAGGACACCACCACTGTATTGCAGACTGTCAGAGCAAGGAAGAAGTCCAGGATGTGGGAAAGTTCTGCAGCATTGTGTCGAAGAGGAGGACACAGAGGAGTAGACAGTGGCCTCAACTTTCCCTGAAGTTGCACATCTGGAACCACTGCACACTCCTGAGAATAAAATATACACACATACAAAAAGAACTTCATACACTGCAAACTGTTTAAAACCTCAGGGCCTGTATATGGGTCAAACATTGGTTCTTTTACATTTGTATTAGATTCACAGTAGATGCTAAATATTTCACAGTAGTATCTGAAAAAAATCTTTACCCTTTACACAAGTATATCATATTTTATACACAACTTATTTTCTCATCTGCTATGAATCAGATCCAGGTTTTCTGCACTTTGGTTGATTTTCCATTCACTGCATGCACTAGAAAAGATACATATAGATTTTGTGCTCTGTTGTTAAAAAATAAATAAATAAACAAACAAACAAACAAAAAAGATCAGTGTTATGCACAGTGAATTCCTAATGTATCAACTGTAATACAAAATAAAAGTCACCGTGTCATTTATATTCCTTTTTTAACCAATAAGGACCGTTATTGTCCAGAACCTTTTAAAGGATACACCACTTTGTTCCTCACTATATCTCAGGAAATCCCTAAAGGGATACATACTGAACATCCTGCATGTGTAACATTTAGGGAACGATTGTTTTAGATCAGAATCAGAATCAGAATCTCTGGTTGATTCACATATAAGGAATTTGTCTTGGTGAGTGCACACGAGTATGACATTTAATAATCACACAGACAATAAACAATAAAAGAGCTGGTGATGTTCATTGATATACTGTACATATGTATAGCAGAGTATATTACAGTTATTATATACAGAATGGTACAAGCAGTGCAAATAATCAATGTAGCGAGAGTCACTGCAGTGAGTGAGATCCAAAGACTTTAGGGAAACAGCTCAAGTACACTTCAGTTAAGGTGCAGCATGACCGCCATGGTGACTCCTGTGATTAAGGATAGCTACAGCTCTGGGGATATTGATGCTGGCATGTCATGTAGTGCTGGTTTTTGTCCTGAGTTTTCTACCAGAGAGTAGAATCTGGAAAAGGTGATGTCCAGGATGAGCAAGGTCAACCGTAATTTTGCCAGCACGCTTCCTGACCCTGCTGGTGTAGATGTCATGAAGCATTGGAAGATTACATCCAATGATCCTCTCTGCTGCCATGACTATGTGCTGGAGTTTGGCTCATTCTTGTGAAGAGGAGGAACCAAACCAGATTGTAACAGATGATGTGAAGAAAGACTCAATGATTGCTGTGTAGAACTGGATCATCACAGTATGTAGCAGGTTGAATTTCTTCAGGTGTATCAAGAAGAACATTCTGTGCTGGGCTTTCCTAGCTGTGGAGACCGTGTTCCTCTCCCATTTCAGTCCTTACATACTTGAGACAAAGCTGCTTATTTTATAAATGTATTTTTTGTTTACATCTAAAGCTTCTAACCCATTTAACCCTTTAAGTGGTTTAACAAAACGTCCTATTTAACCTGTTCTGACCTAATTTCTAGAGGTCCTAAATGATGAAATACAAGTTTGCTATTACGACAAATATATAACCCTGGGATTTTTTATGTTAAATTATTTACAAACGAAGTCATGTAACCTTTATCACAATAGGTCATGTAACCTTTATCAAAATAGGTAATGTAACCTTTATCAAAATTAGCTCTGGGCTCTTATGAGTTAAAAATACTTGTTCAAGGATTACATAATTTTTTGGCAATTACTTGATGGTTCAGGCTTTAAAAAGTTAAGAATTGTAACTGAGTAATAAGCTATCAGAGTCAATTTCAAAACCCCAAATAAAAGCTTTAACAATCTCGTCTCACCAATCTCCACTACCTCAAAACAAAATATACTACCTCACACTATAGTTACCCACACATCTGATGGAGATGTCAAAATTCACTGTCAGGCCAGGCCATGCCACATTAAAAACCAAACACGGGGACACTTACGAATATCCATGCTATGCCAGAATCTCTTAAGACAGCTAACTGCTCTGAAAGTAACCAAGAAAAGTTCAGCAAGAAATACAAAAAACCTTTACAAGGTTCTTATTGTAGTGCTAAAAACAGGCTCCATTTTAAAAGCAAATTCATGCTATGCAATGTTTTGCAGCCAAACCTGCCAATCTGAGCTGATCAGTTATTTCCATAAAAGCTACAACCTTCTGAGACCAAGAAACAGGATTATTAATGGGTATCTACCTCCACCTGAGCATTTCCCAAACAGTAAATTCTTCAAAACCAAATAGAAAAAATGTATTTTTGTGGCATCTAGGTGCTATCAAGGACTTAAGGAACAGAACAGGAAAGTGAACTACTAATGTACTTAGTAACTGTCAACAGAATCAACCAAAAAACATTGTAAATTCTGGAGCATGGGAAACACAATTTTTGGCCAGGGGTGGGCAACAGGAGCCAAAGATCAGCACAGTTTGCTGATTTCCCTGCTCTAACAGACCTATTACACCTGCCCGTTAACAGGCAAGGCTCCACACAAGAAGTGTCTGAGCAAGAAAAGCACAAGGAATAGAGCCCTCCAGGACTGAAGTCGCCCACCACTGCTCTATGAAGTTCTACATTTAATGTCACTGACTGTGAATGCCAGCCATAGTCTAATCAGTGAAATCATAAATTAAATTAAAGTCACTGTAAAATTGCTACATTTTCAATAAGTACAGACAAAAAAATCAATCACTACTAATAGCATATGTACTAATAAGATCCTATAGGGGATAGCAGCTAGTTTAATAATACAATAGATGTGCTTTTTCCACTAATTGTTTGATAGAATTTTGACAGTTGTGGCCCGAATTGAAGGCCCAGGGATAATAGTTATGGTTTGTCATGGTATATAAAATTAGGAGAGTGTTTCTGTTTCTTCCTTTACTCACCATTGTACCACTAAATGCCCCAGTTGCATGTCTTCGGAGTGTGTCGTGTGGGTAGTGTATGTCAGAGTCGGCAGCAAGTGTGTTAAGAGAGACGGAGCTGCGGTTGCAGCTGAGAGACTTCCTGCTGGAGCGTGAGCGTATTGTGAGTGTGTTTTCAAATTGCCCACTGCACTGCTCCTCAAACTGTTCCATAGCACGAGCTGGAGAATCACACAAACACACACACACACACAAACACACAAACACACACACACACACACACACACACACACACACACACACATTAAAGCTTAAGTACTGTTTTTGTAGTAAAGATCCTCATGCCATAAAGTTCTCAATATTTGGCATTTGGTTCCCTTCAGGCCTTATACATCACTGTCAAGAAAGTTAAGATTGCAATTCCCTGAACTGGCGGGACATGATTAAAGTGCCACTGAGCAAGCCACTTAAATCCCCAACTGCTCCACAAGTGCTGTGTGCCTACTGCCCCCCATGGATTGGTTAAATATGGTGGACAAATTTCTGTGCACACAGTAAATCTATGTGCACATTTACAAGACAAAACACTATCAAAGATAATAATAGTTTATTCAAGTAATGGACCGTATACTGCCATACTGCTTTTGTAGTATCTGACCATATGATTTGAAACTGTTTACAGATGAAGATTCACAGTTCCTCTTGTGGCTTGGTGCTAAACACGGCAAGCTGCCACTTCTGTTATGGCTACAGTAACTGAACATACCAGAGATTCAGCAGGTAAGACAAACAGGGGGTGTATCCAGCTTGACCTTTTTAATCCATAATGTATTTGTCATCTATAAAGTATTTGTATGTAAATTAAGCAAATAAACAAATCAATAAAAAAATATTAATGCGGGGGGCTGTAGTTAATGCAACCAAATATATTTTCATTTTTGAAAATAGACAATTAGGAAAATCAGTTGTGCTCCAACATAAACCACTGGAGGGAGCTTGGCAAGCTCAAACAAACAAGGAGACACACACAGACATGTTTGTTGTCAAACCACTGCTGGGTGGAGTGATCAGTCATCATGGGGGCTGCAGTAAAAACTGACCGTTTTCATGATGAGGGTATTCGGTGCCGGCGACAGTGCACCGCCGGAACAGCATGCGGTTCTCAGTCAATGTTCCAGTCTTGTCAGAAAACAGATATTGGATCTGTCCCAAATCCTCTGTAATGTTCAATGCCCTGCACTGCACACCAGAATCCAGCTTGGTATTATAAAGGTCCAGATCGTTCTGGATGAAATAGATCTGCCCCAACTTCACTATTTCTATGGACACATACAGAGAGACTGGGATGAGCACCTGTAACACACAGAAAGAGGCAGAGTAAGAGCCCATATTTACAAGTGAAAAATAGGAATCATATGTTATTGTCCAAAGGCTGTGCGTTTGCATGTATATACATAGTAGCTGACCGTAGAAATGATCACGCATACACATGTCAGATGAGAATGCAAATTCCTATACACATTTCCATTCCTATAGGCATTCACACATACAGCAGCCAGGTGTAGGAGATAGCAAAACTGAATAGCATAAACATAAGAAAGGGTTGAGTACAAAAACCACATAAGATTCCATGCATTTAATTTCCACACAGTAAATAATTTGGGAGGATTCAGTTTACAATTTTCACTGAAATAAATGTGACCAGAGGTGAACTGATTTTGCTTGCCTATTCCCATATAAGATGCACATTAACGTGTACATGAATGTTGTTGTTTTGCTCTCTTGTAACCAATGGTTTCTTACCAAGGGTTTAGGAAGTGTGTGATTGGTTTCAAGAAACAATATGAATTTTCACAATACACTGGAGCAACAGATGCTTCTCACATTCCACAACAGTTCCTCACAAAATGTAATTGAGTAACCAAAAGAGAATGCACCCTGTAATACTGCCAGCTCTGTTCAATAATCTACACCATCTTGTGCACAAATACACATACGGGAAAAAGAGCATGCGAAGGACATGTAGACAGCAAAATGGAGTATCTTTAACACCAATAATTCTTTTTGTACATTTCTTTCCACAGATGTAAATCCACTTACCAAACTGCATCCAGACCCATGTACTAAATGTGGTCAATATCTGTCTGTGACCACCTCCGAAAGTGAGGCGATCTGATTACAATGCATCGTTGGAATGTCTGCACCTGGCCGTTCATGTGGTTAAATGAAATCCAAATCCTCAATGTGTCAAAAACCACCAACAGGGTTTATGTTCATTAGCATAATGGCATGAGGAAAAGCTTTTCTTGAGTCTTTTTGTTCCACAAAATGGCCAGTAAAATCTGATCTATGAACAAATGTAGCAAATGTGCTGACTGACATTGTGGGCAAGAGAGGAAGTGTTTTTAGAAGTGCCCATGCTGTAAATACACACCTGCAGGACAATGATCATAGTCCAAAACATATAGAAGCCAGCAAGGGCAGGGTGTGTGTCATCGGGGATCATGAAGACAGGATCAGACTTCAGACTTCTTAGCCACAGACCGTGACCTAAGGATGCAGAGACAATCATGTAAGATTCATTTACAGTGAAATCAATGAAAACTATTAAACAATTCTGGTTCCAACAGAAACACACAAAAACCAACCATACTGTTAGAGAACTAAACTGCAGAGAACAGTTTATTGTGCTTCTAATTTATAATTTATTAAATTATTTATTAAACATTTGTGTTTAACCATATGGCACATGTCACTGTTTTATAGATCAGTTATTCACATTTGGTTCTCTTAACCAGGTTAAATCATTGTAACAAACAGCCTTGGGTGGCTGATTGAATGGCTTTAATGAATATAATCAGATCTGACACCAACCTGTTACTGTAGCATATGGTGTGTTGAAAGAGTGCATGAGTGTGTGTGTCTGTGTGTGTGTGGCTGTGTGTAAGAGAGTGTGACCAATATACCTACCCACAGCACCAGTAAAGCACATGAGCAGCAGTATGACTACACTCCAAAGGACATCTACATTAAGTCTACGTTCCAGTTTACTGCGCTTATATCGCGGCCCACTGTTATTCTGCATCGCTTTTGTCTCATGACCTACAAACACACGGACACACGGACACACACACACATCAAGCCATCCCTTTAATCAATCCGATTTCCTTTCATTGTTTCAAATGAGCAATATGATTTGTGAGTGTTACCTGCATAGACCACGATGCCTATCACAGTCTCTGTGTTCCTCACTGTACAGCTCCTCAGCAGCAAGTTTTCACTATGTAATCCTACTCTGACTTTGTTTGGATGTTCCCTACACACACACACACGCACATGTACACACACACACACACACACACACACACACACACACACACACACACACACACACACACACACACACACACACACACACACACACAAATTATAACATGTTATAATGCAAGCATTTTCTCTATACATAAAAAAATTTAATTGTACATTAAAAGCAATTATTTGTACATTAATTGTACATATAAATCAGATAGACTTACATGTAACCCCTAAAGCGCCTCAGATCATCATTAGGGTTTTCACATTCAATGCGACTGCTGAAGTTTTCAAGAGTAAATTCCAGTCCCTAAGAAAAAGGCACAGACAAGTTGTACTACCTGTACATTGAAAGTTATTGCACATTATAAGACATATAAGACATATTCTACCCCATGGGCTCCAAATCTCAACCTCAGGGATGCAACACCATGCATGCTTTAGTTCTTCCCCTAATCCATCAAATCTGATCCTGCCTATGATCTAATTTGTTAGATTAGGTGTGCTGGAGCAAGCAAAATACAAAAATGTGCTGAGCTTGAGGTGCCTAGGACTGATCTTGAGAACCCCTAGTCCATTCAATTGCTGCATCTCGAAAGAACAATGGAGAATAAAGAGACAGACAAGCTTAGTTCTAAACATGTAAAGAATGCGTTTTTAGTATGTTAATATATAAGAGGTCTAAACTACATATATGTTCAGACATAAAGTGTATGCAATGGTGCTTTTCCACTGCATGGTACCTACACAACTCTACTCCACTCGCTTTTTGGTACCTAGGACCTGGTTCATTTTTCACTTACCACAGCTACACTTACCATCCAGTGGAAAAGCACCATAAATGTTATGCTTACAGGGGTATGTATGCATTTAGTACACAACCTTCTCTGATAAAAGCCTCAGATCATTAAAATAGAAACCTGCTACCTGCTGATTCATGGATGTGCAGATGGTAGAGATTTAAGGAAAAAATGAAAAGCTGAAAAGCTGAAAAAGAACATCGCTGCTGTCCAATGAAGACCATCTCGATTTTTGTCAACTGAATATGATTCACAAGAATGGCAGCACAATCAGATGAATCACAACACAACAGTTTCTTACTATACACATATAATCTGTTACAGCAAACTAACAGGTTAACCTCAACAGGTTTCTGATACAATGGCCTGCAAATATATATTACTAGGTTTTAATCAGGTGATTATTGTTGTAAGAAAGAGATGAAACTGGTTTTGGCTCACTTGTTGAGGGAGGTTTCGGACCACCTGTCTCTGTTTAAGGTTTGTTTCCCCATCCAGGTTGGCAGTCTCAATGTGACACACTCCATTTGGATCAGATGACTGGAGCAGCACCATGTCGGCAGGAATGATCTCATTACAGCACAGACGCACTACATCACCCACACACACCTCAGCCCAGCGTCGCTCCACATACCGCCGCTGCTTCCTACGTCACACAGAGAAGATATATATGTTACGTTATATGTGTGATATAACAGTATGCAAAATGAACTCATTCGTCAGGTAAGAACTAGGTCCCTAATGAAATTGGAGATTTCGTTAAGCAACTTGAGGTCTGCGTCGGGATTTAGGATACTAGGATGGCCTGATCTAACCATGATGGCAGTTATTTCACTTGTGAATTATTTTCCGGACAGTGGACAGTGGATTTTATAACTATTTTGAGATCTTTTTTTTTTTATCTATTCTAAGCCTCAGACACAGGAGCTTGCCATCCAGATACCACGTCAACAGTCAAGAGTAACTAATAAGACAAGAGATTAAAATCTTATTCCATTAAAATCTTCACTAACCAACTGCGGGCAGTTGGACATGTTGGACATGTTGTTGTACATCAAATCTATTAATAAAAGGGCTGAGGTACATTAAGTCAGGCAAAGCAGCTCTAATAATATTGTGAGACATTCCTCATTGGTACACTACCAATCACACACTTCAAACACACACACATACAATGAGTGTGTGATCCATGTTTAGGGTACCTCTGACCTAGAAATAGACACACTAATAAAACAATCATCAGTACCATAATGATTCTGCTCAGAGTTAACCATTAATTCAGACCCACTGGTTTCACTTATCAAAAACGTCTACACCATCCACCTGCACAAGTAGTTTTAATAACTTAGACTTATTGACATTAATACCTATTTTAAATAAAACAACTACTGTCTTCAATCTCATACAACTACAATAACAACACTGCTGACATCTGTGTAGTTAAAATAGTAAACCTACACATACCTAATTATTTATAAGGGTAACCTTAGAAGCTCGCATTCTGGTTAACACTTACATTATGTCCATTAAACACAGCTTTAACCCCTTTTAAAGCTTTATATTTAGAAATTACATGTAAAAAAAAAAAAAACTGAATTGTTGAATTGTTAAGCTACAGGAGAGAAGAATGCAAGACTGGACATAACAGTAGGTCCTAGAAGGTTAACTAAAGGATAAAGAAAAAAAGGTCACAGAAAGACAGATCACATGACTGGTTCCAAGGATTAACATTAACACTGCCGTAAGTCATACATAGCAAGATGTGTCAGCTCAGACTGGGTGAAAGAGACTGGAAGAAAGAGAAAACAGAGACCAGCCTTTGTGAGGGGTGAAGTCTAGTGTATTCCCATTTGAGTAATGTCAAGAGGCCTTTAAAGCTGCTTCAAAGCTTCTTCATTACACACACACAAACACACACACCCCATCCCCCAGCACCAACCACAAGAGCTGTATTTAACTCACATGCAGTAGATATTCCACTGTTTTAGGCAGAACTGAAAGTATTCTAGCAGAAGATATCGTGTTAAAGGAGGTCTGATTTAAATGATTAAAAGCATATGAGAGCAATAACGTGACCAATGTGTTTCCTCCCATAAACTGCTCATGTCACGTCCTTCCACAACATTTCTAGAGGTCTTGGCAATCGATAAACCTTACTCTTCTTTAGCCATATTTGGTATAATAACTTATGTGCTTAGGGTCATTGTCTTGCTGCATGACCCACGGTTTCTTGAGATTCAGCTCATGGACAGATGTCCTGACATTTTCCTTTAGAATTTGCTGATAAAGTTCATAATTCATTGTTCCAAAAATGATGGCAAGCTGTCATGGCCCAGACGTAGCAAAATAGGCCCAAACCTTACTACTAGTACCATGTTTCTCAAGGGACAAGGCTTTTAAGCTGGAATGCAGTTCTTTTTCATTTAAACCTAAAAGATCTATTTTGGTGTCATCCATTCACAAAACATTATTTCAATAGTATTCTGGCTTGTCCACGTGAACTTTAGCAAACTGCGGACAGACAGCAATGTTCTTTTTGGAGAGCAGTGGCTTTCTTTTATCAACCATGTTTAAGGACAAACCCCTGTTTTCCTGATGGTGGACTCATGAACATTGACATTAGATAATGTGAGAAAGGCCTTTAGTTGCTTAGATGTTATCCTTGGTTCCTTTGTGAGTTCAAAGACCTCAAGGTTGACATACTTTCTGCAACATATATGCAACATTGGATCATTTACCTCAATAAATAAATGACCCAAGTGTAATATTTTGTCTTATTTGTTTTGGTTCTCCTTATCTTAACTTATAGGAACTGTTAAGTCTTTTTACTACTGTAATAAGTAACTATTCCTCTTTTCACTGACATATGCAAAAATAACATTCTGCTTCTCTGGTATGTTCTTGTATAAACCGTTCATGGCGATCCTGGTCACACAATCAAAATATAACAAATAACTTTCCATTTTTCCACCATTCTGTTACACAATTGTCAATAATATTCACTAAGAGCATTATATATTATATGTTTAAAGCAAAAGACCATGTGTAAACAAATAAAAATCCAACTTCCCTAAATTATGAAACATTCTATTATGAAAACCATTTTTCAAATGACAGAAATTGGACCTCATCTAAGACCTGTTTTAATCTGTAATTTTAGTCACATTATATGAGCCTTACAGTTCATATCTGTGTATTATTTTTTTTTTATACATGTTCACCTGTCGTATACACCACACAGCAGGTTGTTGATCTGCCGATCAGATTTTCTCCTTCGCTGATCCTCCCACAGGTCTTTTACAGCTGTGATGGACATTACCAGAACAATGGGTATAATTGCAATCTCTGGCTGGAATGCATTCACAATGGGCACAAAATTCAGCACAGCCAAAAAAATAAAATACACATTGGCAAAGCGATGAAGCTGCTCAAACAGGTTCTTGGGGATGAATGAGAGGAAGGTGTACTTTGTGGTCCTGATCTTATTCCCACTGTACTTCCTCTGCAGTCTCTCAGCTTCCTCATTATAAGCCCAGTTTGGGACCACCACCCTCCTCTTCTTTGCCTGTGTGTCTCTCCCCAAGCCAGATTCCTCTGCAGCTGCTGGTGAAGCCATGAAAGATCCTACAGGCACTGAAACCTCTGTAAGAGTTGGTGCGAGCAAACATCCCTGAAGTCCAACTTGGACAACAGCTCTAACTCCATCATGTCCAGAAGCTTTCACAAATGTAGCTAATTATGAAATATACATCCCATTATCCTTAGTGTCTTCATCTCTTCTGTCTTTTAGGAAAGTCCTTCATTTGCTTGGTATGTCTTCAGTTCTTCGGCATGTTAGTTGTGTTTCAGAGATCTGGTGGAAAGACCGCAGCGTACGGCTGAAGTATCTGACGGCAAGCTCAACAACCTAAAGCACACACACAGAGAGCCGCTCCTTATCCAGGAAACAATCCCAGGGGTCATAAACAAGTCCAAGTAAAGGAGCGCTTTCAAAATATAGGACAGAAAGTTAAAGTAGTTGGTAAATGAATGCCCAGCGAATGACTAAACACTGTCTTCAATGCTGCCTGCACTTGCTAAGACAGTGAGTAGTACGAACATCTTTTTTAATCCTGTATTTATTAAAGAAGAGCTATGAGAGTTGCATTTAAACAGCAGCAGGTATTTTTACTACAGGCAGTTATCAACTCCAGTGAGTTTGTTTAACAGGACTGCATGACACGAGAGAGTGGGAGGTGACTATCACTGACATCTCAGCAACCTTTAGGCTTTATTGCATTTCCCAAAAAACACGTCTTATTTATGTCTTAGGTATATAATCGGAAACTACCCCACCTGTTCAGCACCAGAGAGCTCAAGAGTTGGGCAGGATTTGTTCCAAGTCAAAGACAAGCACATCCTTGTAATATTGTTTGCATTTCCTGTAAAGACTGTCTAACATTATCTTTAAACCCAATTACCTGCCATAATAAAGGTACAATCAGTTTAACAGTCAACCATTCTTGTTTGCTTTATTGGCTCTATTTCCATTCAAGCCTTTTGCATAACTGACATTTCAGTTATGAAACTTTTGTGTGCAATATTTGAGTCATAATTGATTTTAATTCCCTCCATCCTTTAATTCCTTCTCTGCTTCTAGTTGCAGTGGGTCACTACCCAGAATCATTGGGCACAAGGCAGGAATACCCTGTGGATACCAGTCCATCTCTGGGTACCACTCACAAGCATTCACTCACACCTAAGAGTAATTTAGCATGGCAGATTCACCTAACATTTGTGTTTTTGAGAGGCTGCAGAAAACCCAGACAAACACAGAGACGATACACCAAACAGGCTCAAAACCTTGGACCCCTTGGGCTATGTGACACGCTGATGCAAAATGCCAGAATGCTCCATCTGTAAACACGAACCTCATACAGACTATGAGCACTATGGTCACATTATGGTTTTGCTTGTTTTGCTATTACTGGGCCTGTCAGCTGTAACTGTACAGTACTATACAGTACAAAGGTGTAGTTTGTAGTACTGAATTTAAAAAAATGATATCACTCCAAATACATTTGTCAAGTTGCTCAAAATGAAAAAGATCTAGAAGGATGAACAGAAATTTAGGGGTGGGTAAAAGCACAACCCTTCAATCTTAACACCCATGAACCATTCCAATATTAACTGTCGTTAATAACAATAGTTAACTGCACTGCTTGTGAACACACACACACATTCCAAAATAGCAAACCATCCAGAGCACTGACCCACTGTAAACATGTGTGAGGGTGTTGTTGATCCTCTGGTCATAGCGGTACCGCCTGTAGTCCTCCATGGCATCTTTGAAGGCAATGACAGTGAGCACCACAGCCAGGGGGATCATGGTGATTTCCTTCTGAAAGGCCTCCACCACCGGAACCCAATTCAGCAACACCAGAAACAGGAAGTACAGGTTTGCCGCTCTAAAGAAACATTGTTAATGAGGGATTTTCCAAGCCTGTTCAGACATCAGTTAAATGTGTGATTAATTCCTGAATACCTTTCTATTCTTTTATACAATCTAAGGCCTGACAGCTGGCTAAAATATTAGCCAAAATTTTAGGTCTCACATTTATCGACATAATTTCTTCCAATAAAAGATGATAATTAGTGCCTTATTTAACATTGCAACCAACACACACCTCTGGTCTGGCTTTGTAGAGACTCCTAAACAAAGTCACCACCTACTCACTTCTTGCAATACAGGATGAACAAGTACATCTGAATACAAATAGTGGTCAAAATAACAAAACATTGAAAATGCACCCAAAGTCAAACTTTAGCATGAGAACAACATATAGGCCAAAACATGTTTTATGAAAAGAAAAGTTGAAAAATTATAAAAGCTAATTAACACAAACAAAGAAATGCACCAACACTGAAATCTACAAGACTTGTAATGATTCACTTAAATTCTGAGCACATACAATTATACAGGCTGTTATTGTGTCCTTAAAATTGAGACTGATCATAAATTTCAATATTTCTCCAGTCCTATTACATACTGCAGTCACCTCCTAAAAATGTCCTTCTAATGTTCTAACAAAGCGCTTTAAACTTGTCTGAATGTGTGTGATGTTACCTGTGAAACTGCTGGAACAGGTTCATGGGGATAAAGCTGAGAAGGGTGTACTTGGTGGTGCGAATACCATTGCCTTGATAGCCCTTAGAGATGTGGTGGTATTCTGCCTGGTGTGGACCATGTCGTGCTATTACTGTTCTCCGTTTTCCAGAAAGCTTGTGTCCCAGGTGGTCATGGGGATCTAAGTCATTTTTTGAGGGCAGCAAGTTGGCAGGAGAGGTCCAGTCCTGCTGTGATTCTGTGGAATTGACTTGCTGCCATCTGTGCCAGATCCAATGGAAGCGCTCCATTTAAAGGCCAAGAGGTCCCAGGGACTAAAGGAAATTCAGCACCCCATTGCCTCCATGTGAAATTATACTGTAGGAACAAACACAATACATATCATGTCATATTGATAACAATGACAATCCAGGAAGTGTTGATCTAAAAGGTCATGTTCACATTCAAAGATGATCTGCTGGCTTTTGTTCGTGTGGTAGTTTTGGTTGAGGACTAAATGGCAGAAAATAATAGAGGAAGGAAGTGGAAAAAGCCCCTACAGCAACAAAAAAAGAGGAAGATGAATCTGTTATGAGTGTACTATCCTTGACTGTCTCAAACAAACAATGTTCTGGTGTTGTGGGAGTAATAACCCAGCATTTTTAAAGTTCAGGTTATACCATAGGGATGTAAAACCAATGTCCAATTGTACAAAATAAATAAAATGATCATTTTTTTCTCTTTATTGCCCAACTCACACTACAGTTGTGGCCAAAGGTTTTCACAATGTTTGCTGCCTCAGTTTTTATGGTGGCAATTTGTATTTCTCTAGATTGTGAAATGTGATCAGATGAACTGCAATTAATTGCAAAGGTCATTCCCTGCCATGAAAATGACCTTATCACAAAAGTAATAGGACTGCATTGCAGTCCTACAAAATGGCCTGCTAACATCATTTCAGTGATGATCTTGTTAGCAAAGATAATATATAACATAATTAGCGTAGTTATTTGTAAACCAAACAAACGTGACAAAAAGTTCTGAAAAACTGAGGTAGCAAACTTTGTGAAAACCAAAATTTTTGTTCTCAAACTTTCAGGCAATGACTGTACATGTACATGCTTTTGGTTTTATTTCTGAAATCACTGGCATACTGTACATGTGACCCAGAAGCTGCTGTCAGCCTGGTAGCGCTGCTTCTAGTGGTGTCACAAGATAAAAAAACAAAGCACTGGGAATTATTAATTTTGTTCACCCAAAGATCTGCCCAATCTAATATTACTCAGTTTTGGGGTTCCAATTACTCATATTTTATTCTTTAATTATTTGTCATTGTAATGCATATTGGAAGTTTTGTTTCTGCTTGCAATATTTAAAATACAGTAATCTAGGCTTCTCCAGTAGTTCCTTTAGTACAGTGTAAAATCTGTGCTGCTTAAATGATACTTTAAAATTAAATTTACCAATTGTCTAACGATAAGGTAGGGATCCTGAAGAAATTCCTGTAGTATGCAGAACTATAAAGCTTCAGCTATAGGAGTCATGCTTTTCAGATTTGTGTTTTAAAGGTGTAACAAAGCTGTATAGCCATAATTTAAGTCAACTGTAAACAGTGTGTCAAAATGCATTGCTTTCTTAAACCATGGGCAGACACCATTTCTGTCTGAAAGGCATGAATAATGTAGTGGTTAACATGTTTCCTTTCACACGAGGGAGTGGTGTTCAATCCCAGTTCAGACAGAGATCATTTAAACAAACACAATCATCTGTTAAACATGTAAATATCAGGACAAAGTTTAACTGCTGATTTGTCTTCTTCACCAATCTAAATCAATCAATAAAAACATAAAATGAACAAATATCTGATTGTGGAGCCAAGAGTAACAAACTGCAATATGCCACGTTCCAATATGTGGCATGTTGAAATCATAGCATATCAACATTATAATCATAAATTAGATCATAACTATAAATCACAATAGAGTCGTGCTGTGATTAAAATTGTGTGATAATACTGTATTGGATTATTCCCATCTGTAGTCTGGTGTGCATCTTGTGGGGAAACTTGTTGGGGAACTCTGGTTAGATTACATTTTCACATAAAACCTTAGTATTATTATAGATTTGAAAGAGATGTAATGTGAAGCACACTTTGCACCAGAGTTATGTCGAATGGTACTAAAACAAATCAATAATACAATATTTTCTAAACATCCTGGTCTGATGATACGAGTTGTCCAACACAGTACGGGTTATTAAAAATAAATACTCAAAATCACAACTTCAGGAGTAATTTAGCACTTAAGGGAATATAAGGCCATAGTGATTTTTGGACACAGCAGATCGAAAAGCAAACTAAAGGGGATCTTTTTAATACTATGTTTATCCCAGACTTAATTAAGCATATTCAACACGTATCCCAGAGTTTTTAGATGATCAACCCCTGATTTCTAAAGGCTAGATAATCAGGTTGCAACAGGAGTAAGTCTGTGAACTGCGAGTTCAGTTCTCTGCTTAAGAAAGCTGACAAACAATCAACCCTGCTTCTCAAAGCTCTACACAAAGAGTGTCTTCCTCCACACTGCTTCCCTTCTTCTTAAACACACAACAGATCAGATCAGATCAGGAGTTCTGATGACATTGCTTGGATGCTTACTGAATGGACAGCTGGTTCTGATGATCATCCTCAGCTCCTGTGAGGATCACTAAGGACTTCAGTCTGGAGCTGCTGCACAGAGTAAGAGTGAGATGAGGAGAAGAGGTGACGGTCAGTCTGCTCCTCCTGGAAGCAAACACACTGATGTTAAAGGAGGAACCGCAGGAACAGAAATCACGCGCTGATCAGGAGACAGTGGTGTAGCAGCTTCTGAAAAAGCTTCTAACGCTCGTTTTACCTTAAACATGAGTTCGTTTAAACTCCTGAAATGCTGCTCCAAACCGAACAACACAAAGCAGAAGGGAGAAGAAGACCTGTCTAATAACACACACACACACACACACACACACAGTCTTATCTGTAGTAAACACAGAGACACTACCGTTAGCTGAGAGGCTACCGTAACGCTAAGTCCAGCTAACACAGTTAGCTCCTTCTAAACACACCCCGGAGCTCAAACTCACCTCATCTACCCTCCTCTACCCTCATCTACCCCAACATCAAACTCACCGCTTCACCTCATCTGCTCCTCCATCAGTGTGATCAGTTTTGTGTGTGTCAGCACTTTATTTCTCTAAGCCGCGCGAAGCTTTAACGGAAACTCTGCCCATCATCACCTCCTCCACTATCACTCCTCCTCCACCTCCTCCAATATCACTCCTCCTCCACTATCACTCCTCCTCCACCTTCTCCTCCACTATCACTCCTCCACCTCCTCCACTATCACTCCTCCTCCACCTTCTCCTACACTATCACTCCTCCACTATCACTCCTCCTCCACTATCACTCTACTTCCTCCTCCCCTATCACTCCACCACCTCCTCCTCCATTAACATTCCTCCTCCACTCCTCCTCCACTATCATTCCTCCTCCACCTTCTCCTCCTCCACTATCACTCCTCGTCTACCACTACTTCCTCCACTATCCCCCATCCTTTAACTTTACCCACAGGTGAAGAATCCAGGTCCAGAATGTAAAGGTCCACCATATGAGTTCCGACTGCTGTGTGTGTGTGTGTGTGTGTGATAATTTTAAGATTCTAATAATTATGACAGTGTAACAATTATGAAAAACTTTATCATTATCATGACTTACTGTCTCATAGTTATGACTTACTACCTAATTTTGTCTTAGATATTATTACTATGACCTACTTATAATTATGCCTTAATTTCATTTTTATGACTGACCTATAACCATTTTGTTGGTGGAAGAAATTGGTTTCAACATAGTTGCCACAGCCCACTAACCTGCCTCCTAATTTATTTGATATTTGGTTTAAGTTTTAGTAACTAAAGTGTGACCTCACAGCCAATTTGAAGCATGACAACAGAATATCAATGTGCTTCCTTTTTACCTCCACTGCCCTTTACTGCTTTATTTGGCCTTGTCCACCAGTCAGTTAACTTGCGACGCGACCCCCCATTATCGATGGGCATTTGTTTATTGCATTTATTGATTTGTGATTATATGATTATAAGCGTGAGAATGATAAAAACATCTACAGTCCTGATAATGAATGGAGATAAAAAAGCAGTGGTATGTTTAAGGAGGAGGGTCTTTCTTGGAGCAGCTTTAGAGCAGATTTTACTATATTGATTAATTTGATTTATTAATAATAAATAAATGTAATTAATAATTTTAATTATTAAGAAAGCTTGTTTTGTTTCAAAGTCAAGTAATCCTTCATTCAGAGTTTTCTTCATTGGCAGTTTCTAAAATAGCAGAAATGCATTTTCTGGCATTCCACAAGGAAGTGGTTCTGTACATTTTCTTCCACTAAAGTTAAACTGTATGGTAAATATACTATTTACACACCTCTACAGAGCTCATGGGGAATCAAAATAATTTACACTCCTTATAAATAACAAAGTGTTCTTAAATACATCATTTAGAAACATTAGTTTTGTTGAATGTGTCCAAAACTGATTATGCTATTGGGCATGCTAAAGGGCCTTTTCATTGATCTAACATTGCATAATATTTCCATGATCAGTATTGTTGTGAAAACAGGGAGAGGCCTATCAGTCATAAAAAAGACATTTGGCATTTTTAACGCCCTGATTGATCACGTTTCTTATTGACCATCCAGTCTTATCTTATAAGGGCTTTTGTGTGGCGATATGATCACATACAGGCAAGAATACTTGGCTAAACTTCAACTACATCAGTGCTGTGAGACAGCAGTGGAGCATGATCCCAGGCCTTTACATTCTACCGTGTGCGCTGTGCATTTCTGTGCATTTCTGTGCATTTCTGCTTTAACATTTAACTACAGAATTATTATTCACTTCTTTTTCTATTTTAGCTTTGAGCAGCAAAAACATATTGGGTTGGGTTATTCAGCTCCAGTCTTGGAGGGATTGCATCTTACCCAGTTTGGTGAACTCCCTGCTCAAACACACCCACTAACTAACAAGATATGTTGAAGCAATAGTGTTTGAGCAGGGAAATCCTCTAACTGACCTAGCTTGACCAAAATCATTAGAATGAACACTGGCCTTCCAGGAAGGATGAACTCCAGCGACAGTAATCTATCAAACATACAGCAAATGCAACATGGTTTTACAGTAACAACATAAAATAAATATAACAATAATAATAGCAATAATAATAATAATAATAATAATAATAATAATAATAATAATAATAAGAAGAAGAAGAAGAAGAAGAAGAAGAAGAGGTCTGTAAGAGGTCATGAAATTGCCCTTTTTGAGTAAAGATTTTTAAGGTAAAGGTGCACATAGACCCATCCACACACAATGATACAGACACGTAAACACAATAGTGAAACACACACTAGAGGGCAGTCAGCTCACATTCCCAGAGTAGTCATGTGGCCATAACCACCAGGCCACAGTGGTTAAAATGATATTTGAATACAAAATAGTAATCTGGCTCTATAAGGGGCAGCCATGGCCTGGTGGTTATGGAACCAGCCTTGTGACTGAAAGGTTGCCGGTTTGATTCCCTGAACTGGCAGGACATAAATAAAACTCCTTGAGCAAGACACTTAAATCCCACCTACTCCCCACCATGGATAGGGCTCCTCACCCCCTCAGGCATGTGAGCTCACTGCACCTAGTATGTGTTTCATTGCACAGATGGGTTAAATGCAGAGGACAACTTCCCCTGTTTGCCAGCAGAGTGGATATGTATGCATAATTACATTCTTAATGAATGTAAAACACCTTTAGGTCAGTTAAAATGGTCTGTTGTTGCTTAAAGGCTGCTGTAAATAAAAGGGTGGCTGAAACATGCAACACTGCTGCTTCTACAGGTCTCTGGGGCAGGAAGGTAAGAAGTGGTGTATGAAGGTTATTAATGTAGTCTTGTGTGTTATTGGGTGGAAATTCTAACACAGCTAAACGCTGGTATCTAGCGGTGGTTGATGGTTGGTTGACTGGCGCTTTTAGGTGGCACTGATACAGACACGGCCCATGTTTGTGCGCATGCGCAGCCCTTGAACGCGGCACTACTTTAAACAAGTGTTACTCCGCTCTAGTTCCGGATGTATCCCTGCCCTGCACCTTTTAGTACTTCCATGCTCCCAGCCAACATCAGTTGTGACCGCTGCAGAGGTGTGTTAAAGCAGGGAACATACTAAAATGGGGGTTTATCGGGTGAGAGCACGTGAACGCGCTTCAGAGAGCTGCGGTCACGTGACGTGCGGGTCAGCTGACAGGGTTGCAGGGAAGCGGATCTCACAACATCATGAGGAAACAGCTGGAAAGAATCCCCCCGACAGAGTGTCCTAAAGTGAGTATGTCCACGGTGCTGATCAATAAAGCGCAGGAACCTACTAGAAACAGGGTAGAACTATCTAAAGCACTAAACGCGTCTTGGTGTTTAAGGTGAGAGGAATCTGCGAGCAGCTCCAATGAACTACCAACATGTCTATGTGTAGTCATGGCAACTAGGGGTGTAGCGACTGCAGCCGGTTTAGACTGAGGGGGGGGAGGTGGTTGGGGATCTGATAGATCCGTCTACACCCTGCTCTAACACCTCTACTGTTCCTGACTGTTAACATGACTCAGAGCGAGTGTGTGAGCTGTGACCTCCAGCTGATGTAGAAGGTTGAACAAAGATCTACACCAGTATTCCCTAATCTTGGTTCTGGAGACCAGTGATGGCCAGAAGAACTCTCCTTAAGCCTAGAGGCCTGGAAGCTTTCCGTCCAATGACCCGTGGGCTGGTAAGGGAACCAGGCTTGTGATTGGAAGGTTGTTGGTTCAATTCCCTGAACAGGCAGGACATAACTGAAGTGCCCCTGAGCATGGTACTTAGCTCTTCAGCTGCTCTCCAGGCTCCACATGTGCTCACTGTTCACTAAGTGTGAATGTGTGTGTTTCACTGCACAGAGGGGTAAGATGCGGACAACGGATTTCCCAAGCAAAGATGTGTGTTTATCTTTATTCAAAAAGCTCTACTGGTCATTTGAACTGTTTGTGATGGCCTCCTGACTGTCTTGCGAAATGTCAACTCCCCAGATGCACTCTTGGCAGCACATGTGCTCACTGCTCACTAGTGCTCACTAGCATGCATTTGGTAGTAATCCTACAAAACAAAGACCAACTGAAAGAGACTGCGGTGAAAGCCTGGAAAAGCATCACAAAAAAAGAATGCAAAAGTTTATTGATGTCAGTGGGTCACAGACTTGATGCAGTTTTTTGCAAACAAAGGATTATTCACTTTATCAGGTTCATCTGTTCCAGTACTTTTGCTCACAAGAAAAATGGGTTGGTTCAGACAAAATGTTGCAATGTTGTTTTTTTGCCACATATTCATCTTTTAGTCAAACCCAAATGTTTTCAGTCTGCTGCAAAAAATACAGCGATTGGACTCACTGTTCAAATACCTGTGGAGGGGAATGTAAATAGTATCTTGCAATTAAGTGTAGTAATTGTCTACATATACGACAGGAATCATGTAGACGTTTCTGTTGTATGCAATGGTCATGTTTTTGTTCAGTTGCACTGTGTTTTAAAGGTGTAAAACCATTTTTTATGTTATTAAAATACAAGTTCCTTATGCTTCTGGTCTGCCAGACTAGTGTCATTCCTACTTTTCTTTTGAAGTTCCTGCACAGGGTTGTGGATGGACTGTGTGGAAGGAGTTTCCCAAGGAGGGTGGAGTATGGTGAAGTTTGGAGTCTGACAGAATGGGTAGAGCTGATGGACTCTCTCTCCAAACTCTTCAGAGTCGCTGTTGGGAGACAGTGTTCAGATCAGGAGGTTCGTTGCTGAGTGTTAGAGCAAGTTATGTTGTTACTTTTCAGGTCAGCCTACACGTAAATAGCTTAGCGGGACCAGTCATCGACCGGTCCAGAAACTTACCCAATTTCGGCCACTTGGGAGTAATGCCTAGTTCCCCTTGTTTCTTTAGCAAGTCAATTTGAATGAATTAGGAATTTCTCTGAATTTCCTGCAGAGAGGAATTAAACAAGACCCCAAAGTGGCCAATATTTGGAATGGTGGATGATAAAGGACCTCATGCTATTGCCCAGCTTTATATACTTATTATATAAAGTTGCTTAGGTGTATGTATCTTCATCTGTTTCAGATGTGTTTAAGGGGACATATGACATAATGCACAAGATGCTACACTGCTTATCAAGTGATAAAGTGGGGTGAAGAGTGAGTAGACAAGGCAAAACAATCAACAGATTAAAAGAACAATGAGAACGTGTGGGACTGCTTTAGGAAATCCATGTAGAAGAAAAACATAAGCTCTGTCTGCAGATAGTAGTGTAGAAAAGATTCTAAACCATTTTAGGAAAATATGAGAAAGTGGACCTTCAAAATACTGATAAACAAATAGAATTATTTGGCTTCACCAATAAGCCATTCTTCATCTACAGTGGCATCTATCAAGGGGTGGATGTATTAATCAGCAAGTGTCTGTTCTTGAAACCAATGTGAAAATCAGTAAAAAACATTCAAGTATAAGAATCTAAGCCACTTGGGAATGAGCCAGATTGTGATGTTTAGAAAACTGGATTAATGCATTCCCTAAACAGCATTTCCTGCAGTGGTTAGAACCTATCAAAAGTGGTCCAAAAAAGGACCAATGACAGGATTATAGTTCAACTCATAAGACAGAAAGGATCTGTTGCTAACGTTTTGGTGCCATATATTATAGGACACCCTAAGAGGTCTTGTCCATGCCTCCAGTGGTCAGATATGTTCTGGTGGCACTGTAGGTACCTATTCAATATTAGGTAGGTCTTTTTAATGTTAGGACAGATTTGTTTATATAATAGCAAAATGCTATGAAAATGCTTTATTTGCACATGTATTAAGAGTGGATGCAATATGGGTAAATTTACATCAGTGTACAAGTTGCTGAGACATGAATAAGTTCCAGTATTCCATTCACCTTCTTTATTTTGTGATCTTGTGTGTTTGTGTTTTTTTTATGTGTGTAGGTACGAGAACTGCTTGGTGATTTGGACTCTGTACGGGCAGATGCTGTTCTGCAATGTGTTCATGCCAGGCAGGAGGAGATCAGACTATCTTTAGTGGACAGAACCAATGGAATCTCTAGCACACAACTGCAAGACTTCAATTGGCAGATAAAAGTATGAAACACATACAGTTCAAACACTTCTGGATTGCGTTTCCTCAAGTTATCGTTGTACTTTATTCAGGGAGTCCCTGGGAGTATCACTGGTCTCACTGTGGGTGGGTGGGAAGGATGACTCAGTGTAACGCCAGCCAGTCCAGGCATCTGTCAGCTAATATAACAGAACTGGCAGTTAGTGCTCTCTTCCAAGCATAATAAGCTGTGCAGTGACATTGTCTTATTTGTAATATTAAACAAGATGCAATGACTCACTTCATGTTACTCAGAGGAATGACGTGTTAGCATTGGTAGTGCTGTGTGATGGAGGAGTCATCGGTACAGGGTGGGATTTAAAAAAATGAGTGAACATTTTTTTTTAAACTTGCATTATTTTCCTCTCTAGCTGGCATTATCCAGCGATAAGCTGTCATCTTTAAACACTCCTCTATTGAACCTCAGCCTGGATCTGAAGGATAATGGCCTCCAGAGATCTGTGAATATAGAAATGAACAAAGAGGAGCTTCACACACTCATTTGCGCACTGGAGGCTGCTAATAAGGTATCCTACGTTCCTCTCTCATATATACAGTAATATAGGACATGTCACTCAGATCGTTACCCACCAATTTAATAGCTACATGTTTATACATGAACTTGTTTCACCACTAGTAAGTGATTCATTATGTGTTTTCCTAGGTGGTCCTGCAGTTGAAATGAACCAAGCACATTACCAGCTACAGTACTCACCCTAAAGCCATGGATCAGTAACAGCATGCCTCAGGATGGTGGATGTGTGAGGCATTTCTGGGACACTGCTACTATACAAAAACAGAGTAGGAAACGTGTGGCAACAGCCCTAAGTAGAGATTGTTTCTACTTACTGACCTATTTTGTGGGAGGAAAAACACAGAAAAGACATGAATATGGGTATGTGTGTTTGTATGTGTTGAGACTAGTCCATGGGTTGGCCATGGAACAGACAAGACGCTGTCATTTCATTCCTGTTGTTTGACCTGGATTTACTAAAACTAATTTTGTATAACTAATTTGTTACTGCTTTAAAAAAAATAAAGAATGCAATTTAAAAGTTACTCATTGTATATTGTTTTCTATTGAAGGGATGACAATTTAATATTTATTGAAAAATAAGTACTTTAGTACAGTCAGTACTGTAAGACTGGAACTTATACAACCAGAAGACTGCGTCCCTTTGCACACGTTCAACCTCATCATCAGGTTTGCAGATGAGACTACAGTAATTGGCTACATCAGAGACAATGATGAATCAGCTTACAGGGAGTAGGTCCAGCACATAATTACTTGGTGTACTACCTCATCAACACTGAGAAGACCAAGGAGCTCATTGTGGACTACCAATAAAGGCTGCACTTATTCTGTCCACATCAACGGGGTCGGGGTAGAGCCTCCAGCTTCTGGTTTTGGGTGTCCACATCTTTGAAGATCTTTCCTGGACAGTCAATATCTCCCATCTGGTAAAGAATGTGCAGCAACGTTTTTATTTCCTGAGGAGACTTAAGAATGACCATCTGTCTCCTCAGATCTTCACAAACTGATAAGATACCGTAGCTGCACTATAGATACTGTGCTGATCAACTGTGTGGTACAAGAAGGCCAGGGGGGAGTTGGTGACAACAGCTCCCTGCCTTTGGAGACATTCACCATCAGTGCTGTGTGCTCTACACACACAGCATTATTAGGGACTCTTCTCACCCCAGCCAGACAGTTCTACAATCTGTGTGTACAAATGTATATACAAACACATATATTTTTATACATGTATATAGTGTTTATACAGTGTATTTATATACCATACTTCACAATTGTGCTATTATTGTACTTTTACACTATTCACTTCTGGATAGATGCATTTCGTTGTTTGTACTCGACAGTAACAAAGTTGAATCTATTTAACTATTTTTACTTCTAGTTTAACACTTTATTATTTATGATTTTCAGTTCTGTGCAGTTTTAGGCATATAGTCATGGTTGCTGCCTTTGCTGAGAATGGCAAACAGGCAAGCAAAATACAGCTGTGGAGTACCAAATGAAATCCAGTAGTGCTGGTAGTATATATGACTTTGTTTTCTTAAGTAATGTAGTGGACAGTTGTAGTGAAAGAGGCTTGGCAAACTGGCTGACAATTATGTACATATTGTTTACTATAAATTTCCCACTTTGGTGTTAAGGCCATGGCATGTTGAACACTGCCTAACATCATTACTGTAATATTTGAAAACAAGAACTGGTATAGCTTTATACTTGCCTACCCATCCAAACGAGCATCCAAACGAGCCTGAGTGAATAGAGGTAAGAACTGTAGAACAGTGTGACTGCAGGGACAATATTCTGTACTTTCTAACAGTTGTGCTCTGGGCTTTAGGTTGCTTCTATTTATTAAAATTGAGTGTCCAGGAGAGTGATGAAACTACTGAATTTAACAAAATGTTAAAGGGCAGAAAATAAATAATGACAGCACCGTACCAAAATAACTATAATTACAGCAGGTTAATAGGATATAATATTTAATGTGTAAGATTACTAGTAAAAGTAAGCTCTATCAGCACTATTCAGTCTAAAGCCAATTTTAACTTAAGCAAGAAAGTTACTTTCACATCTAACCAACTTATAGGGCCATTAAGAATAAGAGATCTTCAAAATAGCTTTTCAGATATGGAAGAAAGGATCAACACTCAAAAATAGTTGGTCAAACTGGTACACAACTGCAGTTATTCTGACATTTGCCCAATAGTTAAGTTGACCGAACTTAACCCAGTTGGGCCAACTCTGGACTAAATGTTTACAGTATTAATAAAAACACTTATATAACATAGAACAGGTTAGCCTGGTTCGATTCCCACTCAGGTCACTGTCCACTCTCCAAAAAATGCCATGCTAAATTGTCCCCAAGGTGTGAGTGTAGTACCCTGTGAGACTGGTGCCCTGTCTATGGGGTATTACTGCCTTGCAGCTGATGACTCCAGGCTGTGGATTAATCCTGACTCTCTTCAGGAAGAAGCAGCTAAGATAATGACTGTCTGAAGATATAGAACATTTATTAAAAACATTATTTATTTCTTGACTTCAGGAAATTCCAAAATCACAGCAAAGTGCAGTCCCTTTAAGTCCCTAATTCAATAATATCATCAAAATATATACACTAATTAAATCAAATTCTGACCCTAGATTACCTGAAGATGCTGGCCTGCATCTGCATTATTTTGTCCACTGAACTGACCTATGAGGTATTAGCATGAATTCATGTACAAATTAGATGCCTTTCAGAGATGTGTTTATCTCTGTCTCCATATCAACAATGTAATGAAATATGGGTGCATTAGTTCTTGGGGGAGCTGCTCTGGCTAATGCTGCATGTGTCTGTCAATCTGTGTTGCTTTGTAGACAGAATACAGACATGGGGTCTGTGGGGAGAAGGGGTGTGTGAGTTGGGTTTCCTGAAGGCAAGTGTCATTCATTGAATGTATGTCACAGTCTTTAATTATTTTAACATTGCCAGTGAATCACTAATGGAAAAAGCTTTAAACTAATAGAGGAACTGGTTATTGATGAACGTGAAAACGACAGTTCAAATGTTCTGCATACACTGCAGCATTTAGAGCAGAACAGGTGTTTATATCCTTTCCTGATATTATGACTGTACAGATAGCTGTATATAATGACTTCAGAGTTTTGTTTTTCCACCTGTAGATGGATGTTTGAACATATTTTCATAAAGGCAGCAGCTCCTCCAAAGGCCAGTCAGGGTTTTACAGTTTAAAGAAAATTAAATTTCTCTTGATAAAAATACTGTTTACTGAAGGCAGGAAAGAAGGAAGGAGAAACAAATATGGAGAAGACGAACCTTGATTTTTCATTTCTCATACTAGACATAAACTGATACATTAAATGTCATCTTTCATGATTCTTTTTCCTTGTATTAGTCAATGTTGCAGGAATGAAAAAGACTTCAGGTTTTCACTCATATAATGCTAATTTAGTTTTTGAAATCATTGTAAAAGGTCACGCAGAAGGAATGCCAGTCCCAGAAAAGGGTCCACATGCAAGCTGTATGAGGGCAGCCTTTTTCAGGAAGGATATGGAAAAGCTGGTGTGTAAAGCTGAGTAGCTACCCTCAAGACAGTTTTGGCACACAGAACAGGGCATTACAGGACTGCTGCATTGAAAAACATGGTTGGCAAGAATACTTGATCAGTCAAAATTCAGCTTTCTGCTTTCCATGCAGAGTGTTTGGCAAAAACATAAGACATGATGCTTTGGTCACGAATGTCTGTAAAAACTGGGGGAAAAGCCTTGTGTATATTTGGAAAGCATGAAATGACACAAAACCAATAAATACAGTGTGATAGCATGGTTAATAAATGGTTATTAAACAGAACTACAATGAGAGAACAAATGCATACTATATAGTCAGTCAGTATTTGGGTGTATTTGCTTCTGTAAGTAACATTGTGGGTTTGCTTAATTTGTACCTTGTCAAAGATATTTACCCCTATACCCCTCTGGTTAAAGCTTAGCCCTCCTAATCATTCATCTCTAGTGATGACTCTGGGTTGAGTCATCATTTTTTCCTGCTTAGAGAGGTATTCAGGGTTTTACCCATTTAAATGGTTATATGTTATGGTTTTGGCTTTACTAAAGAACTCCTGTAGAACCTTGTTCAAAAACAAAACACGAAAACAAAGAAACACTGGCAGAACCTCTGCTGAGCCTTTCAATTGAACCCTGAATGTTTTTTTATGATTCTGACGGTGGGAATCCTTAACTGTCAGACACTTAATTTGTTTATGCTAAAAAAGACAAATGGTTTATTTAATTTATGAGATTTTGGATGATTCAGATGCTGTCCGTCTCTGCTTTTTCAGTGCAGTCAACAGTTATTTCAAACATAAAAATGATTTAATTTGCCTTACTTTTACATTCATCAACATCATCATCATCATTCATGGGCTGCAATAATTGGTGCAAAGCAGTATATGTCATATTTGCAAACTCATTCCCAATTTAAAAATTATTTAAAACTAGGATTGGCTTCACATTGCTGCGATTTCATAAACTTAGCCTTTGTTTTTTAATTTTTTTTTTTTATGAGAACACCACTTTCTCAGAAATGATGCAACAAACACAAACCATCATTAACTTAATCATTCGTATAATTTCCAGTGCATTAACCAAGTAATACATTTCAATCTCTGAAGTGTATACACATAAAAATATATGGCTTTGGATAGGATAGGATAGAACTTTATTGATCCCTTGGGAGGGTTCCCTCAGGGAAATTAATTTGTGCTATTTAAATAACTTACAATAAATATAAAATAATATAAATAATAGTAATAATAATTATTATTAGTAGTAAAATTGTTAATATTACAAATTATTTCAAAATTGTTTTTGACAGGTAGTCTGTATCAATGCTTTGAGATATTTTAGATGAGAAGGTCCCATCTGATTAGATTTTTCTCCCTCCCTGCCCTTGCTGAGACCACTACTTTCTATTAAGTGTCAGATTGGTCCATTAACCCAGCCCTCAGGAGAACCCTACCCATCTGAGTGTGTGAAGGGGGAAGAATTGATTTTACAATAAACTGCATTTTTCTTAAGGATAGATGTCCACCCTTTAGGTGTCTGCTTCAGCTCACAATGGTGTAATATGTATATTCTGTTCAGTCAGAGCAGATTTATCTTAGACAGAGTCTTGTCACACTTCATTCTACCAGGCTTGTTGGGCAAAGAGTTTTATCCAACATCACAAAATTGCATGTCTGTAAGTGTAGAAGTGTTGACTAATGAGCACATACATAAGTCCAACACTGAATTTTAGACTCCAGTGTCATTAAAATAAACTCTGCATACTGCACCTGTAGTGTACAGATGATTACTATGGACAATCATTTAGAACTGATTCTGATCAGCATCTTCCCAGCAGACTCTTTTAATAGAAAATAATGGACAGTTTCTTCATCACCTGCTCATTGGCTATTGTATTTTAGCCCTACAGAAAAAACAGTCATCTTGCTTATTTAAGGTGGTAGAAATACCTGCAGCATGTGCAGCAAGATTTGTAGATTGAAAAGAGGTAGTAGAGTGTAGTGAATGTCTTGTTTGTGTATGGAAAATGGGCCACAAAGCAAATGTTACTAGTTGGCAAAAAGGAGTGATACAGTGAAGAAAGCTTGTGAATTTACAGTTTGTGAATGAGAACTGCTTTGCTTTTAATCAAGAACTGCTTCAGCACAAGTCCTTTGCTCACATTTCCCATAGACTGTGATTTCTGCCACTGCTAATAGACTGAAATGATCGTACACTTCGATACACCTGCAAATTTAGCTACTTTGTTCACACTACAGTCTTCAGCACATCCGAATGCAATCATTATGTTTAGGTTATGTTTATAACCCATGTTCTACACACTGAAGAAGACCTGCACTGTACCACCTCATCTCCATCTATAAATCCCACTGCACACCCCACAGTTGTTTATAGCCAGATCATCATGCAAAGGTGCTAATTTTTTGTCTGGGAAGCTTATATACAGATCAACACTGCATAAATGTATGGATTCTTTGCACAAATCACATGTGACTCTGGTTTGGTGAAACATTTTATTTGAATTCTTCAAGATATCCCCTGCTTGTGTTTTAAGACAAAGGATTCTTAAGAACAACTGTGCTTACTGTCATAGGCTTAAACACACGCACACACATCTCAGTCTCACTCATACATTCCCCTGTCTCACTCATTCACACCTACAGTATGGGAGCACAAAGATAAAGAGCATGAATTGCAATTTACAGTTATATTACAAACAGCCTCAGCTGAAATGTTGTTGTAAAGAGACCCTCAACATTTGTTCATTTTTTGGCATCTGCTGTAGAAAGCTCCAGGTCAGCTATCTTCAAAGTATGTCATCTTTTCCCATCATGTCTTTGACTTGCTTGTGTAATGTGTTTATTTCTAAGCATTAGATCAGTGAGTGTATGTGTACAGTCATGCATATTCTGCTATAACTGTGAGTATGTATATGGGTATGTATGTGTTTTGGGCTGTGCCTCCATTCTCAAGATACTTATCTGAAGCTGCTCTTCATAGATTGTCACTGAGATGCTGGAATGTTGCTCTAGCTGCTACTCATTAACACTTCTATGCAATCATGCTAATACAGAGCATTAATAAAGCCCTAGATAAGAAACATTTTTGTTAGCATGATAACTTTGTTTCCTTTAGAAAAGTCAGTTAACTGACACTGTAAGTTATATTCTGTATGATGTAGCAGTTTTGATTCAAAGGCACAAATTGAGCCAGAAGAAGTTACAGCATGTTGATTAGATCCTATCTCCATTTCTGACTTTATTTTTTTGTTTGTTTGATTTTGTGGTGAGGCTGGGTACCACGTAAGTCACAGTGCATGTGTTTAAAGCTAAATGTAAAGCTAGGTACTTACTCAAGTCACAAATCATCTACAATAACACACATTTCTAACAGAGGGAGCATCCTCTCTGAGGTCATGATGGTTAGTTTCAGTAGCCAGTGTGGGACAGGGGATTAGGGGTGGCTTACTTAAAAAGTCAAAGCATGCCATTATAAAGGGGAATGACAGTAAAAATTGGATTTTCTTCACACACAGGTTACTCTCAGCCTTTAGATCTGATGCAAAAGATTACTTCAATTAGGCTGGAGGGCGAAAATTCTGCCCTGTTGTAAAGACGAGTGCATAATGACTCGTGGACAAGTTCATGAAAAGTACTGTGACATCAACTGTTAATACCTGACTTTTTAATTACACAAAATGTACTATGAATTTGTGAAACGCTTTTACATGTTTTCATTAATATACTAATAGATCCCTGTATGTCAGCTGATTTGTCTGTTGTGAAAATGGTGGTACAACAATTAGAAACATAATTGTGAATGACCTAATACATAAGTACTGAACATACTGCACAAAAAAGTGCAAATAACACACACAGGCACACACAGGCACACTAACAAGGCTCAAAAGCTATATCCTTTAAGCCTCAAATGATCTCAGTCTTTCTTTCCTTGTTCACATTGTGACCTCTGGGAACTTGATTCCACTGTGAACATACTTCACATTTTTTACAGCAAACTGTAAATGGCAGGTACATACAGTGCTGCTAGAAAGGTATGTTTGTAAAAAAAAAAAAAAAAAAAAAAAAATCACAATTTTCTGTATTTCTACATAAATTTGACCTGCACTGGGATCACTTAAAACTAGACAAGGAGAACCCAGGGAGGCTGTTGCCTTGTGTTTAGGGAACACGCCTTGTGATTGGAAGGTTGCCAGTTTGATTCCCTGAACTGGCAGGACACGACTTGGACAAGGCACTTAAGTACACAGCCGTTCCCCGGGTGCCATGGATTGGGCTGCCCACGGCTCTGGGCGCATGTGTGTATACAAGTGTACACTGGGAAGTAGTGTGTGAGTACATATGTCTGTTTTTGTATGTTTCATTCTATGTATGGGTACAATTTGGAGGACAAAATTCCTGTGTCCCCTTGAAGAGAAAAAATTTATTTCAGGTAACTGGTGATCAATCCTGCACAAAGGGTTGGGGGAATTTTGGCTTTCCTGCTTAAAAAATTGCTTTAAAAAAGCCATTTTTTTTGCAATTAGGTCTGGACTTTTGACTTTTTGGCATTTCCAAAAAGTTTCTACTGCTTTAACTTTTTTGTAGACTTAATTGAGTGGTTGGGATTACTGTCTTGCTGTGTGTTCAATTTATAATTAAGCTCCACATATACCCTAACCATTATCTTACAACATTTTCTGGTATGTCAGAAATGTTTGGTCCATTTATACTGGCATCTGGGCCAAGGCAGCAAAGCATTTGTCCAGTTTTTTCCAATAGGTTTTCTACATCATGTGGTCTTGAGCACATTTCAGACTGCATATCATTCTTTTTCAGTATCTGCCTGAAAATGGATTCAATGAACACTAGTATTACACAGTGCAAGGTAGGTCTGTAGGTCCTTAATTTTGTGACTAATTGTAATATTTGTCACTGTTGATTTTTGGCATGTGACCACTCTTTGGGAGAGTAATTATGGTGCTGAATTGCCTCAAATTATATACCACCTACCTTGCATTGAATGATGAGGCTTTAGAAATGTTAGAAATTTTCTTTCTAAAAATGTACTTGTAACCTTTTCTAGCCTGTTGAGCCTTGTTAATCTTTAAAGAATTTTATTTGGTAGAGGAATGTGTGGTAAAGACCAACCTTTGATAGTAAAGACCCAGGTTTATTTTCTGAAAAAAACAAAAAACAAAAAAAACAAAAAACAAAACAAAGGAAGGCCTACTAGTCTCACATCTAACTGGCTGATCCTCTTGAAATAAATTACTGTCCCTCTAGAGCAGGACTGAAGAACTTTAGTCCTGGATGACTAGATTCCTGCACAGTTTGGTGATATTCCAGCTCAAGCAAATTTATGCAATAACACAGAAAATCAAAAAGGGTTCACAAACATTCTGATTCTAGTGACAGTGTATAGTTACACACTTATAACTAAGTCTGTGAGATGACTAAATCTGACGTGTCTGAAACAGTTTAAAACAGGGCTGTGCTGAGTTTTAGAGATTTGGGGTCTTTCATTTGTGGTGCATTCATTCACAGTGTGTGAAGAAGTGAGTTTATTTCCTTTTGCTACAAATAAAAACCCTTTAAACACCTGCTACCTCTCTGCAATCCACTGTAACATGGAGCAGAGGCCATCAACAAAAGGTGCTGGATTAAAGTGTCCTGTTTAAAACTAATGTTAACTACACTATTTAGATTAAATTTAGATTCAATTGATTCTAAAAGGCAGGATAAATAACTTAAAATGCTGCATTAAAAGCATATCATTCCCTATTTTGTATATATACGCATTTATTTAATCACTATAATCCAAAGTATTTACAGAGAAAAGGACTACCTCCTTCCTCCCAGTGACAAAAAGTCATAATCTGTAAGAAAGCTGGGCCAGACCTGATGATTGGAAGCTGATCCGAGTGTACTGCTTCCCCCTAGTGGACATAGTAAAGCCAGTACACCAAGTTGAAGAAGGTGTAGGTGATTGGAAAGATGACACGGGACCACTTGTCAATGGCATTCACGTCCGTCAAGTCCGGAATTTTCACCTTCAGCTGAGAGGCCCGCCTCCTCAAGCGGCTTTTCTTTTGTGTGAGTGGGCGCTCAAGAGAAGCAGTGGGGCGGCCATAGAGATCTCGGCCTGTCATGGGCTTGCGGTATTGGATGCTGGCACTGTCGTAGGAAAACATGGTGTTGCGTGGGTCTCCGAGACTACCCAACATTTCAGCCCCAGTGAGACGTAAATCGAGGTTAGTGAGGGGAATGTTACCATGGGCGTCCACCTTAAGCAAGGAAAGAGAGAAAGAGAGATGGGCTCTGAGTATAGTCTTCCAAGTCCTCAGGTGATCCACAATGATACAGTTTAGAGTGTCAGATATAACATTAAAACAGCTTGACTAATATTGTGTACGCCCCACTTTTATCTCTGATCCATTAAGGCAAGAAGAGACAAGACAAGTTTCTGGCACCAAGATCTTGACAAATCACATCAATGATCTTTGGATGACCCTGTCACCTGTTCCCCAGTTGTCCTTCTGCTTTTGGACAAGTTGTGACTGCTGCATACCTGGAAAACCACCAAGAACTGTCTGATGTTTTGGAGAAGTTCTGGCCCTGTCAGCTAGCCATAGCAGTATGGCTCTTGAGATCTGAGATTCTTATGCTTGCCCATTTTCATGGCTTCCAACACATCAACTTGAAGAACTGACTGTTGATGTGATGCCTAATATATTATGATATATTTAAACCTTTGCAAAAAAAAAAAAAAAAAAGATGGGCAGAAATTGATGTTGCTTACTTCAACTGTTAGTAGTTTTAATGTTCTGGTTGATTGTTTATAGCTCTTACCACTTGGACTTTGTTGCTCTCTAGCCTGCTCTTCTCATTGTTGCTCTTGGCAGCTTTCTCTGCGACTTTTTTCTGGAGGTGTGGGCCTCGGCCAAAAAAAATGTAGTTGACAAACGCGTACTCCAGCAGGGCCAAGAACACAAACACAAAGCAGCCCATCAGGTAGATATCTATGGCTTTTACATAGGGGATCTTAGGCAGGGTCTCTCGCAGATGAGTGTTGATTGTAGTCATTGTCAGTACAGTGGTGATTCCTGCAGAGAAACAGTCAGACTAAATATGTCATGAATTTCTGACACAATGTAATGATTCAAATGAGGTAAATTTGTGAATAAACATGAAATGGAGATACAAGGTTTGGCATGACATTGAATATATATTTAAATACAACAGAAATTTCACTCACCTTCAAAGTCTAATACATCTCAGTTGCAGTAAGCAACACAGACACACACTTACCCAGAGCTACTCGTGCTGCGGAGGCATCATAGTTGATCCAGAAGGATACCCAGGAAAGGATGGTAATCAGGTTTGAGGGCATGTAAGTCTGCAGGATGAAATATCCAATGTTTCTCTTCAATTTAAAACTTAGGGACAGGCGAGGGTATGATCCTGAGAGAGAATGGGAAGAATGTCTATGGGGCACACTTACAACAAACACATGCTGACAACCTTTTGAGCAGTGTTGACAGATTGATGCCCAAATCATTTATGGCTCACCTGTAGTCACAGACTGAATAATGCTACAAAAAGAATAAAATTACATACTGTATATTCCAGTCCACAAGTAACAGAACTTCAAGTGCAGAATGCATATTTACTTTAAATAAAAATTATTCATTTGTATTCAATAATCATTTATATAGTAAATATTTAAATATTGTAAACTAAAGATATTATATATTCACACTATAACTTGAATAGGACCTGCACATCAGGTAACTTTGACCATTTCATCATTTTTGTACTTTCCATTTCTTGGCTACCTCAACTCCAGATAAAACATTAAATACCATAGTCATGTGAACAAGTTAGAACACCCAGTAGCACCTTTGACTTTTTCATATTATTAAATATATGAACATATGATCTTCATTTAACCAATACTGAGGGATGGAGGTGATGTAACTAAACACATGAAATGAAGAAATGTCTTTAAAACATTATGTGTAAAATGTGATTATTAGAAGGCATTTTCCTTGTGAGGAAAAAGTTAGGACACATTTAATACTATTTAAAATGCCTCAAATTAGAATCAGGTTCAGCAAATCAGCTGCAATGATTAGACTATCATTAGAGAGGACTTTGGAGGAGGCTGTTTTATTTATTACTTTGGTTTGCTCAATTGTTGAACCATCATGGTGAGATACAGAGAGCTATATGATATAGTTAAATATAATCACCCACACTGTCAGCAGTATAAGTATCAGCAGATAATTATATATAAAAAGATATTGTACTGGTCAGTGTTGAGATTTGACTGAAATGACATTATTCTCATGAAGAGAATAGTGTTTAGCTCATGCTGAGGTTCTGCACTAAAAATACCTACATTCTGTTAATCCAAGCCAACTGTAATCCTACAGCAAGAGCACAGAATTAGCATGGATGGAAGTGATGTGTCCCCACCAATATCCAGCGATTATTGATTTGTCCCCACCAATAATTTGATCCCTTCCAAAAAACTCTGATCTGTCAACATCTTGTCAACATAATTTCAACATTACTGTTCTGTACGCTAGTCCTACCTCCACTTAACACATACAGCCAGTGTGACTGGCTGTGCCTGTCCCTGCTGTCACATTAGACTCTGTAGCTACATTTGGCTATTGGTCATGTCAAGGAGGGGTCCCCACCAATGTCACCAATCTATGCCAGCTCAGAAAGCAGATTGAATCTTGTAAAGTGGACTTGTTTTTCTGCAAAATACATTCAGGAAGATTTAGCAGACTCTAGAGTTGTGCTACATTGTTCTACTGCTCAGCAACACCTGTACAAATATGATCTTCATGGAAGAGTTATTAGAAGGAAGTCCCCAACAGACTACCTCAAAAGGCACAAGCTGAAGGTTTTACCATGGCCCTCACATTCCCCTGATCTGAACTTCATTGGAAATCTGTGGATACACTACAAAAGAGCAGTGCATACAAGACAGCCCAGGAATCTCACATAGATTTGAAACTAGAATATTTTGATGATTTACCTGTAGCAAATACCACCTTCTTAGATAATGTTTTATAGTCAATGATGGAGAACTGTGGCAGCTCAATGTTGTCCACTCCTGTTACTGAACTTCCTTCCTGCCAATAAAACTCAATATCATCTGTGGTATACCCATCTGAAAGAGAGAGAGAGAGAGAGAGAGAGAGAGAGAGAGAGAGAGAGAGAGAGAGAGAGAGAGTATTCAGGATGGATTGACACATTAGTTAAATCTATGGGTGAAATGGCCTGAAATCTGCTCAGAATATGGTTAACTTCGCAATTTATATGACATTTCTCTTCCCATATCTGGGAGGCCCATGCTCACTGCACCTGTCACACTTCCAGGAAAAGACAAACAAAGACAAAGAGAGGTGCCAGTTCCCACACTCCTTGTCTCGGCACTGAATCTGTATGTGATTCCACAGTGCTGAAACAGTGGGAACAGCTCTGTGAGAGCTCTTCATTCAAGCTGAACTGATGGGATTTTCCCTTCCTGTAGAGTTCCAGTACTTATCTTAAAAAGACCACAGCACTCAAGCACATTATAGCTTAATTATGGGACAAAGGTTTATTAAAATCCTCTCTCCTCTTCATCCACTTTCGTAAGAGAAGACATGAACTTGGTGGCATTAGAGGCTGAAAGACGGACTATGGCTCTTCTGCGCTTCTACTGCTCTTCCAACTTTCCTCCCAAAATCAAGAGATTATAAGGAGTTATTTTCCTTTTGCCTTGAATGCTTTACACTAAATATTAGAATATTGCTGTGAGGATTTTTTGTTGGGACAAAGGCATGTTTACCACTGTGTTACATCACGTTTCCTTTTAACAACACTCAATAAGCATTTCTTTCCTATTCTTGCTTGATGTACAACAGTTGCTCAACAGTCCGAGCTCTCCATTGTTGTATTTTTTGCTTCATAATGTGCCACACATTTTCCATGGGAGACAGGTCTGGACTGCAGGCAGGCCAGTCTAGTACCCACACTACTTTTACTACAAAGCCATGCTGTTGTAAAACATGCAGAATATGGTTTGGCATTGTCTTGCTGAAATAATCAGGGACGTGAATCCCTGAAAAAACATGGATGGCAGCATATGTACGGAGGACGCAATATCCATGATTTCCAAAAACAGTTTGATTATGGACTCGTCAGGCCACAGGACACTTTTCCACTTTGCATCAGTCCATCTCAGATGAGCTTGGGCCCAGAGAAGCCAGTGGCGTTTCTCCAAACAGGTGTTTTTTTAGGCATTCCTCAACTTTCCCAGTCTTCTGTTGCCCCAATAAAAACTTTTTTGGAATGTTTCTCAGGCATCAAATTCAAAATGAGTGAATCTTTGCAAAAAACAATAAAGTATATCCATTTGAACATTAATTATCTTGTCTTTTTGTAGTGTATTTAATTGTCCCAACTTAATTGGAATTGGTGTATAATGTTGTTGATACTATACACATGCTAAACTATACAATGCAAATTTGACAATTTGAGTGTCAAATAAAAGATGATCTTATCTTATCTGAACACTTTTGAGTTAATAAACTCTTAAAATTAGAGATAATTCAATAGTTATTTGAGCAATTCCACAGAAGTACTAGTTCTAGAAAAATAACTACATTATTTCATAGATAACTACTTTGTAATAGAGTCATGTGTGAAAAAACTTTACATCAAGTGAAGATTAATTAAAAGCTATAAAGGATCTTCACACTCACATATCACAATTTTTATATTTCATATTTGTATACCGCTTTTTACAACTGATGTCACAGAGCAACATTACAGAAATAAAAAATAAGAAGGTGAACAACAACACATGAAACAAAGGATAAAGACATAAAACACCCTAGTGAGCAAGCCAAGTGACAATAGCAAGGAAAAACTCCCTCAAAGCTGGAGGAAGAACTATGCCAGGCTCACAAGGGGGGACCCATCCTCCTCTTGTCAAACTACTTACACTTAGTTAGTTAGGGGACACTGGACCACCATATGTTTGCTGTAATACTCAGGTCTACTGAACTAATGATAGGTTGATGATGGACATAATAGTAACAGTAGCAGTTAATTAGGGTCTGAGTAAATTTCTACACAGTTGGTAACTGCAGGTGGGCAACTAGTCCAGAGCTTGGGGTCTTCAGATGGGGCAGGGCAGCTCAATGTTAGCATTTCATCAGCCTGGGCCAGTGGGTCATCATTGAATCGGGAAAGGGTTTTCCAGAGCTGGTGGGCTTTGTAGGAAATGCTCTCCCCCCTGCTGAAGTCTTCTGAATTCTGGGAACTAGTAGGAAGCCAGCACCCTGAGAGACCATGATGGCCCATAATTGGAGATTAGATCTTGCAGGTACTCAGGAGCAAGCCTGTGTAGGGATTTTTATGCAATAAATAGAATTTTATAATAAATTCAGATTTTGACCAGAAGCCAGTGCAGCGCTGATAAGATTGGATTGATATGGTCAAATTTTCTAGTTTAGGTTAGGACCCTAACTGACATATTTTGAAGTAAATTAAGTCTATTTAGGTTCCTGCTTGAACTACCTGACAAGGCCGCACTGCAATAATCTAACCTTGAGGAGAAGCATTGTGCAAGGATATGTGGAAATATATATTGTTCAAATTATAAATCTGAATCAATTATACCAATGAAAAATCTGAATAAATTATTTTTTAACAAGATTTTGTGCTGCTGAACCAGGTTACAGTGAAATATTACAAATAATGTTCTTTATGGAACTAAAATAATTATTTTATAGCATTATCCAAAGAACAATTTCAAGCACCCTTATTTTTAAGAGTGCAGAGGTGGTGTCACAGACCCAGAATAAACCTAAAAGTGTAAACAAAAATGTATCTCCAGTGGTGATGGTAGAAACTGGCTCATAGGTCAAACTAAAGCCTGTCTATTAAACTATGACCTTTGATTTAGATCAAAGTTCCAGAGCATACAGTCAGGGATCTCTAGCTATACATCATGGACTTCACTGAGATATGGTGGCAGGGATACATTTAAACTCAGAGTATCAGAACCCTGAAATATGGCCCTATATAGAAAAATACAATCTAGAGCACCTTCACACAAACCTGGGATCCCCATACGCAATGTCAATAGCTGGCTTGTACTGCGCTGTGGAGCAGAGGAATCCGTTTGTCACTGAGAACCTTTGAGATGAAATGGAGTGGCATATGTGATCCAGATCTAATCTAGACCTGCTTGCTCGTTTGGTCTCCTGTCATTTCAATACTAGACTACAGCAACTCCCTTATAGCTGGCCTTCTTATGCGGACCATCCAACCATTGCATTGCTTGTCTTCAATGTTCCTAAAATTCAGCTAGTAGACAAGGCTAGACTTTACACACTGAACACAAATGTCTTTATGGAGTTAAATACTCCTGAAACAGATGAGTCCTCAGTCTGCATTTGTGACATATTGTGAGTCTGTTTGGACCTCCAGGGGAAGTTCATTCCACCATTTTGGTGCCAGAACAGAAAAGTCTTGATGCATGTTTTCCTTGCAATTTGAGGGATGGTGGGTCAAGCTGTGTTGTACTTGAAGCTCGAAGGGCTCTTGGTACAGCTAGAGTTTTGACCATTGCCATCATGTATGGATGAGCTGGTCCATTTTTGCCTTTGTAGGTCAGCATCAAGGTTTTGAATCTGATGTGGGCAGCTACAGGAAGCCAATGAAGGGAACGCAGCAGAGGGGTTATGTGACTAAGGATATTTTCTGAGTGAACAGCAAAGCACTTTTGTAAGCCATTCTGGACAAGTGCGTCTGCTAAATGCCATAAATGTAAATGTAAACCTCTGTACCCGATTTTATAAGTGTTCTCGTGGCTGAATGCAATCAAATTCTCATAACAGTGTTCCAACATCTTGTCAATGTAAACTTGTAGAGCAGCTGAAGTTCACATCCATGTTCATGTCAATGTCGTGCAAAATCCTGAGAGAATAATGAACATGTTGGTGCTGTGGTTTTCTCCGGCATGTTGCAATTTGTGCTTATGATCGCTGACATGACAGTAGCCTCACAGCGCTACAGCTGTCTGCCCAGCAGAGCACACGTCCAATTACTACCACTGTCCATCAACCAGAGAGAGAGAGAGAGAGAGAGAGAGAGAGAGAGAGAGAGATGTAGAGAAAGAGACAACAGTTAGCAAAGCTGCCCTCTCTCCAGGTATCACAGATGAGAAAAGACACATTATACTAATGTGCCCCGACTGTAAGGCGGGGTTTGTACATGCAAAACCAACAGCCTGTTCTCCCCTGGGTGAAGACCGTCAAGGGAGTATGCAATGCTTTCTTGACATGTTGCATTTTGCTGCCTAAAACACAAATAAAGGAAACTGGAGCAGAGACAGACTAGTATTTTTCCAGATTTTAGAAGACAGTAGACAGATTTAGAGCATATGGCCACTGCCATGTGCGTTCTGTCCCAGTTTGTTCACTCCTATAAGAGCAGTCCAGGATGAGCTCTTCTCACAGTGCTCTCTGGATATGGGCCGGCATGATGGAGGTTGATTGAGTGGACACTTTGCACCACATTTCCATGGCTGGTTGGAGAGCATGGGTAGTGCTGGGAGCTTGGCACGCAGGTGGAATCTATTATTAACGCCGGGCTGCTGCCATGGGGCCGCTCTGCATTAGAACCACTGCACTACTGAGCTCCAAGTTTCTAATAGGAAGTAGCTAGACGCACACTGCATCCACACCATATCTTTTGCTCCTGTGATTTTCATCCTACTTAATTTCTTCTTTTTGTTCTCATGAGCTATATAATAAGCATAGAAGCTTTGTTAATTTAATACATTAAATTAATTTAATAAATTAACAAGATTCTTGAATCTGGGCCATTACATGGATCTTGATTAATCAACTGAGCTCTGACTGGCTCAGTGGCCTAATGCGTTAGCCACTGGGGGAGAGTGCTGATGGGATTGGGCAACTGGCATTTCCAAATTTAAAGAAGAACAACTGAAATTGAATAAACTTCTTAATTTAAGGTACATAAATATTTCATATTTCATTTGAAGGAATTAGGAGGAATATTTTATTTTTTAATGTTGGCAAATTGTGTGAAGAAACAGGAAAATGGAAATTAAAAGATTTTGATACGATAGCAACAAATGCCAACTTTCTAGTTACATGCTTACATTATTATTATTATTATTATTTGCACAACACCATAGAACTTTGATTACCACTAGAGAATCATTTTTCTAAATTAAATATGAGTGAACATGATTTAAAAGGTTTAATGCATCTCCACATAAGGAAAAGAACATGCAACCTATATTGCGGCTTTAAACCTTTACAAATATCATACATCTCTCTGTTTAAAGATTTTTTGTTTGTTTGTTTGTTTGTTTTTTCAAGAAAACTTAAACTTAAAGTGAGTTGCAAGAAATTGTCAAGGGGGCTATAATGAAGATTTGTCTTAAAAGCCTCTTTTACATGTGCATAGTACAATATTAGGATGTGAGTGTTGAGAATGTTATATCTTGTATAGCAGGGGTGTCTTTTGTTATTCCAACAAACCAAAGTGGTTTGAAACAAAAACCTGAAACTACACAGGCCAGTTGCAGAAAATACTGGACATCACTGGCGTATACTGCAGAAATCATATAAAGTGTCAAGCAAGAGCTTGGACATCCATAATCAAAATATATGTTACTGTAAGAAGGTACGTGAATAGGAAATCAATTGATCAATTATCTTCATAAAAAGAACATCTCTGTTAAGCACACGGGTGGATGGACAGGGCCTTGAAAATGTTTTCCACATTATTTCACCTTATACCCACAAATGTAAATCTATTTATTGAGATTTTAATTGACAATTTCATTGTATCTCCGGCTGTATTTTTAGGGTTGTTGTTCTGCTGGAAGGTGAACCTCTGCCTCAGTCTAAAGTTTTCCTCTAGGATTGCTCTTATTGCCTCCAGATTTAGCTCCATCCAACCTGCCTGCCCCTGCTGAAAAAAAGCAACCACATAGCATGGTGCTGCCACCACCATGTTTCACAGTGGGGATGGTGTATTCAAGATGATGTGCAATATTTGTTTCCTTCCACACAGCATCTGGCATTTGTGCCAGAAAGTTCAACATTGGTCTTATCTAACCCCTGCATGGCTTGTGGTAAACTGCAAATGGGACTTCTTATGGTTTGGAGTACTAATAGTTGTCCTGTGGACAGATTCTCCCACCTGAGCTGTGGATCTCTGCAGTTGCCCCTGAATGACCATGGCTGCTTATCGAATTAGTTCTCTCCTTGCCTGGGCTGTCAGTTTAGGTGGACAAACATGTCTTGATAGGTTTTTGATTGTGCCATACTTCAACAGGGCTCTGTGAGATGTTCATATCTTGGGATATTTATTGATAATCAAACCCTGCTTCACACATCTCCACAACTTTATGGATTTTATTTAGGGGTATCAGAATACAGGGGTCTGAAGACAAATGCATGTAACACTTTTCATATTTTTATTCATCAAAAAACTATGTATAATATTCTTTTGAAAAACATATATTTTGTGATTGCATACTATTCTGATGACAAAAGTTACAAAAGGGTGTGATTTTTCTTATAATTTTATAACTATAAATAAATAAACTGGTAATATTACTTAAAATATTTAAGAAAGAATTGTAAAATCAGTTTCTGTTAGCTGTTTACGCCAACAGATATATTGACCAGGGATGCCGAAATGTTTGCATGACACTACAGATGTGAGCATGAATATTAAGCAGGACTTACAGCTCTCGATCTCCAAGGTGCAGTTCTGTTCATCCAGAGGGTATCTGCGCAGGTCCATCATGCAGGCTGCTGTCGTAGTTATCCTATCCAAATGACAAGCACTTAATCCAAACACAATTTAAAATGGCAAGTAGTGATCACAACCTAAAATGATAGAACAGTCCCAGGGCTTAGCAATCCCCATGGAACTGTCAACACATCATTAATAAATTATATTTATTTTAACCTTTAAAGCCCTTCATGATCCTGCCTTGCTATTACTGTCTGTGCTACTCCATCCTCCACCCCAGCCCATATTCACAGATCTAAATAAATTTGTGCAATGATATTGCACACACGAGTGGCACACACCCAGGACCGTTCCTAAGGCCCACACCCCTCCCAAAGCTGGGCGGAGTCTTGCGCTTCAGAGTCCAGCACTTTAGTTGAGACAAGGCAAACAGCCCAGTTTAAGAGCCTGACAGGCGACCAGAAGGGAGAAATTAAATCTACTCCTGTTTAAAGGAGGGAAAATGAGAGGTTCAGCTCCCTTTTTTAAGGAGGGAAAGAAAAGATTCAGCCCCTTTTTAAGGGGGAAAATGAAAGTTTCAACTCCTATTGAAAGGAGGGAAGAGAAAGAATACCAGTATTTTACCGGCGGAGTTTTGGCATGGAAACATCAAGACGCTGCACAGAGTGAGGGACAAGGACGCCTTAAATAATCTCAGCGCACCTGATCTCAATGACGTTGATTGTGGCTGTGATTGGTAGACAGCCGCCCTCTGGAAGCTGGGCAGTCACGGCTCTTTACAAAGTAACCACGATGTTTGATCATTTTGTCTAGTGTGATATTTCACATCCTGAATATTTCACCTGACACACCTTGTAATGACGATGCTGAAGTGACACATTGTGAAGCCCTACTCCATTGCATTTCCCCATCTTCAAATCCTGACTTCCAGTTCTGCTCCTCCCACATCCATTTCAGTCTGCTGTTGTCTAGAAAGTCATGCCATATTGCTGTGGCTTTTTCCCTCGATTATGTGTCACAAATTCCTATTTTGTTCCTTCCAAAGTTAAAGCCTTAAAGCCAAATGTCCTTAAAAATTAATACAACTATTATTTTTTTTATTATGCAGACAATGTTGATCTGGAATTAACAACCTAGAGCACAAAAAAGCTAATCCCCATCATTTTTTATGCACAAGAGTGACAACTATTTTGCATTTAGCTGTCATGTAAAAACATTGTATACTATTTTTGCTGTTCACAAATACTGAATCTGGCACCATTTCATGATGACAGTAGTTAATAAGGCTTTTCCTTTTTCTATCTGAGGAAGACCTACACTGAATATAGCACAGGTGTCCCACAGGTGTGACTTCATAGGGAAGATGAATAACAATAATCATTAATGTAATAATAGTAACAAATATACTCTGTGTTATCGACCAACTAAACTGAATTAATTGTGCTTCAAACAACACTGATTAAGCACGGCAGATGTAGCATGTAATGAAATGGTAATATAGGATAATATGTGCATGTTGTGCATTCAAGTGATATAAACACTACCTCAAAAGCCTTATTTGCTCCTCACCACAGACTATTCTATATTCACTCCTCACACCCCTTCACTTCTCTGTCTGAATCTCTTCCACTCTTTCTGCAAACTCTCTCTCACTCTTATGCTGGTAATTGCCTTCACACCATCTCAGTCATGGCTGCTGTCACACTGACAAATGCCTCAAGTTGGTTCTTAATTATGGTGTGCTTTAATTAACACTGCAACACAAATGCTGTGGCCTTTCAGTGCGTGACTTCTGCACTTTCTAACAACTTATGAGAGAGCAGCTTTTTCAGTCCTCCAGCCACAGATGGGTTTTGGCTGTAAATCAGGCTTTTTTGGCAGAGGCAGAGTCTCACATAGACACACACATACTTTCCCCTCCAGTTGAGCCAACACATATACACCCCTTCACACAAAGACACACACCTTATTCCCTAGTATTGATTGACTCAGGGCCAGAAGGATGGTTATCTAATCAGTAATCACAAACACTTATAAACAGAGCAGTCAAATGGAACACACACACACACACACACACACACACACACACACACACACACACACACACACACACACACCTACTGTTAGATGCCCAAATGCACTGCATTAGACAGACAGTGTCCGCACCTCTCAGCCCAACATAGTGCATTAGACATAAATTATACAGCAGAGAGAAAGAGATGGAAAGAGAGAGAGGACTGACAAAACTTCTTCAGATGCTTGATGAAAGAGAGAAAGGGAGAGAAATTGTGGAAGGCTGTCCTGAATAGAAAGATACCTTGAGGAAGTGAGCAGTGCAGATGCTCTCTAAGTGCAGATATTTTAGGCTATTTTTATTTTGTCTGGTCACACACAGGATGTATGCATATATAGAGGCAGTGACTGATATAGACACTGGAGTGTGCAAAAACATTTCCATGAATAGTGTTTACAGACCTGAAACTCTTTCATGGTATATTGAAAAAACTCTTATAGACTATTTAGATTCAAATGGCATGTACATTTTTTTCTATTCACAATCGCCTCATGCTCCCTCAATGAGACAAATTTAAAACGTCTTAATTTTCTATATCACTTTTTATGAAGTGTATTGAAGCAGAACAGGTGCTGTCACATCTAACATAATAAAATATTAAAAATGAATCAATAAGTATATGTCAATGTATAAAATATGAAGAACAATTCAGAAAAGCAGAAATCCAGAATCTTACTTAGCTGAGTAATGTAACTGCTTATTAACATGCCTGTAATCACTGATTATAGTCTTATTAAAATATGTTAACTATTTTCAAAACTAAATGCATTTTAATGGTAAACATTAGACCAGCATAACTTTTACTCATCTCTTTGTGGTGCAAGAATTCCATGCATCCACTTCCAAGTAAGCATCAATATTTCTGTTTCATTGGAGTGTAATTAATTCCAATTAAACCTTGAATGTCCATTGATCATATTTGTTTAAAAAAAAAAAAACTGACACTCAACAGGTCAATGAATGAAGCTGCTACAGATAAAGGTAAGCAAAGTGAGACAATGGTGTAATTGCAAGATAGACATAACTCAAGCTAAAATCAATATAGCTACATTACTGAGAACTGTTTTAACCAGGCTTGTCTGTCCAGAAATACATTTTATAGATTTTATAGATGTCAGAATTTAGAAATTAGTAGTATTATTATCAGAGGTGATTCTTCTGTCCAGGGAAAGCTTTCATCTACATTTGGGGACACTTGAAGATTTGATTACATTCAGTGTGAAGAGCACTAGGGTGTTGATGATCCACGTCCCACCTCATCCCAAACTCCTCAACTCCCCAAAGTACTGGATGGAGCACCATTCCAGAGAAGCAATGTATGACTACCTTCTCACAACGTGGGTAACAGAACTGGACATTAACGCAATGAAAGAAGGTTGTCAGAATCAACATATGTTTCTATTTTAGTGTGTGACATACTGGATCTCTAGTACAGCTTCTCCCTTTGGATAATTGGAGTATTACAGTTTAATAGGATGACACTGAAAAACAGTTGATGATAAACATGGTAATTAAATTGTTGATTAAATTTCTATAAAATGTCCATATTAAACCTAAATATGGGCAGATTCATTAAGTCAAATACTATAGGACAATGAAACTGTTTGCTGGTGCCTCATTAATCCTCTTGTTCTTGGATCTCCACCATGCATTCTCAGAAGGAGGAGCCAAGATGTGGGGAAGGATGCAAGAAAAGGAAATGAGGCCTCACACTCATGGATATGAGATGCTCCCTGGTTAATGAGCTAAAGGACATAGAAGGGAATGTGAAGAAGGGAAATATTCAATATTCAAATTTAGTAGAAGGTACTTTTTCTACTAAATCCAGAAAGGATGCTGCTTCATGTTTCATGAAATATCCTTAGGCTCTGTGAGGTCAGCCTAAGGTAAGGCTATATGATCACATAGCTGGGAAGCATGAACATGGCCATGACCTGCTTGGTTTACCATTGTAAACTTTGCATGTTCACTAAGTGAAGGCCATATGTCACTCTCTTATATGTTCATTTGCTTGGTTTTCATTAACTAAAAGGTGGACCTCTAACAACAAGGTCAACTGTAGGTGGTCATGTACCTCTGGCTGATTAAAAAAATAATCAAATATGAATAAAACAAAGTCATAAAACACTTTTCTTTTCACATGACCACTTAGAACCAATGAAACACATTTAGGTGGGTTCTCAGAGTATGGGAATTTGGGCCCCCAGGAGCAACAGCCCTCCATATACATCATTCACAAAACCAAGTTCACTACCCAGAATCAATTCATTCACTGATTTTTGCTCACACTCACTCATTCATTTAGACACAGTTGAGGCTGTGGAACATGTCTGGGTTGTGAAAGATACTGATTTTGCATCTCAGAAAGGGGATTATTTAGGGCAAAGACAGACTCATCTTTCATCAGGAAACAGGACTTACATGAGCTGACTCACACAGGACACTCATTGCTCTCTGGGCCTTAGAGTCCAAAAAAGCAATCTTGGAATAGCCAGAGGAGTACTGCTCAGTTCTAAACACACACACACACAAACACACACACACACACACACACACACACACACACACACACACACACACACACACACACACACACACTCTTTCAAGTTATTTCAGTGACCATTCTGGGTTTTTCTTTCAATAACCAAGGGGTACCAACAATTTTGTCCATGTATGTATATATATGTACAGACCTAAAATGAATACCCAGGTGGCATACCTTGCTCTCTGTAGGTTCCTTACACACACTGACCTGAGGCCATAAAGCACGGTTCCATCTGGATGCAGGCGAATCATGCGGTTCTTGACAGTCACCCCATGGACGAAGGATTTTTTGTCATTTATGAAGTAAGTGTCAGGCACCCAGAGCTGATCAGCTACACGGTTATCCAGCGTTAGGTTGAGAGGAATCCCTGTATAGGACAGGCGCTTATCACGCCACGACTGCTGGAAATACATGGTAATGGTGTAGTCCTGTAACACACATACACACACCTTGAGTTAACCAGTTAAGTTAAACAGTTAACCAGTTAACTGTGCATAGCAGTATTTATTTTTGTTGTGTTGGTGTTGGTGTGTTTGACATGGACAAATAAAGCCCATGAGAGAATTGTTCCCACTCTCCTGTGTCTTTCTTTGCTGTGCTTTGTGCTGGGACACTGTTGCTATGCCACCTCAGTGAAATATCTACAACATTTATCTGTATATACCATAGCAAAATATCTATAGCATTTTAATAAACATAATTTTGTCACATCACATTGAGCATAATTAGTCATAAGGTAAACAAAACCCATATACAGGCTCCGGAGGTACTCCACTAGGGTTCACACAATAGGCACTCACATCAACAATAAAGAGGGTCAATGTGAATCATAAATCACAGTGCATTTTCCTTCTGTATTGTGACATATTTTAGAGTGGTTTTGTTTGATGGTATGTGGGGTTGGCAGGAGAGAGGTGAAATGATGATAATGATTAATATATTTTTTCTGCCCACTGATGCATGATAACATATTTTAGACATTGGTCATTTTCTGAAGGGGTTTATTACTGCCTTCCATCTTTCTCTTTCTAGCTCTGATCTCTATGATCACCAAAAAAATCCTTGATTTTCTTTTCCGGGATATCTGTGGGCTCAAAGTTCTTTTTTTTTTTTTTATTTTGATCCTGTGTGGGATCTCCCCTTGCCTAGGCAACTGCCCTATGGGAGAGTCAGTCTCTGCTTTTATTGCAGCCATGAAGCAGACATTTGACAGAAACAGCTTCATCCCCCATCAACATGCTCCAGGGTTCCCTCTCTTTTGCTGATTACACCATTTTCCACATGGGCAGCTTAGCGTGGATAGAATAAACAAGCCCTGACGGCAGTATACCAGGAGGGTCTTAGCCACCAGGCATCCTCCTGAGCCACTAGAGAACCTTTATGAAGCCACAATCAAACTGGACAATAATTTGCATGAACGGTGTAGGTGTAGGAAGAAGGCCTTGCATGCTGGCATGTACGGAGAACCCTCTGTCCACCCTCTGGATGGCAAATGCATGTACTATGGAGAGCCAAGTAATTTTATAGCCAAGTGCCCTATTCAGCTACTAAAAAGGTTACCCATCATAAGGGGCTCCAGGGTTGGCCCACTCCTAAGCCCCACAACAAATGGGTTGTTCTTACCAGTCTCCTTAGAATCCTCCTCCTTAGAGTCTCCTTAAAACTTCATGGATCCCACTCTGACCAAGGAGTTGTGCATCCCCATTTAGATTTTTGATGCTCCCCTGCAAGTCTTAGTCATTGAAGGGTTCCCCTTAGATCAGGGGCTGTAGAGAGGCAAACTAGGCTAGTCATCATGAAGGCTGGTCATCACTGAGAAAAAAATCCTTCCTGATATACACTCCAGACTTACCAGTCATTCTGGGTTTCTCATGAATTTTCAGGCACAACCCTCCCTCAGTACCTTGTAGACCTCAGCAAGGAACTACAGGCCTACCATGACCTGAATGACGTATTTAGTAAGCGGAAGTCTGAGGTGTTGCCCTTTCAGGTCCTGAAATCTATCCAGGAAGCCTGGCACCGAGTTTCATTTGACTGTCTTCTTCTCTTGCAGAGGTAGAATTTGTCTCTTGGGGATGAAGGGTGGTGGCCTATGTCCATATACTGATTATTGGGGTCTTAGTAAGATCCCTTTAAAAGACCAATACCCTTTGCAGCTAATGACCACAACATTTGAGTTGCTGCAGCAAGTTCAAGGAGCTTTGGAGGGCCTATAACCAGGTGCAGGTTAGACTTGGAGATGAGTAGAAGACAGTATTCATTACTGTCAATGATAACGGTGATGCATGCACACGCTGTGGCTTCTCTGTCTCTTGATGGCACAGTGTTTTTGTGTTTTTTGTCCCATGAGTCACAGTGTTTATGTGCATCTTCATCTTGATTAAGCGTTTTAAAGTACTTCTACAGCTGTGAATTTTTGCTCAATTTTTGCAAAAAGAAGAGCTGCAAGCCTGCCGGCTGCTTAGAACACTGGCATGTTTTGCGAACCCTGGTGTGTTTACAAAAACATGGCTGAACAACAACATCCTGGACCACACCCTTCAGCAGTTCTCATTGAAGAAAGTAAGACCCATGGTGGGGGCTCTGTGTTTACATCAGTGATACCTGGTGCTGCTATGCTGCTGTGGTCTGCAAACACTGCTCACCTTTAGCAGAGTTTATAGTTATTGCTAAGTGCTGATCATTCTGTCTACCAATGAATTTACAGAAATTATAATTGCCACTGTTAATTTTCCAATGAGCTCCAATAACAACCATAGGAGTGAGGCACTGAATTAACTGTATCAGTGCATCAGTGAGCAGCAGACAGCCCACCCAGATGCATTTCTCATTCTCAAATTAGACATGCTGGGGCTGAACACTTCACTGTGCAACTGGCTTCTAGATTTTTTGACTGGGGGACCACAGGTAGTAAGGGTCAGCAGCAACAGACTCAGTATCGTCACACTGAACACAAGGCCTCCCAAGGATGTGTGTTGAACCCCCTTCTGTTCACTCTGCTGACACATGACTGCACACTGTCACTCAGATGCAACCTCTTCATCAAGTTTGCAAATGACATGACTGTAGTGAGTCTAAACGGCAACAACAATGACACAGACTATAGAAGCAAGATGCACCAAGTGACCTTGTGGTGCATTCACAACAATCTCTTTCAGAACACTGATAGGACAAAGGAGATTTGTTGTGGACTTGAGGAAAATGCACCCCTAGCATGCTCCTCTGAACATCAATGGTACTCTCACGAAGAGGGTGAGCAGCACCACGTTTTTTGGGAATGCAGGTCTCAGAAGTCCTGTCCTGGAGCAACAACACTGGCCAGAAAAAGCCACTAGTGCCTCTATGTCCTCCATAAACTGAGTATACATAGAGTCCCAAACACCATAATGTGCACCTTCTACAGTGGTGCAATTCAGAGCATCATGACCAGCTGTATCACTGTGTGGTATGGTGCCTGCACCTCGTCTTGCCACAAGACCCTCCAGTACATTCTTAGGGCAGCTAAGACAATTGTTGGCACCTCTCTGAAAAGCAATTTGAATTGTCTCTATGTCTTGTACATATTACAGCATTGACAATAAAGCTGACTTAGACTTTGATCGCCCCCTACTCGCCATTATGAGTATCAGGTCATGCTCTTTGGCTTGATAAATGCACATTCTGTCTTCCAACATCTCAGTCATGAGGAACTCTATGAGGCACTTGGCCTATGCTTTTGTTTATTTGGACGACATACTCATTTTCAGTCAGACACTGAAGGAGTATGTTGTCCATGTTCAGTGGATTCTGCAGCTTCTCTTAGAGAAACTCCTGTATGAGAAATTGGAGAAGGACCAGTTTCGTGTACCTTCTGTTCATTTCCTTGGCTTAGTCGTCTCTACGTGGCAGCTTCCCATGGACCCATCAAAACTGCCTCCACTCGTTATAACATTTTCTGGGCTTTGCAAGCAGAAAGGCCAGTAATAAGCAGTCAGGACAGTGAGGACACTGTCTTAACACCTGATCATACAGTCATTTTCATTATTACATATGTGTACTTAATGTATACATATATCTGCATATTTATACATGTTTATTTATTTATATATTTTTGGATATAAAGTCTCTAGTTTTAGAGTTTCTGGTTATGGTTACTAATTAATATGCTTAATATTCTTGACTCAGCTACTTTGCACATCTTCATGTTGGCAGGTCTAGGGAGAAGTCAGAAGGTCCCAACAAACAGAACAGTTTTAGGCTGCCAATACACTGCCAATTATGCAAGTTTTCCCACATACAAGGATGCAAAGGTCTGTAATTTTTATCATATGTACACTTGAACTGTAAGAGAGAGAATAAAAAATAGTATGATTTTTTTTAAATATTTAAAATGCATTTAATGCATGAAATAAATACTTGATGCAATAGAAAAACAAAACTTGATATTTGGTACAGAAACCTCTGCAATTTTTTTGACAAGATTGCATACACTGTAGCAGGGATTTGGGCTCACTCCTTCATACAGATCTTTCAGGTTTTCTGACTGTTGCTGAGCAATATTAAGTTTCAGCTTTCTCCAAAGATTTTCTATTGGGTTCAGGTCTGGACTGACTAGGCTGTGTCAGGACCTTGACATGCTTCTTACAGAGCCACTCCTTAGTTGCCCTTGCTGTGTGTTTCAGGTCATTGTCATGGTGGAAGGCCCCGCCATGACCCATCTTAAATGCTTTTCCTGATGGGAAGGAAAAAAGTTGGCCAAAAGTTTGCGATGGCCCTGTCTATCCTCCCTTGAATATGGTGCAGTTGTCCTGTCCCCTTTACAGAAAAGCACCCCCAAAGTATGATGTTTCCACCTGCATGCTTCACAGTTAGGATGGTGTTCTTGGGGTTGTACTCATCCTTCTTTTTCCTCCAAATATGGTGAGTGGAGTTGATACCAGAAAGTTCTATTTTCATCTCATCTGACCACATGACTATATCCCACGCTTCATATGAAGCATCCAGATAATCACTGGCAAACTTAAAATGGGCCTAGACATATGCTGGAATGAGCAGGGGATACTGCAGGATTTTAATCCATGATGGAATAGTGTGTTACTAATGGTAATCTTTGAGACTGTAGCCCCAGCTCTCAGTTCTAGGCTGATTCCTGACCTTTTTCAGAATCACCCTTACCCTAAAAGGCAGGATTTTGTAGCCCCAGCCCGAGGAAGACTGACAGTCATCTTGTGTTTCTTCCATTTTCAAATAATTGCGCCAACAGTTGTTGCCTTTTCAGAATCTGAATAAGTTTAAAAAATTTTTTTGGAGGCTGATGATTTATACATCAGATTAATGACAAATGTTTTTCAGTCACACATGTTTAACTAGTTAAAATCACAAATATTATAAATCAAATTAAAATATTCCAGTTCTTTCCCCTTACAAATTTACCTGTACTTCATGATTTTTAAGGCAATTACACATACACAAAAGAAATGTTAATTCATAGTTATCCCAAGACATTTTGTATCTTAATGGGAGAACATGTCTACCTTTAACATCTTACCACATTTACAGCTTTATAGTGTGAGAGAATTGCTTTGAAATACAGAGCGTGAAAAGTGGGCCCAGTGGGATTGGTGGTAATTAGTTTATTTAAGCTTCATTTAGAAAATCAGTGAATTGAAATATCCCCATATATTTGATATCTACCATGCACTTACACACATGGAATGTGTTTATATTAATTCAGACAGATTATGAATATGTATGATTTTTAGCCATGATAATAATAATGTTCTAGATGCATTTAACAGGATTTCTGATGTAGTGTTTGTGGTATACGAGTCACAAGGCTATTTAAAATATTGCAGTAAAAGGCTTTACCTAGGGCTACTTACATCAATATGCAGTGTGTGTCTGTTATATTTCAGGGTGTTCCTGTCTCACTTATAATCCTATTGATTTATCAGAAAGCTGACCCTCTAAGTTTATTTTTCAGTGTTCCAGAAAAGTGCTCTCCACATCAGGTCCTATGCGCTGCAGTAGTGTTCTCCTTTGCCAATATCAACCTATATAGAAGGTTTTATTTTATTCCAACCCCAAAAAGCACAAGGTTAAGAATGAAGGAAGATCATGGAGATCATTTGTATTGTCCGTCCATGTCCTTTAGCATGGCCCCGGGTGGTAGGCAGGGTTAAGAGGGGGTTCTAAATGCACTTGAAATCTTTCAATTGACTACTGCTGCCCTCCTGAGAGTACTGCTCCAGGACTTGCTCCTCATCCGTCTTATCTGTGCTGCAATGCTTTGGTTGAGATTGCCCTCACAGAGCACACGCGCACACACACACACACACACACACACACACACACACACACACACACACAGCCCAGGCTAGTTTATGAAGATATATCTGGATACTTTATGATATCTGGACAAATCTTAAGACTTATATAGGGCATATTACTGGGTAACATATGGAACCTCATGTGTACTATTGTGACATTGCTGTGAGTAGATCTCAAATTATTCCTCATACACACTTAAAAGTGTCCTAGCAACATTTATTAGGAGTAAACCTGTTACTCTCTGTAACGTTCTAAGAGTAAGCATTTTATTTCATCACATGTGTGTTTATTTGTGTACAGGTCCTGTCAGCCCTCTCCTTAAGCCCATTGCCCGCAGGCCAAGATTTTTATTTAGTTTAACATACATTTATTAACCATCTTGACTTTCATTGCTATGCTGATGGCACCAAGCTTTACATCTAAGCTAAACCAAATGAGGATCATTGTCACAGTAGAATAACAAATTGTATTAAAGAAATTAAAATTTGGATGACAAAATGTGTGCATAACGTTGGACAATTGCAATACCCCACTGGCTGGTAGTTCAGAAAAATCATTGCAGAAACTCCAATTAGTCCAAAATGCAGCTGCTAGAAATCTCACCAGGGCTAGGAAATTTACGACATTAGTTCTCTGTTCTGTTCTCTCATCCCTCCATTGGCTACCTATTAAATTTCAGATTGACTGCTTCTAACTTACAAGCCACTTAATGGCTTAGGCCCACAATATCTAAAAAAACACCTTAAACCATACAACCCATCACGTACACTTTGCTCACAAGATGCGGGCTTACTGACTGTCCCTCACATTAGAAAGAACACTGCAGAGGGGAGGAGAGTATTCTCTTATAAAGCCCCCAAACTCTGGAATAACCTTCCTGCTACTGTGTGGGACTCAACACACTCTAATTGAAAACATTTATCTTTATGCAGGCTTTTAACAGCTCATTTACAGACTGCCTTTCTGCACTACACCAGATTATCTATGATTACTTATTTCTCTCCCTCTCTCCCCCATGTCCTTAGCTGCCCCTGCTACCTGGCTGATGTTGGTTCATGCCCACTCATGATGCCTTATCCTGACGGCTCTACTTAAGATGCCCACTCATCCCACATTGAGATTCCACTGCCAGCTTACAAATGTTTAACCTGCATGGACTTCCATATTAACACTGAACTTGTATCCTACTCTCACTTGCATTATTACATAACTCATTTTCACCCACACACAGCATCCGGTGTCGACCAGAGGAGGATGGGTTCCCCTTTTGAGCCTTGGTTCTTCTCAAGGTTTCTTCTTCTTACCCTGAGGGAGTTTTTCCTTTCCACTGTGGCCTGCTGCTCAAGTGAGGTGATCTGTTATGTGTAATGATCAGATTGACAATGATATTTATAATAAGTTCTTCAAAAAATTGAGAGTAGCCTAAATAAACTAAAAATGAATGTTCTTTATTATTTTTAGTATTTATGAATTGTGGTGGTAAGGTGTTCAGGTGGTGGAGTGACACCCTGGGTCATGCTGGCCATGGCATTATGGTGCACCTGGGGCCAATGAGGACAGTGAGCCCCAGCTGATGTTTAAAAAGAGCTCCCCAGCCTCACACAAGAGGGAGAACTCAGGAAGGAGGCTGGGGAAGAGACTGAGGGTGATCAGAGACTGTAAGGGGTAAAAGTACCCCTTTTGTTTAGGCAAGTGCTGATAGCTGCCCAGGGGAGCATAGCATTTGTTTTGATCATGTTACATTGGTGTTTTGTTTGTCTGAAATGCGCATACCCTGTGAGTCACTCCTTTGACATTTATAATGGGATTTATTTCAACAATTTTAGTTGTTTTCCAAGCTGGGTGATATAACATCATGGTTCAACTGGGAAAATTTTGCAATTTGTTATGATATGTGTATCATGCTTGTAGGTTATCCTGATCCTGACACAGACAATGGCATGTAACTGCCCACAAAATGCAGATCTTGGGTTCTAAGAGTTACAAACAAAATGAAGTATGAGATGCAATCTACATATAATAAGAAGGTGGGTAAAATGAGTGGGGGGTAGATGCAAAGTGACAGACGTGGGAAAGAGGAGAGAGAGAGAGAGGGAGAGAGAGAGAGATAGAGAGAGAGAGAGAGAGAGAGAGAGAGAGAGAGAAAGAAAGCGAGAGAGAGAGAGAGAGAGAGAAAGAAAGCGAGAGAGAAAGAGAGAGAGAGACAGAGAGAAGGAGGGAGGAAGGATTGGGTGTGCCTCAGGTTTGCTTAGGACAAATGCCTCAAAGTCTATTATTAGAAGCAGCTGTTGCCCCTGACAACCATTTAAAATCATCACTCCAGCACCTCAACTTCTTTACAGAGCCCTATGACACACACACACACACACACACACACACACACACACACACACACACACACACACAAACTCAAGGTAGCAACCATGCAAATACCTATTGCCTCTGCACTGCAGTGCTCTTTTCCACGACTTCAATTCTCCAGGACTATCACACTCGAGAAAGTGCAATCATCTTCCAGAAATGTGAGCAGGCTAGAGAGCTACAGGCAAAAGTCTGGGAGAGCGTGGAGAAGCAGAGAGCACATAGAAAGAGGTGTTGGAGGGGGTGGGGGTGAGAACAACCAAAACAAGGTACTTGTAGTTGTTGAAGTAGAAGGCCAAAATATTCTTTGAAAACAGTTCTCTTGTATGCACCACTGAAGAACGCTGTCCTCGCTATTTTCCAAAAAACACAAGTGAGGTTTCCAAACCTTTGAGGTGAGCTGAGAAAAAATAGAAGGCTCTAAACACTACCAAATTCATAGTTATAGTCTGTAGAATAGACAAGAATTGGAGTTATGAAATAACTAAATATTGGCAAACACCTCCATCTACAAATTTACTGTGAAGTTCACACGACCAACCACCACCCCAACACACCCCCTTAACTCTGCCATATCTCATTCCTAGCCCCACTTAGCACTTCTACAATGCATAAGCTCCCTCTATTCCAGCTCAATGTTCTCTGAGTTCTCCTCCTTCTTTTATAGTTTTCTTGTATATTGTCATATTGTCACTGTCCAATGAAAAAGATGCATCTCGCAAATTGCAACTTTACAGGAGAAAGCAAAAATTATATTAAATCTGAATGGATGTGAATTGTAAATAAGAGCTTATTGGACCAGTTTTAGAGTCTATATATTGGTTTATTGATTGAGAATTCAGAATACACAGTGTATAAAACTACATGATTCAAACCATGGAGAAAACTAAAAATGGCCAAAAACTGGAAAAACTCAATCAGAACTGGTTGTGACTTTGGTCTGGACCTCCCAAAGTAGTTGACCAGCTTCTTGGTCTTTGAGGTGCTGAGCTGCAGAAGGTTCCCATGGCACCAAACAGCAAAGTCCCTCATCAGGCTCCTATACTTCTCCTCTATCATCCCTGATACACCCCATGATGGCTGTGCCATCAGCAAACTTCTGAACATGACACAGCTCTGAGTTGTAGCAGAAGTCTAATGTGATGTCCTTCAGCCTGATGTATTGCAGCCTGTCAGTGAGGTAGCTGGAGATCCAGGTGACCAGGCAGGGGTCCACTCACATCCCATTCAGTTTGTCCTGAAGCAAAGGGGGTGGATGGTGTTGAAGGCACTTGAGAAGTCCAAGAACAGGACACTCACTGTGTCCCTTCCCTTAATCAGGTGTGAGTGGGCTTGGTATAGAGGATGCCAACACCACACCAACACCTGTCTGGTACACAAACCATCCTGGGCATGTTGCACCTGGGGTCTGAGGAGACAGACATCTTCATCAGATGTGAAATGGATGCCACCATTCGGAAATCATTCAGCTTACTGTGCTGGTTCTTTTTGGATCTATACATGATGTCTTTCAGTGGGTGGGCACTCTCCCCAGCTACAGCCTGAGGTTGAAGTTTGAGTGGTTCACCCAGTTCAGCAGTGCAGGTCTTCAGTAGTTGGGGACACACCCTGTCCAGTCCTGATGCTTTCCTGGGGCAAAGCTTCCACAGTTGACCTCTGACCTGGTCTGCAGTGATGCATAAAGGATTCGGTGTTGTGACAGATGGAGTGGAGGGGGAAGAAGGAGAAATGGCTGTGGTAAGGGAGTTCTACCTACCTCCTGTAGCTGTCATTACTTCCCTCACACAGCGTTCACCTGCTCGTGTGCACTTTTCATCGCCTCCCTGTCTATCTACCAGAAGATGGCCTTCTGGACAGGTTTAACATCCTGTATTACTCATGGCTGGTTGTTGGGGTAACAGGCTTAAAGGGGTAGACCATGTCTGAAGTTGAGATAATCCATCAGACAGTGTATCATCCCCTCTATGTCCTTACAGTGTGGGCTAAGTAGCACATCCCAGTCCATGGTGTCATAGCACTCCTTGAGGGCATCTTCTATTTCTGGGGACCACCTCCTGATGGAGCTGGTTATTGCAGGCTGCCTTTGAACCAGGGGTGATTACTTCAGCTGTACATGAAGCAAGTTGTGGTCTGATGTCCCCAGTGGGGGCAGGGGTGTGACACTGTATGAGGCATACCTTAGCATACAGCAAATCAACTGTCCTGTTGTTCCTTGTTGGACAGTTCACAACCTGAAAAGCAGCTAAAGTAGAGTCCAACACAGCGTGATTAATATCCCCAAAAATTATTATAAAAGCCTCAGGGTGCTGTGTCTGCAGCTTTGCTGTGACAGAATGTGTCCTTTTACATGCAGTGGCTGTTTCTGTCCTCGGAGGAGCATAGACACAGATGGCGATCAAGTGCCTGAACTGACGGGGGAGGTAATATGGCCACAGGCTAACTGCTATAAGCTCCAATTCTGAACAACATCACCAACAAAACCACCAGCAATTGTTCACACAGATTATAAGGCCCCCACCTTTGCTTTTCCTGCAAGAATCCTCTCCTGAATACACTAGAAAACTGGCTCTTGCATCTTGGTAAAAATATCCATTAGATATGTATAACAACATTACGAAGTGCAAAAGGTACAAAATAAGTAAAGAAAAGATTTTTATTTTTCATTTCCACTGGACAGCAGCAATATGCTGATGGCATGGTTCTAACTCTAATTGTAATCATTCTCTTTCACATCTATGCTTCTCAAGTTCTCACAAAGCCCAATGTAAGGAAATAGCATTATTCTCACATCTATTTCTGTCTATGTACAAATGTTCAAAACTATCTCTCGATAACATTCTACATTGACAAAACACTTTGTAAGCATTATTTTGGTACTGTTTAAAAAAGATATGTGTATGAAGAACTTTTTAAATGTTTTATGAAGTTGAGGTTAATATTCTTTACCAACTTTAAGGTTGGTCATATTTACATCTCTTGTATTAAAGTGGTATTTTAAGGAACCAAAACTCAAATAACCCACTATAGAAGCTACGTATTTTTGTTTTTAAGAGAAACTCACATTACCTCTGTAAGTCACTCTGGATAAGAATGTCTGCTAAATGCCATGAATGTAAATGTAAATGTGCCCCAAGCCGCTGCAACACTACCCAGTTAACCTATAAACGGTATAAACTATATGCTCAAATGTTTGTGAACACCTGTTCTAATAAATGCATTCAGCTACCTTAAGTTGCACCCACTGCTGACATCTTGTTTAGTCCTTGTAGAGAAGTAATACTTATAGCAGTGTTTCTCAACTCTGGTCCTGCTCTGCACATTTTAACATTCCATCTTTCCAACTCACTTGATTAACATTCCATCTTTCCATCCATCCATCCATCATCTGCCATTTATCCAAGGTCCGTGTCGCAGGGGAAGCAGTCTAAGCAAAGAGGCTCAGACCTCATTTTCCCCAGCCACCTCTTCCAGCTCTTCTGGGGGATCGCAAGTGTTCCCAGGCCAGCTGAGAGATAACATCTCTACAGCATGTCCTGGGTCTTCCCTGAGGCCTCTTCCCAATCAGACATGCCTGGAAAACCTCACAAGGGAGGAGCAGTGGCTCTACTCTGAGCCCCTTCGGTGGCCATGGTGGTAAGAGTTGGAATATAGATTGACTGGTAAATTGAGAGCCTTGACTTTTGAATCAGCTACCTCTTCACCACAACAGACTGGCACAGAGTCCACAACACTGCCTATCCCCCAGTCAACCTCCCGTTCCATCTTTGCCTTACTCATGAATAAAATCCCAAGGTAGTTGAAATCCTTAAGCAAAACTGTCAGACTACATTAGATTTACCAACTCTTATTACTATAGTGATGTTTTCATTTCCCACTGTTATTGCTTTTTGCAATAAAAGAAAAGGTCCTGATATTTGTTCATCCATATTTTTCCATGATCAGCCACACTGAAAACACTGCACTAAACTAATAGTAATTAAGCAATGTGAAAGAGCTTAGGGTTTTGCCCTTTTAGCTGTGGTATAATTGGGCAGTAACTGGACAGTGGTAGGTTTTGTGTTGTTTTGACTGTGTACTCCACCACATACCTGAAATGAATCAGTTCCATATCAGGTCTATTTCAAAAGTATCTATCTAAGAATCTATCCATCTCTGCTCGTTTTACATTTGTTGTTCCCTGACTTCTGGAGGCTGAAAGAAAATTAGCCACATAAATTGACATTTCAAGTTCAGATAAAGAGGAAATACTGCTGTCCAACAGGCCTCTAATAAAATGATTCCTTGCTGGTTTTGAAATGCCAAGAAGAACCACAACTGCCAGAACATTGAAAGATCAACAATCCTGAATATTGGGGTGACTGGTGGCCTAGTAGAAAGAGATGTAAGCCAACAACCAGAAGGTCATTGGTTTAAATGCCACACAGTAAAAATGGATGCTCAAATTGCTCACCCTAATGGAATAAAAAAAAAAAAACTAAACAAGACATTTATTTGTGCTGTAAACTATGTCAAGATAATTGCCTCAACTAACATTAACTTTCTTGTTAAAAAATGGCCTCATTATGTAATCTGTGTTGGCAAACTATACAAATTGAAATTAAACCCTATTTGAGACTAAGCATATGTATCATATGTTGTACTTTGTAGTTCTATAATTAGACTGTAGTTCATCTGTTTCTCTGCATACTTTGTTGTCCTCCCACACAACCACCACAGAGCAGGTGTCTGACCACTTTTGAGGATGGTGGGTCATTTTCAGCACTGCAGTGACACTGACACTGTGGTGTTGTGTTATTGTGTTGCTCTGGTAAAAGTGGTCAGACACAGCAGTGCTGCTGTAGTGTTTAGATGCTCCTACATTGTTGCTCCACCTTGTATATGTAAAGTCAGAGACAGAGGCTCATCTGTTTCTGCAGTTTGTGTTGGTCACACTCTACTCCTTCATCAGTGTTCACTGTGCAGGTGTAGAACATCCTCAGGATGTGGGGATTCAGACCAAACCTCTTCAGCCTCCTGAAGTAGAAGAGATACTATTGTCCCTTCTTCACTACCACTGTGGTGTTTTCTGACCATGTAAGCTCCTCATATGTGTCTATATTACATGGGGACCCCTGCTTCCTGAAGTCCACTACCAACTCCGTGATCTTGCATTAGAGAGATAGTTTTCCTGGCACCAGTTTGTCAGGAGGCTGACCTCCTCTCTGTAGGCTGCCTTATTGTCATTGTTGAAGATCAGGCCCATGATTGTTGTGTCATCAGCAAATTTAATGATGACATTTGAGCTGTGTCTGGCTGTGCTGTTGTCAGTGTACAGAGAGTACATGAGTGGGCTGAGCACACAGCCCTGAGGGGCTCCGGTGTAGAAGGTCAGTGAGGAGGATGTATTTCTGCCCATCCTCACCACCTGCTGATGGACCATTAGGAAGTTTCGGATCCAGCTGCACAGACAGCTGCTCAGACCGAAATCCTGGAGCTTCAAATTGAGTCTCGGTGGACGGATGGTGTTGAATGCTGAACTGTAGTTCACAAAGACCATTTACACGTGTTCTTTTTGTCCAGGTGGGAGAGGATGGGCATTGGCATCATCAGTGGATCTGTTATGTCTGTATGTGAACTGCAGTGGGTACGGGATTGCAGGAAGTGAGGAGCAGATTAAGTATCTGACCAGTAATGTTGGCTGTTTTTGGAACAGGGACAATGGTGGCCAGTTTGAAGCATGCTGGCATGACTGAGAGAGAGGTGTTAAAAATGTCTGCATAGACTCCTGTTAACTGATCTGCACATGCTCTAAGCTCACACCCCAGAACATCTGGGCCAGAGGCATTGTGGGTGTTATCATGTTTGAAGTATCTGTGCACATCAGGTACAGAGATGATGCGTGGGTTGGATTCAGTGGTGGACATGGCTCTCTCGTTGTCATTTGCTTCGAAAGAAGCGTAAAAGGAGTTTAGCTCATCTGAAAGAGTTGCACTGGTGCATACTCAAGGAATGAGAGTTCCTCTTAAAGCCTGTGATTGTTTAACCCCTGTCAAATGACACTGGTGGTGTTAAAATGTGCTTCTACTTTGTCTCTGTACTCTTGTTTTGTTACTTTTATGGTTTTATAGAATAGAATAGAATAGAATAGAATAGAATAGAATAGAATAGAATAGAATAGAATAGAATAGAATAGAATGTTTTTATTTTATTGATCCCTTGGGAGGGTTCCTTCAGGGAAATTAAGGTTCCAGTAGCAGCATGGGATTCAGCATCAGTACAGAAGTAGTACAGTATAGAAGTAGAAAGATAGATAAAAAATAGTTTAGTAAGAAGCACTAAATTATAGATAGATAAAAAACAAAATAATATAGTAAGAGGCACACTAAACACTAAAAACACTATATAAATATATAGAATATATAATATAGAGACTATATTACAATATACAATATAGATAATAGTGCATGAGAAGAGGGTCCTGTAGGAGGGGGTACTGCACATTATTATTTAACTTGAAAAAAAAATGTTATTGCACATAGAGTCCAGTTGTGTTGTGGTGGTCTGGTTGCAGGTTACTGTTAACTGTTGAGTGTTGGTTCGGCACCTACTCATTCCCATCCTTTATTCTCCTGTTACTACTCCTCCCCCCCAGAGAGGAGTTGAACAGTCTGATGGCGTGCGAGACAAAAGAATTTTTAAGTCTGTTGGTCCTGCACTTGGGAAGGAGCAGTCTCTCACTGAACAGGATCCTCTGGTGGCTGATGACAGTGTGTAGAGGATGACTGGCATTGTCCATAATGTCCAGTAGTTTCTTCAGAGTCCTCTTCTCTGCCACTGACACCAGAGAGTCCAGCTTTGTGCCAACCCAGAGCCAGCCTGCCTGATCAGCTTGTCCAGCCTGTGTGTGTCCTTCTTGGATATGCTGCCCCCACAGCATACCACAGTGTATACCACAGATTGATAAAACATCCAGAGGAGTTTCCTGCAGATGTTGAAGGACCGTAGTCACCTCAGAAAGTACAGTCTGCTCTGTCCCTTTCTGTACAGGTGGTCGATGTTGCATGACCAGTCCAACTTGCTATCCAGCCACAGCCTCCACCTCATCTTCCTCAATCAGAACTGGTTGTGACTTTGGTCTGGACCTCCCAAAGTCAATGACCAGTGCCTTGGTCTTTAAGATGTTGAGCTACAGATGATTCCTGTGGCACCAGGCTGCAAAATCCATCACCAGACTCCGATACTCCTCCTCGCTATCATCCCTGATACACCCAACTATGGCTGTGTCATCTGAATGTGACACAGCTCTGAGTTGTAGCAGAAGTCTGCCGTGTACAGGGTGAAGAGAAGAGGGGCCAGCACTGTGCCCTGGGGTGCTCCAGTGCTGCTGATCACAGTGTCAGACGTGATGTCCTTCAGCCTGACATACTGTGGCCTGCCCGTGAGGTAGCTGGATATCCAGGTGACCAGGCATGGGTCCACTCGCATCCTGTTCAGTTTGTCCTGAAGCATAAGGGGCTGGATGGTGTTGAAAGTCCAGAAATAGGATCCTCACTGTGCCGTTCCCCTTATCTTGGTGAGAGTGGGCTCAGTGTAGCAGGTAGATGATTGCATCTTCCACACCAACACCTGTCAGTTTTGACCAAAAGGTGGGCAGGAGCAGGATGGAGGAGTGATCTGATTTGCCAAATGGAGGTTGGGCAACGACTTTGTAAGCCTCTTGGAAGGTGGTGTAACTCTGGTCCAATGTTTGTGTTCCCCATGTTTTACAGATGATGTGTTGGAAGCACTTCTGAGAAACTTCCTTCTTCTTCTCTCTCTGACGATAATGATGTTCCTGTTGCTGATTGTACAGTTTCCGAAGTGCTAGGTCTGTGTCAGCCTGTGGGTTTATGTACACAGCAGTAGCCATTACCCTCAAAATCTCCCTGGAGAGCCACACAATCTGATTTGTAAAAGTGTTTGTCGGTCTTAGATGATGGTGCTGACAACATTCCTTGCAAAAAAAAATGACTGACACACAATTATCAAATAACTACAAAAAATAAAGTTAGCTTGCAACACGGCAGCCATGCTTGGAGCCACCTTGGTTACTTTCTCCACGGTGAAAGGAGGATAACAAACTATGCAGAGAAACAGTTGGCCTATAGTTTGTAATTACAGAACTACACAGTGTTCTGTATGGTAAGAGGAGCTGATAACATGTACAGTGAATGTAGAAAAAGGAGGTGGTCATAATGTTCTGGTTCACCTACATATTTTTTATGAGTATTGTACAGAACAAAATCTTTCATGTTTCCACAGGCAAATGTTCCAGGTGATAGGCAGACCAAGGGTGTCAAGATGGGTATCCTCACTGTTCTTGAAAATGATGATGATGCACCTGCCTCACAGTCATCAGTAGTGGCGTTTTGTTGAAAGAGGCTGTTGTCATCAAGGACAATCATCTTCCACATCTTCCAGACCTCCCTACTGCATTTGCCTACCTTTTCGGCTTGCTCTATGCCTTGAACACGGAGATCCCAAAAGAACATAAGTACATGTTTGAAGCTATTCAGTACATCATCATGAAACTTTCCACCAGTTGCTCACTGTGTGTAATGAGCTTGAAGTTTTAACTTTAAATTAACTTTGACATTTTACAGAACCACATCTTTATCTTTGCAACTCTATGCTTTGCATGCTGCTAACTGCACTATGTAACTCTGAACAACACTCACAAGAACCGCATAATACTGCATTATTTGTGTAGAATCCTATAATAATACTCTACCACCTTAGTCCACATGCTTCTTTAACTTTCAGTGAGGGTTCTGTATCTCTCATCAAGAAATGTCATTCTTGATTGGAGGCTCAAAATGCAAATTCCACTTCCCAACTCTAGGTGAAACCCCAGATCAAAAAATACCAATTCTCACGTAACGATTCTTTAAAGTTAAATGTTTGCACTTCATAGTTACCATTTTACTTGTGTACAAGTGTAGATATGCATAACATTAGTATACTTACAAGGTATTCACAAGATGTAAACGCAATCCTTCCCTTACATGACTATATCCACAAGTCCTAGCACTAGTCTGCATTAATGTACATTTTAACAAACCTATTACACCTTTCTAAGGGGCACTTTTAGAAGCACATAACCTCAGTCCACTGTTGCAACCACTACTTATGGCTACTACTTCCCTGCACAGCCAGCATCCACTTGCTAAAATAACTAATGTATGACCTCCTGTCATGAAAATGGCTTTGTCCAGGCCACTATCCATAATTCACAAAAAAAGCCTTTTCCAGCATGGGAAATGTGACACCTTGTCAGAACAAAAGTTCACACATGGCCAATGGAGCTCAAGACCTGGAGTAAGTCTGTTAACTGAAGGGTCCAATACCCTGCATGCTAATTATCATATATTCAACATCAAAATCATGATAATTAGTGTGTAGACCTCCCAACCATGTAAAAGTTGAAAGTGGAACAAACCCACATCCCTCCAAGACCACAGTGCTCTTAGTAATTAATATCTCTCTCTCTCTCTCTCTCTCTCTCTCTCTCAGCACTATTTTCACTACATCTGTTATGACTGAGAGTTCTATTATTAATAACATTTCCCTCTGCCTGATGATTTTTTTGTATATAAGGATGATGAATGGCTCGTTATGATTGTAGGACCTGTCAGAGATAATGTAGTAAACTGTTACAAAGTTTTAAATGAAGAATGCAGAAGATGTAAAAGCTGTAACAGTATCAGTAGGGTGTCCCATACAAGGCTAGGTTCCAAGGGGGATGATTATCAGAGGAAAGATGTTAATATTACAGAGGGGAAATCATCCATAGCTACTGTATTACTAGAGTTATTATAATGGGATTAGGAGCAGGTACTAAACACCCCCTCACCAATATAAGCATAATCATTAGCATTATGATCAAGCACTCATTAACAAGACTTCATGGGCATATCACGACTGTTATCACCAGTAGCTGTGGGAGTAACTGAGTGTGTATCTAAAAGTATAGATATGTGTGTGTTGCAAGTATTTGACTGGTGTAAAAAGAAACAATGGCAAACTATGGGTTGATTCTCTAGCCATGGTATGCCCTCCATGCTGCACTGTACGAGTTCTTGGGCATTGAATAGGACTCCCTCTAGCCTAGTGAAGTGCAGCAATGTCTCTGGAGATTTGTACAGCCACCCACAGCTCCGTAGCATTGCAAAGGATCTCGGGTGCAAAAGGACCTCTCCATCACATCCCATAAATGCTTGACTGGGCTCATGTAGAGTGAATATGCAGACCACATTATTCTTTGGAACTCTCCAGAATGCTTCTTGAACCAAATCTGGACATCCCTGGCCAGTGTATTATCCTGCCGGAATTTTACATCATTGTTGGGTGGTGGAATACAACTTGTTTACAACTTCATGGGGAATGCACCACACACAAACTACCATCAGCCTAAAAAACTGGTGCCATGACTCATGAGACCCTGCCACATGATCCAGGCACTCTGGTGGGTCTTCTACTCCCATATCCCATGGAATCTAAAGAACGTTGCACTGACCTGTGTGCAATATAAGGATCCTCCTGCATTGAATATGTGTGTGATTTTCTGTTAGGGTCACTTGTGTGTTTGATACACAATTCTAGCCAGACACTGCTGGGCATTATTAGGTGGGTGGTAATGCCATCTGTGATGTAGTCCCAGTACACCCGTGACATGTCCCATTCATCCAGCAACCACTATCATGCCTCACTTGAACTCCAAAAACATCAATCTACATACTGCTGTCCCATGGCTTTTGTCATTTTAGTTTGGAAAACTTGAACTTTGAAAGAGGACTTGAAAAACAAAGCAATAATAATGCATTAAAGCAGCCAAATGTGTACATTATTAACATAGTAGTACACATATCAGCACATTTACTGCAAAAAGGTAACCTAAATGCAACATTGTGTTGATGAAGTAAATTAAACCTTAAGTATCCACCTTTCACAGGCAGTTACATGCTGTTTTTGGAAAACAGACAATATTTACACACAATAGTTCCAACTGAATTAAAGCCCAGTTTAAATACCAAATGAGACTTTCAGTGAATGTTTACTGCTCTGTTCAGTAAAAATGTACATGCTCATCCTGCATGCAGACTGATCAGCAGCGGGAGCCTGTTAATGACATTACTGACCCAAACATTGGGCTATAAAGGAAAATGAGAAGGAACTGGCTGTGCTCTTTCTTTGTTCACACAGTATTCAATTGTCAGAATATAAGTCCTGAGAAGGGATAATAGTGATATAAACATCCATTCATTTTCTGAACCGCTTATTCCTGAATAGGGTCACAGGTGAGCCGGTGCCCAGCCAGCAACTCTGAGCGCAAGGGCGGGAAACAACCCTAGACAGCTAATCCATCATAGGGCACACACATGCACACACTAAGGGCCACTTTAGAGTCACCAATTCACCTACCATGCATGTGTTTGGACTGTGGGGGAACCTGGAGGGAACCCACATGCAAACCAACATGCAAACTTCCCAAATCGCCCCACCCGGGGATCAAACCCAGGTCCTTCTTGCTGTGAGGCAACAGCACTACCCACTGCGCCGCCGTGATATAAACATAAATAACAAAAAATAATAAAGGAAATTCAGAATTTTTTGGACTATTGTAAAGTATATTTCAAGAATTTATTGTTATTAAAGTCCTTCTCAATATAATCATTCCAAATAATTTATCAAAGGCTTGCATTTTCAGCTGAAAACAAAAGCAAAGGAAAAAAATACCCCCAAAATAACACTTAACACCCCCCCCCCCCCCCCCCCAAAAAAAAAACCAAAAAAAACACACACACACACACACAGCCTAGGCTCTCCCAAATTACTAACATCTGGTATGTGTGTCTCCTTTAAATGCTTTTATTTTCTGGTGAATAAAAGTATATCAAACTACAAAAACATCCCCTTTGGGTTCTAAAGGTTAATGCATGTGTAGGAACTTGCAGTAAGCAGCCCAAACACTGCAGATGTGCACAGCCAAATCCCAGGTGTTGAATGCACAGTTCATTACAGCTCATAAAAGTGTTGTAACAGCTTACAAACAGGTCTATCATAAAAAGCCCATAATCAGCCCTTTATCCGCTCCCTCCACAGCCCATCCAGATGCAGAGCTTGCTTCCCATTCTAGAGTAATAAACTCACCATGTTCACCTCCGACACCATGTCGATACTGGAGATGTCGATGCTCATCCCGACGTCCACCGGAGGACCTGCAAAACGGACATGCAGCTTCAGGACCAGCGCAATGTTTCATCCATGCATCCACCCATGCATCTGTTATCACACGCGCGCGCTTTAACCCAGCGTTTACCTCCGAAGTCGGGCCTGAGCCTAATGTCGTAGCCTTTCAGCAGTTTGTCCACCGTGACTTTTACGTACGACATGTTGCTGGGCTCGTTCCCGCTGAGAGAGAGAGAGAGAGAGAGAGAGAGAGAGAGAGAGAGAGAGAGAGAGAGAGAGAGCAGGTGTTGTAGGTGAGTGCTGGCACTGCGCGTGCAGACAGACTGGGTTCTTCTTACCTGTGCGCCGCCGGGCTGCGGCCGAGCGCCACACACATCAACACCGGGAGACACGCGACCCCCGCGAGCCACCGCATCACTGCCGCCACAGCGCACAGTGGGACACACACTCTCCCTTACACGCACACACACTCGCTCAGAGAGAGGGAGAGACGTGGGAGTGAGAGAAAGAAAGAAACACTCCCGGAGCAAGAAACTTAGTCCTCCGCGGGTTCAGCCGCCACGCTGCCGCGCATGCGCGACGATGCGGCCCGGCGAAGCGCGCGAGACGGTCTGTATGAAAGCGGCGCGTACGAGACGCTGCGCTGCTTCCTGCCGGGTCCCTGGCTGCTCCTGCTGCTCCTGCTGCTGAGGAGGGAGAGGAGGAGGAGGAGGAGGAGGCGCGGAACTGTCGGAGGTGCTGCTTGTGGATTGTGTCAGAATCAGTATCAGTATTCCGGTCAGCTCTCCTCGCACCCCATACCCCAACCCCCCTCCCCCCCAACACACACACACGGCTCCGGATCCTCCACACACACACCCGCACGCGGAGTGGTGACGCGGCACCGGTGCGCGCGGCGCTCATGCGAAAACACAGGCACGCGCATGGCACGCGCACACAGCGCCAAACGCGCGCGCGGCTTCACGGCTTCCGCGCTTCAACGCGCGTCGCCTGTAAAAGCTCCGGTTCCCCCGCGCGACACATCGCCCACGCGCCAGTGGTTTATCAGTAAGGTCTAAAGTAGATCAGACAGAAGAAAAGACAGAAGATCAGACAGAACATCAGACAGTACATCAAACAGAAGAACAGACAATAGATAGGACAGAAGATCAGACAGTAGACCAGACAGCAGATCAGACAGAAAATCAGACTGAAGATCAGACAGTACATCAGACAGAAGAACAGACAATAGATAGGACAGAAGATCAGACAGTAGACCAGACAGTAGATCAGACATAAGATCAGATATAAGACCAGACAGTAGATCAGGCAGCAGATCAGACAGAAGATCAGACAGAAGATCAGACAGTAGACCAGACAGCATATCAGACAGAAGATCAGGCAGATCAGACAGAAGATCAGAGAGTGTAGTTAATTGGAGAAAGACTGAGAACAGACAGAACAACTCTTCCATCAGGTTTGAGAACAATTTCTCATTGTTCATCAGATGTAACAGATTAAATGATCAGACTGAACAGTTTATCTAACAGGAGTGTTAAAGAAATCTACTACACAGTTTGAAATAGATAAACAGTTTTCCAACAACACATCTCAGAACTGCATCTTACTGTCTCCACTCTTCTGGGAAAACTTTGGAAACACTGGATTTTGAAACAATGTTATGAGGATTTAATTCATGCAGCCATAAGAGCTTGTATCACTGTAGAAATTGAGCAGTTCCTGTAGGTTCCTCCAAGAAGTCAAAAGTAAGAACTTTTGGTTATGAAATATGGTTCCTCAAATAACCCATTTGACTTAAGTCTACGAGATGACATTTACGCTGCTACATCTGGATCCAGCTGTGAAGAACTTCTAGAAAACTGTTATAATGACAACGTCCTTAAAAAGTTTTGGAAGCTCCTCACTTTGAAACTGGAAGAACCTTTAAATAACATGTGCTTTAAAGAACATTCTAGAAATGGTTCTTTGAGGAACTCACTTTGAGGGAGAAAACCTTTGCATAAAGCTAAAGTTTATTTCAGCAAGATAAGTTCAAGTTCAGTCCAAACATCCTATCCTCCATGAATCTTAATTCAAACAGATTCTTTAAGGAACCAAGTCTCATCATGAGGAATTGATCTCTATTTATCACTGTTAAAAATATGAAATTCTTAAGGAACGTTGAGAGGTTCTTCAATTTAAAACCATGTAGGAACCTCTTAAGGTGCTTTAAGGAACCTTTGAGAAAGGAACCTTTGAACGTTTCTTGAAGCACCTTAAGATGTTCTGCCACAGTTTTAAAATACCTCCAGACCTTTCGGAACTCTTGTTCTCCATTTATATAAGTTGTCAGCATTGGAGTTCTTGACATCTTGGAGAACATTACAACCCTGTTCCTGACAGTCCTGATGATCTGTGGTGTTCACTTGTACTTAGACAAAGCATGTTTGAATTTTCTGAATCATTTGATGGATGATGGGCCTCAATCAATTGACTGGTATCTGCTGGACAGTGCAGCAGCCTGTCAATATGAAATAGGTTATAGGGAATTTTACTGGCTTTCCAGTGAGGTGGAAAATGACTTCTAACCTAGGGCTCTATTGGTTTCTTTCATTTCCCTGGGGAAGGTTAACTGTCAGCACTCTTCATGAGTGGAACTGTAGAGCTAGATAATATCTTTTAAATTTGTTTGTGCTATCCTTTATAAACTGTTTCATAAACTATATGAATCTATATCTCTACTCTTCTAGGAAAAGATAGACTTTACATTAGATGTTGAATGACATCTCTCAGTATTTGCAATATTTGACTGCAGACAATTATTGAGTTCAGGTACTGGATGGTTGGATGATTTTTTTGCTCCAAAAATAACACTCCAACACATTCCAAATGTAATATGAAAGAAATCCAAAAGAATATGCTTTTCTCTATATAATATTTCAAGATTCTTCAGAGACCTTTCTGACTTGTTTCTAGTCATTGGTGATTCTTTCCACCCAGAGGAACGCTGTTCCACAGTTCCACAGCCTGCTGCGGGGGGAACTTTATTTCTGTATATGGATCAGAGAGACTATGGCCAATCACTGTCCAATCTATTAGACAATGCTACCCAGTTGTCCCACCTTGTAGACATAAAGCCAGAATCAGAAGCTTATCTGCTGTTGCACAGTGTATACTGGTCATCCTGTAGTCCTTCATCAGTGGAGGCTGTTGGCTGGATATTTCTGGTTGGTGAGTTATTCACTGTCCAGCTTAGACACTAAGGTGCATTGCTGGGGCTCATCCACTCTTACCAGCAAAACACACACTAACACACCACCATTATCACATCAGTGTCAATGCAATGATGTGCAATGAGGAGAATGATCCATCATCCAAAAATACATGCTCTGTGGTGGTCCTGTTTGGTCCTGACCAATAAAGAACAGGGTGAAAAAGGGGGTAATAAATTATGCAGGGAAACAGATTAACTGCAGTCTGCAATTATAGAACTACATATTGCTCTTATATGGTAAGTTGAGCTGATTAAATGGACAGCGGATGTAGAAACAAGGAGTTTGTGTTAATGTTATGGCTGATCAGTGTATGGTGTGCTTTGACTAGTGTAGTTGAACCAATGGTTTTCAAGGGTTTCAATCACTGGAAAATTCAGTAACACATTATCACTGTTTATACTTCAGTTTTAAGAGATTATACAAATGTGGTTTTTTTTTTACACTTGTAGGGTGCCATCATCTGGTACATCCAGAAACCTAAGTTTGAGAACATCCTAAAACACAGTTACATTTGTTTCTGCTACTCCACTTATCACAGTTAGTTCTGGAAGGGTTTGTTCAACCTTAAAGATTTTACAGAGGGTGAATAGAAATAGCTCATTTATTTTCACACATTCAGACTTGCTCAGTTTCATTGTGTTGTCAAGGTCAACCTTTCTTGGCCAGCCTTTGTCTCGCTCCATGGGTCAATCACATCTTACTGAAGAAGCTGCACTCAAGCTGTGAGGCGCACAGTGGAGTTCATCACAGTGCCACTGTCTCACCCCAGTGGAACCTCACAGGCACTCGGATGTGGAGTGATTGATTTCTTCTGCAGTTAAAGACACAAAGGTACAGATGTAGGTCAGCATTACACAGACTGTACTGCAACTGCAACCAGTGTAGATTTGTAAAAGACAGTGGTGTAAAATTGTATTCTCTCTAGTAGATATCTGATGATATAAACACAAAGGCATAGGTAGGAGATTAGGATTTGGCTTGCAGCCCTACAGTTGTACAAGCCTATCTGTCCATCTGCCATCATGGTGTGATGTTTTTAGGTCAGATATTTCAATATGACTGACAGACAGTCAAGCAAGACACTTGCACAGAGACTGTATATTGTAATAATGTGGTTTCATCTCAAGGGGGCTCTTCAGTCAAAGAAATAAACTGACCTCCTATAAATGCACACAGTACATCCAGTAGCAAACTAGAACTATCTCACTGTGTATTTGACCTGAAATTGTGTTACTGTTAATTACTCTGAATAGAGGATAGGATTCAAATACTGCCAAACTGGTCAGAGAAAAATAATAAACTGCCAAATCTAATTGCTTTTGTTTGTTATATTAAACAAAATGAACGGTTTAAACAAACATCTAACACTGTGAAGCAGAAATATGTTCTGCCCAATAACCATACAGATATTTTTCCAGGCTGACCCTGAAGAATGTTTTCTGAAGACTTTCAAAGTATTTCTGTATTTTAAAACATTATATATTTAAAATGTAAAAAAAGGTACCCCAAAAGGATATGTGACATTTGCAAAAACATATTTCACATATTTAATTCTTTAAATTCTTTATATTCTTCATATTATAATTCACAAGGAGCTCCTGCACAATGATGGTGCTGTTTTGACAAATACACAAGACAAGTCAGTCTGAGTTGTAATTAAATACAAACTGAGGATACAGAATCACTACAGCTGCATATTTGTGTTATAAGGATTCTAAAAAAGTAATTTATGCATGGAAACTCAAGGTATTTCACATTCTACTATGGTTATGGTTATGGTCAGGCTTAGGGTAAGAGTATGGTTTGGTTATGGTTGATGTTAGGGTTGGGGTAAGGATTAGGTTATGGTTAAGGTTAGGGTAAGGGTTAAGTTAAGTTGAGGTTAAAGGTTAACATTAGAGTCATGTATGTTAGGATTAGGTTAAATTTAGGTTTGAGGTGTGGGTTCAGGTGATGAAAATACACTGGTTGTTTTGTAACATTTCTGTTGAAATTGCTTGATTTCTTCATGTCTGTCTTGCAAAGCATCCATATATGCAAGGGTCACTATATTTAAGTACACATTGTACAAATTTCTCTTGAGATCAGCATGAATGTGACACATTTGTAAAACAATTTACAGTTAGAACTTGTTAGGCTAAAGTACAGCGTCCACACAGCAGGGTTAGTTTTAACATGGTGTAACAAATGAGCCTGCCCAGAGGAATAATGCGAGAATTCCTGATTAGCCATAGCATTAAAACCACTTGCTGAATATTGTGTGGCCCCCTTGTGACACCAACAGAGTTCAGACCCAGTGATGTACCTATGCCAAAGAAACTGTTGTGTACAAATGATCCAAATGGGCTAGCACATCATGAACCTTGGTCAGTCATGACCCTGTTGCTAATTCACAGATTATCCTTCCTAAAATGACTTTGGGTACAGACCACTGCATACTGGGAACACCCCATAAGACCATCCTGACCATCCTGATCCATAGTGACCTGGTCGTTTACCCCTCACAATTTGAAAGTATCTCAGATCCTTACGTATGCTCATCCTTCCTGCTTCCAATATATCACATCTCTTGTCACTTTCAGCTGCAAAGCTGATAAACTGCAGGTCAAATTTACATTTTCATCTGTGGAATCAATGTACAAGATGTTGAAAAATCTCCTTCTTGCTCAAATAATGTAAATAATATTTATTAAAATCCATGCTGTTAGATTCTACAGCTCTCCACTAGTTTTGTCTCTTACAAAGCTCTGTTGAGATCGGTGTTATAACCACAAATGAGTGTCATTGCCAAGAACACCGTAGGCATCCATCTACTCATGTTACTGTCAAAATAGATGGATGTCATCTGCTAGGCCAAACGAAAAATGTTTGGAGGCCACAGTTAGAACAGTCTTGATTTAGGACAGCATCTGCACAGTGTTGTTATCACCATGATTTGATGTATTTTTGCCCATCTCTAGCTCCAACCCATAAATATCAGTAACTGCAATGGCAAGCAAGCTGTCTTGTCTTCTGGCACTTTTTGAGACCTCCAGAAAGAGTATTGCACAGTTATGATTCTGAACAGTTTTCAAAGCAGCCAATGTAATATCCATCCCAAGGTTGCTGAAGAATTTGACATGTATAGATTTAGAAAGGCTTTTTATATAGTTGTTGAACAAAGAGACTGCTTGAGAGATGTTTAGCACACAAAGCACAGAAGCAGAACAAAAAATCTAATTCAATAAATCTTGGACAGCCAATAGTGTTATGAATGCTTGATGACAGACAAAGTCTATTTATATCTGTAATTACTACACAAAGTAGGAGAAGCTGTCATACATACTTCAGTGTCTCTCCTCTAACCATCTAAAATAAACCTCAATATAAACTCAGTTTTTGCTGTTTACTTTGTTCTTATTCATTTTATTCAAATTACTCTACTATTATTACAGCCAGTCTTTAACCTCTGTACTTTTTTAGTCATTAATCCTTACCTTTACCTTCATTTGCTCAGGCATCTGTATTTTCCTTTTTCTTATTTCCTTACAGACATTTCAACTTCTTCAGTTTTCCAGAGAGCTTTATTAAGCACATTTAAGATGAGTTGGCATGGCATTTGCAGTACAGGAGCAATCATCAAACATCAGGACCTGACCTCACTAATGATAATAAAGTATTTGGACAGCAACACAATTTATTTAATGCTGCCTCTGTGATCAATTCCAGTGGCTTTGGAAGGGAGAAATCAAGGTGTGATCAAAGGATAGGCTTTCTACTTCAATCAAATGAATTTGCATTAACAAAAAAAACCAAAAAAAAAAAAAAAAACCCTGAATCTAACGGTTAACATTGCAGTAAATATTTTGGAATTAATGCTTCTATTTTCACAGGCTCAAAAGTAATGTACAATTGACAAAGTGTACAATTGACTGAGTGACTGTGGCCTGTTTCCATGTTATGATTATGGCTTTTCATGAGAAATCTCAATATGCAGTCCAATGCAGGTCAGTTAGACATAATTGGGCTAAAAAGACACTCTCCAATTAGAGAAATAGCAAAAACCTTAGAAGTGTCCACATCAGCAATTTAGCATATTTTTAAAACGAAAGAATGTACTGGGAACTCCACAATGCCAAAGGTCCACTGAGGACAACAAAAAGTAAATGAGAGCAGAATTTTACATAATTGTTTGAGCCAATGGTTTTCAGCAAAAAAGCATCTAGTCATGAATGCCCTTGAGGTGAAGAGATGGCTTCTTGAAGGCATATACAGAGCAATGGTTATAGTCATGATCAGAGTCTGTATTAGGCTTTGATAGAAAACATCTAAAAGAGCCTGTCCAGTTGTGGAGCAGATTTTTTTGGACAAATGAAAACCAAGATTATTGTTTACCATAATAATGAAGGGAGAAGATGATGGAAATGGAAAATAAGGGCTCATGATCCAAAGCATATATTATCTGTTAATCATGGTGGTGGTAGTGTTATGGCATGGACATGCCGGCCTGCTAGTGAAATTGGCTCACTTGGGATTTGTTGATGGAACTGCTGATTCTACTGTGTGTAAAGTTATGCTTTCTGTATAGATTCTGTCCAGTGCTGAAAAACTGATCACAGCATGAACAGTAGTTTAATGCAATATATTTTGTTAAACCTCTAAAGTTAAAGCTGAAAGTCTGCAATCCAAATGCATCTTGATTGCTTCAATTCAAATCCATTTAGGTATTGTACAAAAGAAAATAACCAAATTGTGTTCATGTCTAAATACCTAAGAGAGAGATTAAAATAATAGTTCAATATCTGTGGGTCATACACACAACTCAGCAATCAACAACACTGATAAAAGAAGTTATTTTATTGGTAACAAAATGTTTTTTTTATCAATATGTCTAATTGCTAAGAAATTTTGCAAATGATGCCATTATGTGAATACACAAAGGTCGGATGCAAAGGTTTATTCTACCTAGGGACAGAGAGAGAGATAGATAGATAGAGAGATAGATAGATAGAGAGAGAGAGAGAGAGAGAGAGAGAGAGTAAGTGACTGAGTGTTATCATTTTCTTGCTTCCTCATGAAATCCCTTCAATCATTTTGTATTGTTTTTTTTCTACCATGGCATCTGTTATTGCCCTTTGTACACCCACACACACCAGGAGATTGATTGAGACCTTTTATATTCTTCTCATTAACCACACATGCATGCCCAAGCACACACACACACACACACACACACACACACACACACACACACACACACACACACACACACACACACACACACCATGCAGACTGATGCAGTGTACCTTAATTTACAATAAATATCCAGCATGGATCAGAGAGGTAGCAGAAGGATTCTGGTCTTGTGGAAGCTTGTCTGCTGATTCAGTTGGATAAAACTCCATTCTAAGCTCTCGACCTCTTGTTCAATCACACAGCTCTTCATGCAGCATGCAAAGCCCCCTCAGCACTAAAGGACAGACGAGGGCACCCTGGGGTCGAGAGATTGGGCTGCTGTCCATAGTGCTGAGACTGCTTCTTGTATGCCAAGCCAACATTGTGGGGCTGATGGGCTGGATTATGGGAGAGAGACAAATCCAGTGAACATATCTGGCCATCACGAGTTGCTATGACAACCATTTGATGATCTTCTGAGCTGTCTGACCCTATTTCCAAGGGAGCAATTATCACACACAGACCAAAAACCTGGCTAAGTAGCAGATGACATAGACAAACTGCACATCACTACCAAAAATGACAGAAGCCAAATTCACAGCTGTACTTTCAGTGACGGTCCTCTGGCTGTGCATTTTGTTTTGACCAGAACAGATCACTTTTTAAAACCCATAACAACATATTTAAGCAACATGCCAATGTGCACTGAACCCTTCAATGAGGTTAATTAGTAAATCAGGCTGTTAGTCAGGATTAATCACTCACTGCCCATTAACAAACAGCTCATGTGTCACTCCTTCACACTCTTCCTTTGACAATTACCCAAATCCACTGAAGTCTACAGAGAAGACCAGCAGAAAAAGATACAACAGCAGCAGTGAACTCCTCAATTGCTCCTGAGGTTAATGCTTTGTCACATGGGACCACTGCCATATTGACTGCCTGGAGGAGCTCCAGGAGGATGAAATGTAGAGGACATGTCTTAGAGAAAGAACAATGAAAACTCTACAATAGAGCCAAGAAGCTCATTTTCAGGTAAAGGGAAATATTTAGGTTAGACTGCTGTGCCAAATTAATTAGGTCTGCTTTTTACAATTGTTTTATCACTATGATAAACAATGTGCTGAACTTGTGGGGAAGTGTGACTTTTCTTAACAAGGTATCTTGAGAATGCTGCAGTCAGCATTTTTTACTTTCCAGAGAAGGATCTGGCTTATTAAAGAAGAACATTAGACATTCTATTTTAGATCATCACCTTGATGGCTAATTAGAGATGGGAAATATGCCCTGAAGAGTCTGATGGCTAGATAGACCTGATGGCTAGATTGACATGTGGTTTAAGTACACATACACACACACACACACACACACACACACACACACACACACACACACACACACACACACACACATACACACAGTGTTGCAGTGGATGCAGGGTTTAGACAAAACAGATGGAAACCGCCTTCTCTAGAGGTTCTCAGGACAGAGAGAGAGATGCTGTCACATAAGGAACATTTTCTGTAGCTTGTTCTGTGCTGTTCTTCAGATGTCCACTAAAAAGAGAAAGAGAAATCCTCAGAGGAGTCCATATGGAGATTCAGACATGGACACAGAGGCAAAGCTAATGTATTCATAAATGTATACAGGTGCAAGCAAACATTTGGGCACCCCTAGTCAAAATAACTGTGACTGTGAACATTTAAGCAAGTTGAAGATGAAATGATCTCCAAAAGGCAAGAAAACACACTTCTCAGCATTTTAAGCAATAATTCTTTATTATTTTATACAATTATTTTGTTTTGTAAAACTTCAGAATGAAAAAATAAAGGAAAAGTATGGAAACTGTGGGAGATTTGAGAGCCTTTGACCAAGGCCCCAGACCTTGATTTGCCAGTTAGGGTTATGGTGTGTTCCCAGACATGGTTAGGAAAGGCAAGGTGATGAAACATTCAAAGCTTTATAAATACTGGGACTCCTCTAACCTTTTCCCAAAAAACAGCAGCCACGGGTTCTTCTAAGTAGCTGCCGAGCACTCTAAAAATGAAAATGACAGACCTGAAGCCCATAAACAGGAGAAGGCTATAAGAAGATAACAAAGTGTTTTCAGTGTTGCCATTTTCTCAGTTTGAAATGTAATTAAGAAATGGCAGTTAACAGGAATAGTGCAGGCCAAGATAAGGTCTGGAAGACCAAGACAATTTTCAAAGACAGCTGCTTGTAGGATTGCTTGAAAGGCAAATCAGAAACCTTTTGTAGTTGTGGTACATTGTTCTGCTGTTCAGTGACACCTGCACAAATTGTGCCTTCATGGAAGAGTCCTTACCACATAATTCAGCATCAGACATTTGCAAAGGAACATATAATTGTAATTTACCTATGTGATTAATAAAGTAATTCTGATTCTGATTCTGATGTAAACAAACCTGATGCATTGTGGAAACAAGTTCTGTGGAATGATGAGGTTAAAATAAAAGGCTTTAGCCCACAATGAGCACAATTTCATTTAAAGAACACCTCTCCAAACCATTAAGCATGGGGTGGGTCATTCATGTTTTGGAGCATGCATTCTTTAGCATGCCTACATGCATATGTAAGTGCTATACAAAGAACAAAATAAAAATTACACACCATATAAATCAATTAAGGACAGTGCAGCTAAATGTAAAAAAAGCCTCCAACTGTGGTATCCCAGGTGGTTGGTATGGTATTGTGTGGTGGTTGCTACTGAGTTATTTGGTGGTTGCTAGGTAGATGACATCAGGGCTGGACTGGCAGCATAATTTTTAAAGACTACACAAAAGATCACTTGACATGGTGTTTGTGGTTGGTTGGGACTTATTAGGGTATTTGTGTCGTGCCAACATATGAAGACTGCACAAACGTTTGCCCTCATTTTACTCCTGTGAGAGAATTTCCATAAAATATCTGTCTGCAATGCAAAAACTGTCAAAAAAGCTACTTATGTGCACAAACAGACTGAACATCTGGTCCAGGTTAAAACATTTGCATAAGCATTGTGAATGTGCTGTAGCTGTTTAATTGGTTTTTTTTTTTGGAACATCCAGGTAAGTGACCACAGCTGTACCGTAATGTACAACCCTGCTGGAAATAAAACCATGGATGAGTTTCTGTAGGTCTTGTTGAGATACTCTCCACAGTCTTATTAAGAACCAAGTTCAATTGACAAGCATGTGATAATACTCATGTTATTATGCAGGTACAATTTTTGCAGTTTTTGACATAATGTGAATTTGGCAGTTTGTCTTTAAATTATGTTAAATTTTGTCTTACACCAGAAATTTTTAACTTTGCTGTTTTGGAGATTTACAGCATCCACAGTGGATCCAGAGCCTACCAAAGCATCAATACCCCCAGGACAGAACCCCCTATTAAAATATTAGACAAGGTTACTTAGCTCAAAACACGCAAAAAACCCCAAAATACACTAAATGAACAGGAGTAATGGGAGACCAGACCTTTTATTAAAAGAGTATGGAAAAGGGTATGAATAAGAGTTTATCCTGCTTTTGTTGGCATAGTTAAGAGTAACTTACTACATGGAAGGCTTTTTGTCTAGATTTGGGGGAATTGCAGTGAGGATTTGATTGCATTCACCAACAAAAGCATTAGTGTAGTCAGGTCAGGTTGGATGATCACCACCCCACCTCATCCCCAACTCCCCATTTAATCCCAAAAGAATTGGATGGAGCACCATAATTCCAGAGAACACCTGGCCTAGTACCAACTGGTCCTATTCTGTTGGGAAAGTTGTATGTGCATTTGCACATCTGTGCCTGTGCCTGGCATTATGCATTAAGATAATATTACCAATAGAGTTATATTCTATTGGTAATACTGCTCTACAAGGACTAGACTGTGTGTACATTTGCACATCTGTGTTAGCAATGGGTGCAATTTACACTTAAAGTAGCTCAATGCATTCATTAGAAGTGACATAGTGTAGCTTATGATATTCAAAATTATGAGATCAATTTTTACCCAGTGGTCTCTGTTTACATTTCTAATGTACCAGAATTAAAGTAAAACCACTTCTAACCTTAGCTTCATGCATGATACTCTATAGTAAGCCACCTTCCTTCTACTGTTAGCTGCTTACACCATCACACACCAAAAGCCAAACCAGTAAATTACAGCAAAGTTACATGCTGAGTTATTTATGCATAAAGGTCCACTTTCTTAAATTGTCAGAGCAGGAAGCTATGATAGGACTACAGCACCATCTGCCACTTAAGCCACTGGTATTATCAGAGTCCTGAAATCAGTGGTTTAACCATCGAGCACACCATTTACATCATACATGTACTTGTACAACTGTGTTTTTGGTTGTTCAAACTAACTCATGTAACATGATTCTGATTGGAGAAAGAGATGTGTAAGAGTCCTTTGATTTGAGGACAGATGTGTTTGAATGAAGTACATTGAATTAATATTAAATATTAATATTAAAATATAACAACATGAATGCAGACAAATATAATGGAGTAAAAGTGCATTTTTACCTCAAGTAAGAGTACACTATAAGTAAGGGTAAAAAGCTCTTCAAAAACAACTAAAAGGTACCATTTGCTCAAAAATGTTCCTTTAAATGTAAAGGCTCCAAAGTAAATGTGGTGCTATACTAGCCACCATAGCCAACCATGACCATGGAGTAGACCAGTTGAAAATAAATAAATAAATGAATGAATTTTAAAAATAGATTTGTTGGAGCAATGCAATAGAAAGCACCACCAACAGATTATTCCCTAAAATACCAGTTTGTATTTAAAAATGTAATTTAATTAAGTTTAATTTCTATGTCTGTAGCACACTGTCATGTTTGATGCCACCATTTGTAATTAGTTAAAGAACAGAAAATTTGTTGACTTAAAGCTCAATATGCCTACAATAGAAGCCAACAGTGGGTTTAAATCCTGCATGTGTCCTTTTATTCTTACTATGTCCAATTATATTAATCGTAGAAAACAAATACGCACAGAGATCAGGCTATGAAACATTGTGTATTCCATTAAATAATCATCCTCTGAAATGTTTTATGAGGAGCTATGAGTGGTGAATGAACTACTTCTGTGGCATCACTGCAAAGAACCCTCCTGCACCTCTATTTGTAAGAGTGTGATGTGAAGTCTCACACACACAGATAATGCACTTATTGAGAGGAAGAGACAAATAGCACATGAATAAGAAATAACAAATTGGAGCAGCTGTGCCAGTTTCAGACCCAATCTCTGGGAGAGGCTGGACACACATGTAGGCACAGGTCAGTGACTAAGGACAGTGCATGCATGTGTATTAAATGACTGGGTAGATGCATATCTGTATGTGTGTGTGTGTGTGTGTGTGTGTGTGTGTGTGTGTGTAGGGGGGGTGGGGGGGCGCCTAAGGGAGTATGAGAAGTGTTTTGCCCAGCTAGAAAGACAGATGGGGCACAGTCTGCCCAGGCCAGAGGGGCTAAGAGAAATCCCTGAACAGACCCTGAATTGCCCCTCTGCCCTTTATGGCACACAAACTCTCTCTCTCTCTCTCTCTCTCTCTCTCTCTCTCTCTCTTTCAGGATACACTGGCTGTGCATTACCTGTAAAAGGCTGCTGAACTCTGCATTTAATTAGAAGTTACTATATTTTTATATTTCCCATTTCACCTGTGCACTGCCCTGGCTCTGCCTCCTGAGTCCTCTCAGAAATGAACAGAACAGAAGAGACATGAGTTCACACACTGTATATATCAAAGACAGTTTAGCTGTCAATGCTGCAATATGTACAAGATATATGCTTTTCCTCTCTCTCTCTCTTTCTCTCTCTCTCTCTATCTCTCTCTCTCTCTCTCTCTCTCTCTCTCTCTCTCACTCTCTCTCTCTGCACTAAAGAATAGTGGGTTGTATCTGGGTCTTGATTGTAATTATACACTCGGGCTGTGATTACCTGTAAAAGGTTGCTGAGCTTTTGTATTGATAACCAAATTGTACAACTTGGGTATAAGGGTTTAATCCAGCTGATTAATCACATACATAAATCTAAATATAATTAATGTAATTAACAATAATACAAAAAATGTAGAAAAAAATATTCTTCTGTATATTATTCATTATACATTTTCAAATTTTCATTTTTGCCAAAAATACTGAATTACAAATGTAGTGTTTATATTGAAGGATATTATTGAATATGACATACAAAAGGATATTTCAAACTTCCAAACCAGTATTTTATGCTCTGAATTACTCAATGTCATCACACTGCAAAACATTAATTTGCCACAAAGTTCTGGACAGCAGTCCAGCTTTGCAGCTAAACTGGCACTGCAAAAGGTCTTAAAAGGTTGCGAGAGTTGGCGTCTCCTGTGTATGCAGTAAAACTGTTAATATCTTTCTAATTACTGCAGTTGTTTGTCTTCTGGTGACTACATAATGAGCACATTCTGTCCATCTGTTCAACTTCTTCACTCTGTTTTTATGGAGGGTGAGCGATTTCTCATTCCTGCCCACTTTCTGAGAGCATTTCAGTGTGCTCTGAATGGCAGCAGTGAGGCAAGAAGTGATTAAAGTGTAAAAGTGATTAAAATATAAGTATAGAATGTCTGATCGAGTTGTGTCTCTCTCCATCTCTCTCGTCTTCTTCTCTTTCGAAGAAGGGCTGTGGTTTTTCTGCTAAAGTCTTTAGCAGTCTTCCACTTCTTTCTCCATCATGCCATTATTTATTCAGGCTGATAGATTCTGAACAGCCTGCCACAAATGGGCCCCCATTTCTATCTATAGACCTGACTCTGTTCATCCATCTACAGAAACCACACATATGCACACACACACACACACACACACACACACACACACACACACACACACACACACACACACACTTTAAGAGCTTTTTATGGTGAAGATAAAATTGGTTACATCTACATCTATTCCAGAAAATGTAAAAAGTCCAGTGCTGAATATTCAGTGCAGTAAATTATAAAGCCTTTAGTAAACAAGGTACTATATGTCTCCTGGAAGCTCTGGTACAATTTGTTGTGTTTTGCACAAGTTGTTTACTCCTAGACACATGTCTTCGGATGCAGTAGTGAATTTGAGTCTGCCATGCCTCTTTCTGTACATTGTAAATAGTACAAGATCATTGAAGAACTTTTGAAGGTTCTTCAAGTTTGAAACTGGGGAGGAACCAGTGCATAATTCTTCAATGAGCCAAGAAACCCTTGTCTTTTAACTGAAGGTTCCTTGAAGCACATTCAGAGGTTCCTCAACAATTTCAAATTGAATACATGCACAGTCAATACATATAAGCTGAATAAAATACGAAGTTTTTAAAGATCTTGTATTTATTACAATGAGACTTTACAAAAGACCTAATCTACATTGTACATGTATTGAACATCACACATTTTATTTTGTTATTTTATTTATTTGCAAGCTGCACCTTCAGGGGTTATAATGATCTATCTTGATAAGTGTTCCTTGATAAGTGTCTTTTCTAGACATAATGATGGAATTTGAAAAAGGTGGTTGCAGCATGCAAACCCAAGAATATATGTCAAATGGACTGGAAGCCATTACCCATAAGCTAATGGTTAAGACTGCAGGAAGCTGTCAGAAGCTGGTGTCCAGCAATGTATCATGTTTGCAGCAGCAAAATGGTGCTTACTAAGTACTAATCACACTTGTTATAAAGGGGTTAAATATGTAAAATATTGCAATTGCATCTTTCATTTTTTAACACGAAAAAACATGTCAATTTAATAAATATCAGCATGGCATCATATGTTTCAGTAGCTTACATCCACTATCAACACTGACAGGAAGACAGAGAAACTAACAAGCATAGACATTAGATACACAGGCAGTTACAGTGCATAGCGCAATTAAAATGGATGAGCAATGTTGACATTAATTCTTTTAACCATGACAGAACAGCACAATTTTTTGCATCAATTGACATCTGTTTTTTTTTTATCTGACTGTCTAAAATGTCTTCAGAGATCAATGCAGAGATCAATGTTATGAGGTTATGCAGTTCTGGTTTGACATCAACAGTATTTAGATTTGCATTTGCCTTTGCTCTTTCTTAATTTTCTTTCTTCATTCTCTTTTATGCAGCAGTGTTCAATCCATCACTGCTTTCTTCCCTCAGAGAGGAAAAGTCTGATTAAACAGACAGTGCCAACAGCAGGGAAATGAAAACTGTATATAATACCAGATACGCTAGGAGGCATTCACGATCCTGTATTAACATCAAACTGTCTGCATGTGTGTATTCTTCTACTTTCCTTCTGCAAGGGGTTTAACTGTCCACATCACAAAAGCATACTCTTCTGTTACCAAGGCAACCAAGGGGTTGCTCTCTATCGGTCCTGAATCATTGTGACATCACACTCAGGTCACTGCGGTAATGTCCCCAAGAATGTCATATGGTCACAACATTTGTCAGATGTGGACTTGTTGTCATCATATCTGCTGCTTTGGCCTTAAAAGCACCATCATAGATTTAGTATTTTGCTTCTGCTGATTCTGAAATGAAATGTAGCAAATACAACTATACTGCTACTATGGTATTTCAGATTTTGGCCACACAAAAATGTTTATATTTCTTAGTTCTGAATCTCAGTATGGTCAACAAATCATATTGACTAGAACTGACATTACTAAATTGATCTGCAGCTGAAACTGACCAGCAGGTTAAAACTTTTTTGATAGTGAAGTACTGTACCTGTGCTGGGATTTGAACTGATGATTTCACTTGATGAGTAGGCAGTTAGAGAGTTTTCAAACTAGAACTTTATTCTGGCCTCAGGGGTCTTTGCTCTGTATTTTAGTACATTTGGTCAAGTGTGAAAGCTGTTTTAAAGCCCAGGAGCAGTCCAGAGATCCGATCTCAGGTCCTTCTGAAATCAGTGGACTGGGGTTCACTTCAAACAGATTGTGATTTGCTCCATTGCAAGTTTGTGTTACATGATTGAATCATTTTGTCATGTAACTACATCAACCTGCATCAATAAAAAGTTTCAGTTTGCAGTTGTCCCTGCAGGGTGAAATGGCATCTTTGTAGAAAGCAGGCTTGAGTGTTTGTATCCAAGAATTGCTCAATCGATCCATGGTTCAAATGGAATAAGAAGCCACTCCCCAAACAAGCCCACAATCAGTCCTGGGTGCGAACTTGTGGTTTTAGGACAAGTGTGTAAATGCAATTACAGTGTTGTGCCCTTAGCTCTAGAGTGGTGTCTAACTGTTTGCTTGTCAATTGACAGAATTTCTTGAATTTGAATCCTATTAATACCACAGTCCTCCATTGTTCTGGAGTATGAGAACAAGAAGGTTTACTCTATGTGATAAGTCCTAACCTGCAAATGAGAATAAACAGTAAACAAATTGAGGGAAGAGACATACACAAAAAGAATACAATATATTTCAATTACAGCATATTTACTGTTATATGTATATTTAGATTTATATAAATTTATGGTATATAAATTTATGATATATATTTATATTAAGATAACTCATTGATTAAATATTCATTAATCAATTAATTCCTTGTCATCCCTTTTGCAGCTCCTAAGAACCTGCTCTTTAGTACCTTTTAAAGCAGTTTCATGATGGTACCATATATGCTGAAATCTGCTTGCGTATTTCAGAAATTACAAGCATTTTACATTCAGATAAATACATTTCTCAGGTTAAGGCAGAGACTGTAACAAGATGTTTTGGCATGAAAGAGTGTTTATGTTTAGCCTGTTGACTCCTGTTTATTGGAAGCATGTCTGCAGGGCCTGCTCTGGTCAAAGTCTAAGCCCTACTACACACAACTGCCCACATCTAAGAGTCATCACAAATAAAGGACATGAATAGAGCTCTTCAGACATTTTACACAGGCCATTCTGAGCATGTAGACATGCTCTCAGTAGAAGTATTTATAGGATTGTCTGGAGAGAGGCTTTCTTTACTATCACTTTTCCAATCTGCTCCAGGGTTCTGCTTAGTTAAACACAAGAAGGGAATTTAAACTGCAGTGGAAAGGGAGGAGAGATTGTTGCTAGGCAATGTTTGTCACTTTTAATGACACTTTTACACTTGATGCCACATTGTGCTGGTGACAAGTCAGTCATGAACTACAGTATTAACATAAAAGAATTGGAAGGAGAGAGAGAGAGAGAGAGTGTGTGTGTGTGAGAGAGAGAGAGAGAGAGAGAGAGAGAGAGAGAGAGAGACAGAGAGAGAGAGAGAGAGAGGGGGAGAAAGAGATGCGCAAATCAAATCGGAATGGGCAAGACCAAAATATGAAAAAAGAAGTCAAAATATGAGACACAGTAATGGAAAATGTTTTTTTGAATAAATGATGACGTATCAAAAGTCAAAAGATGTACTGGTTAAAACAGCAGCAGCACCAGTGACAAAAGCAGGAAGAAAGTGGAATCCAAGAGAGCAAAGGCATTGGAACACAGGAATGTGATGGAGGAAGTACGATGTAAAACTGCAGCCTCACAAGGGAAACAGTAGATGAGGTGGGAGAATGTAAAGAAGCAAAGAATCTCTTGACAAGAGTTATGGGCATTGGATGCAAGTCAAATTTCTGGAGCTACTTATGATGTCCTCCCAACTCTGCTAAACCTTGGCCAGTGGATAAGTGAAGATGCATGTTGTAAATTGTGATTCACTCCATTACAAGTTTGTGTTACATGATTGAATTATTTTGTCATGTGACTACAACCTGCATCAATAAAAATGTTCTCTTCCAAGAACGTCTCCAGTTTGCAGTTGTCCCTGTGGGGTAAAATGGCATGTTTGCTGAAAGCGCTGTATTTTCAGGCTTGAGTGTTTGTATCCAAGGACCATAATGAAAAGTGATAAATGGATGAACCCAGGCCCTACAAGAAAACCGAAGTTCAAAATTGCTCAATCAATCCGTGGTTGGAACAAATTTTTTATCGGCATGTTAGTTAGCTTGTCACTACACATGGAGGCATAATCGGGTACTTCAGTAGATGCATTTAATTAGAAGTTAATAATATGCCCACTGTTAATGGCAGTAGGTTAATTAGATTTGTGTGTGAGTGGCAGTGTGGACAAAGCGTGTCCATATTCATTGAGTCTGTGTCGTCATCTGCAGGTCAAAGAATGTCCTGCCTGTATACTCTGTTCGGTATGATTCCTGTTTTTTTCCTGACAGATGATCTGCAGCCAACCTGTTCCAGCTCTGTAAAGCCTGGCTGCTGTGTCTGTTAACTTAGCTGCTCCAAGTCTGCTAAGGCTGACTTTGCAGTTTCAATGCACTAACCCTGCTGAGACATTGTGACACCTGCTTCAAGCCTATGAAACCTAGCTGCTGTGTCAATAAGCATTGCAGTTCCAACCCTGCTGAGGAACTGCACTAACCCTGCTGCTAGTATTGCCACTGTTAACACTGAGTTGACTGGACTGGGATGAGCTTTGTTCTGTACTTTTGTGGTTAAATATAGTGACAGAGTGTTTCATATGAGATAAACCTGCTGCTCTCTCTCAGTCTGTCCACAACAGAAACAGAGAAAGAGCATCTGACTGGTCATGAAACTGTTCTCTCTAACAATTAAAATTGCCTGCTCTGCCTGAAGGGTGGATGAAAGTGACAAGTGGATTGAAGAGGTGAGAGGTGTTTAGAGCAAAATTACAATTTTTAATTTAGAATTACAAAAATACACAGGGGTATGTGGACAAAGATGACCAATGGCTGGAATGAGTGATGAAGAGGGTGTGCACAATCATATCCTCCCTGTTTGACACCAGGTTTCCACAGAAATTGCTCCTCAGTCCATCATAACCAGCTAGTTACCAACAATCACTCAATCCAGCTGTTTAGTCTTCCTGCACTACTTAGTGCTGACTTCCATATTAGTGCCTAATAGGGCTGCTCTGATGATCACAACAGGGGAGCCAGAGAGGACCAGAAACTGAACTTGCAGAGAGTTAATTAATCTATTAATGTATAGCCCTTTTTGAGTGAGACAATATTTAGCTAGCATACTGTGGGGCATAGAAGTGAGTGGAGAAGCTTGTGTGGGGTGTAGAAGTGAGAGTTGAATGTAGGGTGGAGTGCATATGTGAGTCTAGAAGCTACTATGGAGTTTTAAAGCTAGTGTGCAGAGTGGAAGTGAAGGTAGAAGCTAGGGTGGGGTGTACAAGTGAAGGAAGAAGCTAGAGAGAGAGAGAAATTGATTTATTAATCCCACAGGGGAAACTCACATATCACAACAGCACAATGAAAACTACAGCACAAATGGCACAGTACTTAAGCCTTATTAAGACCAATAAATAATAAAAATGAGATATATTAAATATAATAAAAAAAACTTCACGTTGTTCTTATGAAGATTTGCCTTTTCTTCTTTCTTCTGCACAGATCTTAGTAGAACCTTGTCTTTAAGTCTGAATCCCTGTTTTTTCTTGTTTAAAAGCTCCTTCATGTCATTGGTGATCCAAGGTTTGTTGTTGGGGAAAACAATGCACAATGCACTCCCTTTCTTTGGAACTGATGCAATCTGTCATCTTGTTAATGTCCACCAGCTGATTCACCTAATACCTCCCAGTCTGTGGTCTCAAAGAAGACCTGCAGAGTCTCCTCTGCCTCTGGTGACCATCTCCTGATATTTTTTTAGTCAGTGGTTGCCTTAAGACCACTGGTCACAATGTGGGGGTAAGCAGGAGCAGATTTTGATCTGATATTGCCAACAGTGGAAGTGCAGATTAACTGTATGAATCCTTCACATTCGCATACAGGTGGTCCAGTAATTTGTTCTCCGTGGTTGCACAGTTAACATTCTGGTGGAACTTTGGTAGTGTGGAGGAGAGTGAAACACAATTGAAATCATCCAAAAGGGTGATCAAAGGGTTCAAATGCTAAATCTGGAATCTTGCCATTGCAGACAATATGACATCACACACTACATCCGCATCTGCTGATGGCAGAATATAAACAATGACCAAAATGCTTTGGAAAGTAAAATGGATGTAAACTCACAGCTAAGAGTTCTTCGTCCAGACAACAGTGTTGCTCCTTCACACAAACGTGTGCTGGATGACACCACCTGTTGTTTCCAAACAGTGATCCCTCCGACTTTTCATTTACAGGACCGTTTGTCATCTCTGTCACCCCTCACAATCTGAATCAAGATGTTTGAGTCCAGAATGTCCACATGAAGCCATGTTTCTGAAAAGCACAGCAGACTGGCCTTGTGGTGCTCCCACTGGAACTCGATCAAAGCAGTCACTTTGTCCATATTGTTTCCAAGAGATCTGATGTTCCCCATGATTATGGAGGGGATTAAGGGTTTGTAGCATCTTCTGTTCACTTTAGTTTTGAAGTGGAAGTGAGTGTGGAAGCTAGTGCTACTTCCATTCTACCACATCTTTACATAGAAATGAGTTGTATTGCTGCATTATTGCATTTCTGTATTAATGTGTAAAATGTTAGATTCATTACTCTTAAGAGCCCATGTTTGATGAATGTTAGCACAAGGTTTGATAAGTCAAGGAACTTAAAGCTCAGAACTTTGAATCAGCTGTTAACTGGTGATACGCCTCAGGAATGTTTAGCTACGTGACTGGATTGACCTTGTCAAAATAAATCTGAGCTTTTAAAATGTTTAGGGTATGCAAACGTCTGCACAGACCACACTGATGATTCTGATGCTTTATTTTTTTGATCATGACAGACAGATTAACTACATTCAAATTTGCTAAAATATTGTTTTTGTTTGAGTAGATAAAGGTGATTTCCAAATTCCAAATTATTAAGCAAATTAAAATTTTCTCTGATTTTCCTAAATGATCAGTGCAAATAACAACCAGTATAAACTTTGTCAAATGTAAACGTGAGTGTAAATCAAATTTTATTGAATAAAGTGCCCAATTTTTTCAAAAATAAAAACTCAAAATGTAATGTTCCAATTTATTACATACAATGGAGTTTCAAAATATTTTATAGGTTGTAAAGAACAGAAAATGGTCATTTGTTAAGCTATTTCAACCAAAAACATCTTAACAGACCAAGTTACATATTAATATAGGACCCATTCTTTGAAATCACCTTCACAATAACTGCATCCATTGAACGTTTTTTGCATTGTTTCTGCTTGAATATCTTTCCGGCATGTCAGAATAGCCTCTTGCTTTAGGATACTCCAGAGGTTCTCAATAGGGTTGAGGTCAGGGGAGGATGGTGGCCACATGATGAGTTTCTCTCCCTTTATTCCCATAGCAGCCACAGAGATGTTCTTTACAGCATGAGATTAATTTATTATGGAAGGCAAGGTTCTTCTTTTTGTACCATGGAAGAAAGTGGTCAGTCAGAAACTCTATATACTTTGTTGTGGTCATTTTCACACCACATGCTTTGCAATGGCTTTTTTTTTGCATCTGATCTCTTAATCTTAATCTTAATTTGTCTGTCAGAAATCTTCCTCATTATGCATTTATCTGAATTAACCTGTCTGTGCTCTGAATCACAGTATGATGTTCATGCAGTGATGATAGGTATTTCAAGCTTTCATTAAATACCTAATGTTTTCAAACCTAGTCCACTATTTGACACTTTTCATCATCAGAGAGATCCTTTTTTCCCATACAGTGGGAGATTGATTGAGTTTAATTGGAAAAAACTAAAAACTAAAAAAAATAACTTTATGACAAATCCAATTTGCATAATAATTTGGAATATAATATAATTCAATTATAATTCATATAATTAGTATAATTCTTCTAATTTAACAAAATATATCAGTCACCCAAGGGTGCCCAGATTTTTACATACCTGTTCTTCATGCTTAAGTTCTATTTTTATCATGCAGTATATTTTTTAACCTGATCATATTCATTCATAGCTCTGTACTTCCTCTTTTGAAATACCTCTGGCTGTTCTGCAGAAGTAGAAGTTGACTGTTTGTGTGTACAAATGTGTGTTAGTGCAGTATATGTGTGTGAATGCCCTTGACTCCACCAAAAGCGCTGAGTGTGATTTTTGAGGAAAACTGTTTATATGTGCAGTAAAACAGGGTCACAATGGCATAGCAAATGATGTATCTATCATATTTTATGTTTTTGTGAAGGAGAAGTTTCTAAAAATATAGCATACACTTCTCTATGGTGAGCCTGACCCAGTGAACAGCTTCAGCCAGGCTGGAGCTCATTTTATGGTGCAATAAAGCTCAGAAAAAAATTGGCTTGTGTCATTCTTGGGGTGTAATGTAGACATTGTTGATAATATGGCTGAGTGGTTAGAGCTCCACAAGCTCAAATGCATAATAATAATAATAATAATAATAATAATAATAATAATAATAATAATAATAATAATAATTGATTGATGATGCTCCTTTCTTTGAATGTGCTAACCACTGGGTTGAACATGTGTGTTTGTTAGAGTGGTGTGCCCTGTTTTGAGTGGTGTGGCCTGTGGCATGGCCTTCCATTCAAGGCCTGGGCCTGACTGATAGGTTATCGACAAGTTCAATTAGAGTCAGTGCCTCATGCTGTTTGCCAGTAGACAAGAATTGTGTGCACAAACAAATTAGTTACTCACGTTTAATGAAAATTTAATATCTGCTTCAGTTCAGCTTATTGCATTTCATGAGACCTGCAAACACACTTTACAAAACCTACATGCCGTTCACTCAGCACTGTGTTTAATAAATCATGGGCACACTATTTAAAATGCTGGTCATTCAACTAAGAGCCTCAGGCCACATTCACAAGGACATTTTGTTATCCATCCTCTTCCTATTGGTTTCGTTGAAAGCAAAGCAAAACAGCACAAAATTTACCAGTGGTGAACCTTTGATGGGACATATTCTGACACACCATGAATAAGCCTATAGGAGTCTGAAATGGGGTTTCAGTAATCCATAATGATGTTGAATAGGATGAAGGGGAAGCCAATATTCAAAGCTGTTCAGCTCTACAAGGACAATTTGTGGCTAGAGGATAGTGGATACTTACGCTATATAGACAAAAGTACTGGGATTCATTCATTGTTTCCTCCGAAACCAAGGGTATTTAAAAAAGTGTTTATCCCGAGTAACTGTATCTACTGTCCATGGAAGGATTTCTACTAGATTTTGGAGCATTGCTTTGAAGATTTGATTATCACCTTATACCTGAAAATCAAACTCATATCACAAGTATTGGATGGAGCACCAATATTTCAGAGAACGCAGTTCCAGTGGCCTACAGCTCAGTGTTTCGGGAGTGTTTGGGTGGTGTGGGTGCTCAAGCAGAAATGGTAAGAATTTCATTCTACTATGGTTGTGGTTAAAAGGTAACTTTTATATGGTGTTGGCTTCTCAGATAACCTTGTGGAAACTACCTAGTTCTATTTTCTTTAGTTGCTTGGTTTGGTTTGTTCTGCAGTAAAGTTTTGTTTGATCCCATCACACAAAAATCCCATGGTATTCTACGTGCTGACATGCAGTCAAGAAACAGATTGAATTAAAGCTGTGAAATGCTCACTTAGAAGCAAGCTAGTTTTACGAGCAGTTTTCTGAATAACCAACACCATAAGGAACTGATACACGATTCTAAAGCTCTGCCTACTGGTTATTTTTAGAGTTGGTTCTGTTTGTTCTGCCTGCCTCCAAAATAATTTTGAATAGTGATTTTGTACATGAGTCCATATACATGTGACATATAGGTATGTGAGGCAAAGAGGATGTGATGTGGTGAGTCCTCAGCATATGAGTCATCAGGCAGGACAGCCGGGCTCTGAGGAGTCCTCCCCCGAATCCCCCGCCTCATGAATCAGTGAACCATACTCTAATCTAATCAACTCACCTGCCAATCTCACTGATTCTCAGCCTGCAGATATCCAGTGCATTACCACACATCCACTGTTGTACACTACATTACACATTAATACAAATCGCATTACAACACACAGTTTATCACGTTGCTGCACTTTTCAGTTAAGAAACCATAGGGCACTGATCCTTTATATCTTCACTTTGGCTGCAGTCTAGTTCACTTTGCACTGATTGTACTATCTGTATTAAACATACTGGTTTGCATTGGTCTAAATACATTCATTCATTAATAGTACTGTACTGTACTATTACCCTTCCCCACACCAGTGTTCTGATACATTATAACACCTGTGTTATCAGTGTGTGTGTGTGTGTGTGTGTGTGTGTGTGTGTGTGTGTGTGTGTGTGTGTGTGTGTGTGTGTGTGTGTGAACAACAGAAGGGCAGAGGATATATGTTGAGTGCCCAGTCATCTAGATCAAGTAAAGCAGCAGTGAAATCTTAACTGCCCCTGCAGAGAAACAGCCATTCTGTTTTACTCAATGACTACTCATAAATTCCCCACTCTTGTTCATTCTCCAGTTTTCTAGCTCTCTCTTTTCTCTCTTTTTCACAAGATTTTTATCTTTTAATAAAAAAAGCTGTAGTAATTTGGCATATTTCTGACTTCAGGGTGATCTACAGTATACATTACAGTTCTCACACTCTCTTTAAACACACACACTATTTCATGCAGTAGTCACTCTTGATTTTTGTACATATATTTAATATGAAAAGTATCAAAATGGTTACTGACTTTCAGCTTTCTTTGGTAAAGTGTTGATATAATGATCTAATGACAGAGCTGGCCCTGACCCATGTGGTCACCTAGCATGGCTAGAGTGGCAACGTAATTCTGTTCAGTTTATACAGACCATAAATAGTACTCATATATAAATAATACTTATAAAAATAGTCAAAGATTTTTCCCCTGAATTCAAATGCCTGAGTGGCCCAGGGCTTGATATATCACCTATTCCACAGGACAGCACTGTTATGTTAAGTATTTTTGATTCATTCTCTCTTCCTTGATTAAAGAACTATGATTTATTAAAGGCTTATCTATAGATAAATATTGAAAATTTTTACTCACTAATAGAAATATTATCACACTTGGGATCAGAGGATGGCATTGTGGTAACGCAGGTTCCAGTTCCAGTCGTTTCAGTCTTGTCAAGTGTTTAATGCGTTCTCCCTCCTTAGGTTTCCTCCCACCTCCCAAAACACACTTGATAGGTAAACTGGCAATGGTAAAAACTGATGTGTGATGTACCTCAAATCAGTTTTGTACCCTGTATTGTTCAGTGTATTCAGTTTGTTTAGTGCTTCGTGTCACATTAAATCTTCAACCTCTGCATTTGCCTCCGAACCACTAGTCGTCTGTTCCGTCCACCTGTTCCTGAAAACACTTTTAAACATCTGAGTCTTTTTGGTGTTTTAACATTTTAGTTAAATTTGTACAGTTTTGTACAGAAGATTTTTACTCATAAAAATATTTTTTAAGATTTTAAGCAAAAATAGTCACTTAATGCAATAAAATAAACATCCAAATTCACAAAGGGCTACAATAGTTAGAGGAGTAACAAACATGAAAAGCAGAGAGCTGTGTATGGATGAAAAACAAGTAATTGTGAAGCTGAGAGGAGATGGAAAATCAATCAGAACCATTGCACAAATCCTGGAACAGCATCACAAAAAAAGGATTGAAAATTATTCACTTTAATCTATGTAAAGTTGATCTGCTCCAATCAGTTTGCTCAAAAGGAAAATGTGTTGGTTCAGACAAAAAGAATTATCTTCTGAACTGTGTATCTGAAGTAGATACATACCTGGAAATTAAAGCTGGAACGTTAATCTTTTGTGTCATATTCATATTTTAAATGTTAAACCCAAATGTTTTCAGTCTACAGCACAAATAAAGAGATTGGCCTCACTGTTCCAATACTTTTGGAGGGGAGTGTATATACATGTTACTTCATTCATTTTAATGTTTAAAAGATATATAGGACTTCCTAAAGTTCACTCAATTGGCTACAGATGTGTTATATATTAGACAGTAAGTGAACAGTCATTTCATGACATTGATATGTTAATAGCAAAAATGGTCAAAAATGATGTTTGGAGGTCAGAACACCTCCAAACCTCAGGCAGGTCTTGTGGGGTGTTCCCAGTATGCAGGGGTCAGTACCTACCAAAAGTGTTCCAAGGAAAGACAACTGGTGAACTGGGGCCCATGGCTCACTGATGCTTTTAAGTCTTAATTGTGTTACAATTAATTGTTTTTGACAGGGATTTGAAATTGATCATTTGAAATGATAATAACTAATAATTACACTGTAAACAAATTGCTTAACAATAAGAATGAATTAGATTATAAAAAATAAAATAGGCAGGAGATTTAAAGTGCTACACTGGAAGTTCTGATGAAATTTATAGTTTGATTGTTTTCTTCAGACTCTGTGACACCTTAATTTTTGGCTTCAGTTTCTCTAGAAATTTTATTTTTGTTGCACCCCAGGCCCCTACTTTATACTGTCTACTTGTGGGGAAGAGACAACTCTTAAATTGAGTGACAAGCTGCCAGCAACATGTCCAAAAGGCAGAAGCCCTCTTGTCTTACATTACAGAAGTAATGTAATCTAATGAAGATACACTTGTACAGACAGTAATAGTACCTGTCAGATGCAAAGAAGGGAGGAAAAGAACACACAGGAATTTGTCCTCAGCATTTAACCCATCCACACATACACACACCGTGATACACACACTTGCCCGGATCGGTGGCAGCCCTAACCATTGCACATGGGGAGCTGCTGGGGAGTTAAGTGCTTTGCAACCTTCCAGTTACAAGGATGGCTCCCTAACCACCAGGTCACGGCTTCCCCCAAATTTACTACTAGCTAGTGTTCACTAATTTAATAAATAATTACTTACTGGCTAGAGATAGTGTCAGTTATTCCCATCCAAAACTCATTAAGGAAACTTGGCACTTAACCTTCATTAAAGAATTAGGAGACTATACTGTGCTGCCTGCATGAAGCATCCACTATCTGCCCAACATTTTTATTGGCATCATAGTCTAGTTAGTGAACCAGTGTTGGCCCTTCTTATAATACTCAATACAAAGCTGTTTCCTTTTGTTATTAATAATAAGCCTTTACATTTTGATTTCATTAATTTGTTTTGATATGTAGCTACACAAATATGTTTAGAGTTCTAACTAAATACAGTTTTGTGAATACAGTTTTGTGCCAGGTGTAATTTACTCCTGCTGTTTGTGTTTAGAAAGTGATAGAATATAATGCATCATAGGTGCTATTATTAGCTTAGCTCAGCAAGTTTTTAAAATGAATACATTGTAACACACATTAGAGAGATTGAATAGAAATGGGTTAATGGAGTTGGAAAATGCAAGCCACCTTCTCAAGACACATGATGGACAGTCAGATATTGATGGCAGGGAGCTTGCTGTGGAGATGCTAAATTTTCCTCATTTGCCATCCAAAAACACGACAAACACGAGACTCTTGACCCTCCTGCACGAGAAGAAACTGGCAGAAATTTACACCAATATGTGGGTAGTTCTGAGAATCTTTGCCTCTCTTCCTGTTAAAGTAGCTGCTGCTGAAATGAGCTTCTCTAACTCATTAAATCATAAATCAACCTGAGATCTACTATGGTCCAAGAATGTCTCAGTGGACTTTTCATCATTAGCATAAATGGTCAGATCTCACAGCAGCTTTCTTGTGATATGATAGATGACTGCTGTTAGAAAAGCAAGTTCAGCTGTAAAACAATTTTGCAGTTGGGTATTGCGCTGGTGTTTTTTTGTTTGTTTGTGTTTGTTTGTTTGTTTGTTTGTTTGTTTGTTTGTTTGTTTGTTTTTGCAATACTCCCAACAACATAAAGCTCTGCAGTATCTTTATGAGTGTATAAACACAATGATTGATGGGGCACCAAACAGAACTTGACTAGGGCATGGACTTAAAGGATCTGCTGTTAAAGTATGGGTGTCATGGTTGTCAAAGGTTTGTGGTTGGTGTGGTGAAACAAATAACGTCACCAGAAAGCCACCACACCATGTGGGTGACTGGAGGTCATTTCCCAGTCTGGGCAACTATTCTGTGCCACACCATTAAGAGTCCTTAGGCAAGACTCCGAACACTACAGTGGCCCACCTCTGTAATGTGAATAACCTTGTAAGTTGCTCTGAAATTAAATGTGTGTAAAAATAAGTTTTTTAAAGAGACTCTCTCTCTCTCTCTCTCTCTCTCTCTCTCTCTCTCTCTCTCGCTCTCTCTCTCTTCTAAAACCAGCAAGGTGACAAATGGATCATAGAAGAGTGACTGGGCAAGGGGCCATCTGTCTAGATCAGATACATATTTAAAGGCCCGTTCCTATAAATTATCAATGCAAAGCTATTGTGCATGACCTTAGACACACACACAGTATGTGGATGAGCAGTGGCCACTGTAAATAATTAAAGGACTACATTGGAGTGTGTGTGTGTGTGTGTGTGTGTGTGTGTGTGTGTGTGTGTGTGTGTGTGTGTGTGTGTGTGTGTGTGTGTGTGTGTGTGTGAAGGGGGCAGAGGCAATATAGATGAACTGTGGAGAGATTTATGGCTGAGTGAGAGGTTTTCTGACCCACAGGCATCAGTGGGCTTCACAGTGCAGTCTAATAACTAATCTCAGCTTAGTGAGGAGTCTGCTTTCACTGCCATACATTCTCTCTCTCTCTCTCTCTCTCTCTCTCTCTCTCTCTCTCTTGCTCTCATACTCCAATCTCTAACCATTCCTTTCTGGTTGCTTTAAACTGAAGTTCCCGTAGCCCCCATTTCATCTCAAAAACACACTTTTAAAATCTTTTTTATTCCAAAAGTCGTTGTAACATTATTTTAAGACTATGTTTACACAAAACAGTTACACCTCACCAATCAGCCTGGACTGGTAGACAAAAAGAAGGTCCTTTGATTCATGATCGATTGACTATTGCTGTCAAATTCTATCCCTACCATCTCTGTGTCTCAAAAACTTTCATCAGACCAGGCTATTACTGTCACGCAGAAACCACGTATGACAATTTTCAGATTTGACATAATATGTATCTAGCTGAGTTTTATTACATTGAGTCAAAATTTCATTATAAATGGACCAATACTTCAAAATGACTTACAATACAATGTACAATTTGGAGATTTTTATGGAGTTTTTATCTGATCTATCTATGCTTTGTTTGTCAAATCTTTAACTATCCAGTTTTGGTGAGCCAGTTTTGTTAGAGAAAATCTGTATGTATTTTCTCATCAAATCAAAGATATTTATATAACTCTTACAATGGAAGCATTGTCACAAAGCAGCTTTACAGAGATCTGAGGGTCCAAGTCTCTTTTGAGCAGCCTAAAGGCGACAGCAGCCAAGAAAATCTCCCTCGGGGAGGCAGAAACTAATCTTGAGAGAAACTCAAAAGGGGAACCCATCCTCCACTGGTCTACACTGGATAGCACAGCATGATACAAAGGACAAGAACTGGACAGAAATAAGTAAAATAATGAAGAGCTATAGTTTAAGTGAGAGCAGGCTGTGCATGGGCAAGTATGGTTATGAGAAAATGTGACTGAGCGTAGGATATACGCGCAGTGTTAATGTGAAGAGCTATGCAGATTATTTCTTACAACCACGATCAGAGTAACCTACAGACATGACATGCATATCATAATAAATGACAGGAATTACAGCCTATCTGAACATGGTCTTATGATTGTGTGATGGTCAGTGACTAATTGAGCTCACAATTCACTTGTTTTCAACTAAATTAAATCCCAGTTTAAATGTCATACCAGCAATCCACTGCATGTTTACTGCTCTGTCCAAATTTAAGTAAAAGTCCTGAGAAGGAATGAAACTGATATATTAAAATAATGGGGGACATTCAGTTTGTTTTTATTTTATTTTATTTTGACTACTGCCAAGTATTTTAAAGAGCTTATCATTATAAATAACCTTTTCACCTGAATCATTACAAATAACATCAGTATTCTTCCATTTACAAAATTCAATAACACTCTGGATGATCAATTCTCGACAGGACATCTGAGATGTAAAGTGTTATTAGTAAAACGAACAAAACAAACAAAAAACACAAAAAGGTGCAAGTGAATTTCCAAACATGGTCAAATTCATACAAAAGATCCAGAATTCTTTTAATTTTTACACCTGAAATTATGACAAATTTGAGTAACAAAGGCATTAAAAATAACAATATCTGGTATGTGTGACTGTCTGCTATAAATATTGATAGAATTTTGTTGGTGAATAAAATTACATCAAACTATGAAAGCGTCCCACAAAATTGGGCTAGGGTTCATCTGAGTCTCTAGTGTGGTGTGAATGAACAAATGCAAGGACAGCATCACAGAGGGCAGCAGGGCAGTGGGTAGCTTCTTAAGCATTGAGATGATATTTTAGAAGCTTTTAATGTTGAAAGATGAAACATTTGTAAAATAAATAAATAAAAACAACTCAGAATTATAACAACTAATAATTATCATCCCCTGGGTTTCTCTAATTTTCCAACACAACCAATTATCTCCTAAAACACACACACACACACACACACACACATAGTTTTGCATGCTCACCTCACTCTCTCAGGCATGCAATAAATCAAAGGAAGCTGTGTTAGCTGTGGGGAGTGTAGCGTCACAGAGGCACAGAGGTGGCTTTATTATAATAGACTAATCACATCATTCTCTCTAGTAGCCTTAGTGCTTTCTCTGTGTGATGTGTACACACACACAAACACACACACACACACACACACACACACACACACACACACACACACACACACTTCTGTTAAAGGTGAGGCCACACTACAGTAGAGAGAGGTATTATAGGACTTGAATTGGAGTAGAGGGGAATGATGCTAAGAGTTGAGTAATGGCTTGTTGAAGGAGTGAGTGAAGAGGTCAGATCCCTGTAATGACTCTGGAGTGTTAGGATAGAACACACAGACACACACACACACACACACACACACACACACACACACACACACACACACACACACACACACACACACACACAGACAATCTGTGCACTGGAAGGCAAGCACTGTTGTTTTACAGAAAGCTCAGATCAGAGCGATAGTGTAATGGACAGTAAAGGTAATATGGGGAAGGCATCTTGTGCAATTATAGAACACAGGAACACTTTATCAGTTCATTAGCTGAGTGACAGGTGGACCACCAAACAGTTAGCCAATGTCCATCTTAAGTGGAGGCAATACAATTAGCAAATTAAGCAGAGCTTTTAAGCATGACAGATGCTTTTGGGACTACAAAGTCTACTTCACCTTGGTGTCAAGCCGACAAGCATATTTTCTTTCCAGGTTGCTCATTAACCTCCAGGTCTCACTGACATTAAGGTTATAGCCTCGGTTTGACAGAGGTTGTAGACCCTGCTCTTGTAGCTGACTTATTCAACAGCTTGTAGCAGCAAGGCCAAGCACACAAGAAAGCAATGCCTGCATAATAATGGCTTGTTTGGGTTCCCTGATTAAATATTAGGCAGAGTGCTGTGTATTAGCTGCTGTATGTGCTGAACCTGAAACTGTTAGAGAGATATAGATCTGCTGTTTGAGATCTGCTCCCTGAAATGGGCAACACCAGTGATTTTCCATTCCATTCCATTGTAATGTAAATGTAAAGGCAGAAGTGCTAACAGACCCACTGTTCTTGCACACAGGGAAATGTGTCCTGCACATTTTATCCATCCACACACAAAGACTAGTGAATTCACACACTAGGGGGTAGTGAGCACATGTGCCCAGAGCAGTGGGCAGCCTTATCCCTACCTTCTCCCTTCTCCCCTACTGAACTGTGGGTGCAGACAGTTGTAATGAAGCATTTCACTGCATGTTGTACTGTGTATAACTATGTACGTGACAAATAAATCGAACCTTGAACCTTGAACCTTGGTTCCCGGGGAACAGATGGGGAGTTGCTCAAGGGCAATTCAGTCATGCCCTCCAAATTCAGCTATTCGAACTGGCGACCTTCCAGTCACAAGGCTGGTGGACCATCAGGCCACGGCTGGCCCACAGCTGTGGTCTGCTAGGACAGCAGGATCTCAACAGCAGACAGGAAGAGACTGAATGAACTCATAAAATGGTTCAGCTCTGTCATAGGAAGTCTCTTAGACCTTGTGCAGGTGGTGGTAAACAGGAGGATCTTAGCCAAACTGGCATTCATGCTGGAGAATGACTCCCACCCCATGCATGTGACTCTGGCAGCTTCTTCAGGCTGTTTCACCCAAAGTGTGTGAAGGAGCAGTATTGCAGTTCCTTCTTTCCTGCTGTTAGACTTGTCAACCAGCACTGCTCCCAGGAGACCAGAGATACACAATTAAACTCTAAACACTTACTGGAAATACTGGAGTTTTTTCAATGAAGTAAAACAATGTGCAATATTTTTTTATCTTCAGAGCTTTTGACTTTTATTATTTATAATGTTGCTCTTATCTGATCTGTGCAGTGTAGCTCAAGCTGCAACAGCTTTACTAGGTAACCCAGACTAGGGATTGGCCTTTTGACAAGCTAGCTCATTTTCAACTCAATGTAATACATAAAACAATTTTGCAAATGTCAGCTGAAGCCAGAAGTGACATTTAATAGGTTTTAAGATCATGTATTATGCCTCTTTTCCACAAGTTAACACAGTTCCCTGGGGTCATAATGACATGATGGTTAAAATACCACCAATATAAAGCACCAACAGCACCCATTTCATCCTGTCTAAACAACCCTGTTCAGAATGACGAGTTTGATGCCTGTTTCTTTAAATGACAATGAGACTCTGCTCTAATTTGTTTGTTATTGTATTTCTATTTTACTTTTATAGATATGTTTGCTAGTTAGAACCAAGCAACCAGCCCGTGATGATGTGGAAGGAGACTGTAAAAGCAGGGGGATGGAGAAAGGGAATCAGTGATAAGTGACAGTGTTAAAAGGGTGAAAATGGATCGGGAGGGTTGCCAAAACTGTTGTAGACATGAGGACAATGTAGATGGAATTTTAAGGGTGTAAGATGAGGAAGGTGGGCTTCAGGCATTTTTCTCCTCCCAAAATTTAGTTATTTCATAACTCCCCTTATTGCTCCATTGTGAGCTTTATATGGTTGGTACAGTCAGGTGTCATTGTCCACTTCAAATGTCCCTGCCATTACGTCTGTGACCATGACCTTGAGCTGTAGCCAGCAATAAACTTGGGGAAGCTTTTGGAATCCAGGACATCAGGGTACATCAGATTCCTTATGCTGCTCTCACTGCTACAGAATTATTCAGAAAATCACAGGATGAAGAACAAGAGCACTAATCATACCTCCAGAACAGGAAGAAAAGACATTGAATTACAGCAACCTTTTCAGAGCTGACTTATTTTCTAGTGATGAAGGGAAAAGCAATGTTGATTTGGATGCTTGCCTAAATAGCTGAGAAGCAATATAAACATGGGTCATAAAACGTGTTAGTGCTTTAAATAAGATCCAACTTTTCATGAAAACAATAACAATCCCCCCCAAAATGTTTTGAATTTAAGTGTTTATTGAATATGTGTGTAAATTTAAGAAAGAACATCTTATTAGATCTTCTCCTTACTCAAGAAAAAGAATTCATATTTACACTGTGATGTTGAATTTGTCTGGATGCACTGTAATGGTGAATAGAGAGATATAGACAATTTCATTGTATGTTATGTCACAATCAACCAACACTTTAATTTTTTTAAGATTAGTCAAGCTAATCATGCTGGTCATACTGGTTGACCATCTTGGTTTTGCTGGCTATGCTGATCATACATGTCCACCAGCTTGCTGTTGCCGGTAATGCTGATTTGCAAGTCTGATCATGCTGGTCCTGGTTTTCAACTAGCTTGGTCATGTTAGTCATGTTGGTTGACCAGCTTCGACATACTGGTCCTGCTGTTCAACCAACATGGTCAAGCTTGGTCAAATTGCTTAGGTTTGTAGACCCTCAAGCAAACAAAAACATAACTTATGCTGGTCAGGAACTAAGTTCTTCAACCAGTTTATCCAACTTGACCAGTCTAAGGTGACCAGGCTGGCTTTTTCAGATGGTAACAATGGATGAGAAATTTTGGAGAAAACAATTAACCACTGGAGATAAAATTAACAATTATCGTGTCAATTTGACTGCACTGGTGCCTATTTTCAGTGTCTTGAATATGTTTTCAGAAGATAATCAGGTTTAAAATGTCCATTGTACACCCATTATAATGGACCACACTGGTGATGTGCCTGTAATTGCAGAGGAAAACACAGTTGTCCAAGGCCTTAAAGGGTTAATAACAGGCTTCAGATGGTCATAAAGACTGAACACTTGTTTCTACTGAAGACGCCAATAAAATTTGGAGTGCTCAATGATCTGGCATGCTAACATTACCGTCCATCACTATTAGAATCCTACTACTCAGAGCTGCTTTAATGTGTTTTATTCCCTTAGCATATCTATAAAATCTGATGCTGGGCACACACAAGATTTACTGTGACCATAAAGCTCTTTGTTTATTTGCACCATAGCGCATCAAGACAGAGAACATGGCGGGTCTGTGGTCTGTGATGACTCTGATTATGAGCAGTAGGCCTGTGAAAACTAACACTAAATTACCCTGATGGCTATATGTTCGAAGTAACTCTATAAGACTCCAAGAGCTTTAATTCCAACGCTATTCGGAGCAACACACCAACAGCAACAAAACACATCACTCACTCACGCCTCTGACATTAATGACCCTCAAGAGGTGCCATGAGAGCTCTTAGAAAAAAGCAACAGCAGAAAACTTTTACATTTTCATCTGTTAGGATAGCATAGAGGGACACTTGTGTGTAATATGGCAATTAACTGAAATTAGCTGAATCTAATTTTGTTAGCAAATACCCCCCTCCCCCTCCCAAACACCCCTCCCCCTCCCAACCACCCCCAAAAGGCTTTACACTACTGCACTATTTGCTCTCCCTAACCAGCATACAGATATAACCCCAAAGCATACTACCATCATATCACTAATAACTGCTGCACACTGCTGAGACTCTATATCACATTTTGAAAAATTAAAGAAATTAAAAACCCACAAAATGATGCCAGAAAGACCATATGAAGAAAGCAATGTTTCTCAACTCCCATCCTGCAGGTTTTGTGGATTCTCAGCTGTAAACCCCCTGCAACTCTGATGAGCTTGTTAATGAGCTTATTAGTTGAATCAGGTGTGCTTGAAGCAAAGAAGGCACTAAAATATGCATAACCTGGGCTGAGAAACAAGTTTATAGAATCAAACTCGTTTATAGAATCACTTTTTGCTAATAAAATTAAAGCTGTTTTCCAGAATTCTACACTCTTAGTCTGATTTTAGTTGAATGGAAAGGTGTGGAATAAGGGAATTCATTTCACACAGGTTTTTTTTGAGTGTTTGTACAGTGGCATGGAAACGTCTGTGCACCCATGATCAACATTTCTGTTACTGCGAATAGAGAGATGAATACAAATTGAACTGATCTCAAAAATGTTTGAATTTGAAGGTGAAACGTTCAAATTTTTTAAGCTGTCATAGTGTTCATTTTGTTCATTTTGTCCATGAAAGTGATGTTATTTATGACAGTAAATTATTGGTTATTATTACTGGTTATTGTAATTGATTACTCTTTAATTCAAATGAGTTCTGCCTCAGATTGCATGTGTTCTGCTTCAGGAGCAGAGCTGCCTCTAAAACTACAGGATTCTATTTTGGGGCCTATAAAACTGATGTTAATTATGACAGTCATGTAGTTATAAACATGACAAACTGTGGGCTTAAATGCAGGGTCTCAGGGGTTAAGGGTTCATATTCTGGTTTTTGTTTGCAAAATTTGTTTGCTCTATGGCATTGCTTTAAAAAGGCACCTCTATTTTCTATGGTGTATCTGCAAGCCTAGAAGCATCAATGAAGCTTCATTTTAAAAGGTTCAGAATAGGAACAGAAAAGTAACCCCAGAAAAAGAGGAAGGGGAATGAGGGGATAAAGAACTGGGGTTTGCTCTGTGGCTATGTTTCATGTTCTCATGCAACTCTATGCACTTACTAATGGTTCATTAAAAATTCATCAGGCTTTCATGGCAAGTCATGCTTTAGTGTTCATATCTGCCTCTTCTATGTGTGGTCTGTCTTCAGATGGATGAAAGGCTCACCTGGCAAACAGGCACGTGAGGGAGCCTGAGAGCAGTCTGGAAAGATGAGCTACATTTCTCTCACCAGGAAACCTGTCTTATCTCTTCTTTAGACAGTGTGCAGTGAGGTGTCTGAGCAGGTCGAGGTCTTTGAGTTTGGACATAAAATGCTTCTTTTCACAGCATTTTTAATGTACATCAGTTCCCCTATCTCTCTGTGAAAGACGTTCGGTTATGAGTGCATAAATGCCTGTTTATGGAAGAAGCTTTGGTTTGAGTTGAACCTGCTTAGTTTTGATCTGTAGTTTCACAACTTTTCCCAGCTTTTCTGTACTCGCTATAAAGGGGTCTTTGAACAGTGATAGAGATAAACCAATTTCGTCTCTATAAAGAACAATTTTGGTAAAGAAGTTGTGAGGGTGAAGAGCCTTTAAACTCATTTCTTTAAACCTTTAATATGTGCTAAATTATATGGACAAATATATTTGGACACCTGCTCGTCTACTGTTTCTTAAAAAAATCAAGGGTTTCATAAGAGTTTATCCTGATTTTGTTTGAGTAATTGTCTGTACTGTCCATGGATGGCTTCCTACTAGATTGCTATGTGAATTTGATTCCATTCAGAGACAAGATTATTAGCGAGGTCAGGGTGTTGGATGATCACCACCCCATTTTATCCTCAGGTTCCCAGCTAATCCCAAAAGTACTAGATGGAGCACCACCAATCCAGAGAACACTGTTTCACAGCTCAATGTTGGGGGCTTTATATCCCTATAGCTCATGTCTGGCATTAGGTGTGGTGCCAATAGGTTTCTGTTTAGAAAGTCCTATTCTATTGTTAATTGTTCTCTACATGGAGTAGATGAGCTGTGTGTGTGTGTGTGTGTGTGTGTGTGTGTGTGTGTGTGTGTGTGTGTGTGTGTGTGTGTGTGTGTGTGTGTGTGTGTGTGTGTATTGCACATCTGTGTCAGCAACTTAACATAGCTGAATGCATTCATTAGAAGAGGTGTCTATAAACAATTGGACATGTAGAGTGTATAACTCTGTTACCAAAATGGTTCTTTATGGAGAACATTGAAGAACATTGAACAAAGAACTTTGCATAGCCACCTATGTTTAAGGGAGTACAATCTCTTTATCCACTCTCTTTCATATGGTCTCCTTTTAACTCTTATTTATATTTGATATTTAGATTTAGAAATACGTGTGGTATTTTTCTCATTAAATATTGCTGAGGCACTGACTGAATGGAAAGAGTATAGTGTGCACATTTGTATATCAGAGATGGTCCCAGTGTGGAAGAGTATAGATAGGAGTACACTTTCATTTAATGGAATCCGGACCCTTTTAAGTCATGAAAAATGTAGAACCGCCAGATGTCCACCTTACATTTGAGCAATGATGCCTTCGGACATACATTCTTAACATTTTGAAATGTATTCCACATTGCAAATCATTTCTTCTATCAGGCAAGTAAAAGCAATTTGTGCTACCTGTGGTTCAGCTGCTGTTCAAATGAAACAATAGTAGCCCTGAACTTCATCAAGCACAGATCTATCTCTGTCTGCTTCCATAGCCTTGTGTTCAGCAGGCAGTACAGTCTGGAACCAGGTGTTGAGAGAACTTTTCAGTGGAGATCTTTTATAGGCCTCATCAATATCTAATCCATGATCTGTCTTCACTAAGACACAGCTTTTAATCTATTACCCCACAATTACCTAACAGTCTTTCTGTTTTCTTTAAACCATGCTAATCACCAGGGCCTAAAATAACTGCCCGCAGAGACACTGCTGAATATATCAGGAGGCATGCAGAGGTGCTATCCAAACAGGTGTGCACACTGAGAATAAACATGCCTTACTGCAAGGGCAGCACAGGCAGCATGGGCATGAAACATATGTCTCATTAGTTCAAGCCACAATTAATCTAAATTGCCCGACAATGTTATTGTTCAAAAATCACACTTAAAAACAGTTCTAGAGGCATCACTGCCTCAGAGCGGCATATGTGCATGCATTGCATGAAAAGAGTGCAATTCAGTTTGAGATTTTGTTGTTTTAAATAAATAATTAAATTAAATTGAATTAAAATTAAATAATAAATAAATAATGGTGTTGGTTTTTCAAAAAAGCTTGAAAAACTACCTAGATAGCTTCCAGGGCAGCATTCCATGGCTTCTATTCAATCACTTCTTTGTTACATGCCAGTATGAAGAGTACCATGATGCTTTAATGTCACAGTGTCACACTAAGAGGCATGTCTTCAATTTCATTATGTAAATGCAGCTTTAATGCTCATGCTCAATAGCTAAGCTTGCTTTCTTAACCAAACTTTCTTAGTTGATACAGTTGAATTACATAATACTTAAATCCAGCATATTTAAAAAAAAAATCCATAAAAAACAATCCAGTAATTCTGAAACGTTTATTAATACACTCAGTACACAGGAACTTGGGTTAGGGCTCCTTTACCATGAATTACTGCATCATTGTGGTGTGACATGGATACAATCAGCTTGTGATTGTTTCCTCTCAGCAGGGAGTGTCAGTTTAGTTCTTCTTCCAGACCGTGATAAAGTGGCTTCACCTACTTATCTTATGCGTACATACAGTTGAACTGATGATCTTGGAATCTACAGTTGTTTAGAAATTGCATCAATAGACATTCATGGCTTGTGTAAATCTGATCATCGTCCTCAGATCTGCACTGACCTCCTTGGACTTTCCCATTGTACAGTATTGCTGTTAACCAAAACATTTAGAGGCTACCAACTGTAGTCTCTCATAATCACTAAAACAGAAAGCTAGTTAACAGGTAGGTAGTTGACAATTTAAGAAATTAGGGAACTTTATGCCCCACAAAATTAATAATAAGTGGCCTTTTATCTTGTTTTAAACCTGTTCTTCCTCAAAATGAAATAAATTATATACATTACAAATTGTTCTTCAATTTATGATCCATTTCAGTCTATAAAACCATCTGATGACATGCAGATTTTGCATTCATTCACTGCATGACCTGAAACTAATTGAGGGCTTAATAAGTTGATTAGTGCCCAAATGCAAGACTAGCCATGTAGGAAAAATAATCAAATGCTTGTTGTGTCGCAATTCCCGGCTTCTTACTTCTTACTTGCATTCCAATGAGTTGTTGAATATTTAACACAAGTAGAAAGAGCAGAGCATTTTTTAGGCTTATTTTCAGGCACAGATTTATTTTCTCACAGTGTTGATTTTTTTTACAGACCAAACAAATCTATTAACAGGTGAGGAGCGCACTTGGGCACTGACAGAGAGGGACTGGCTAACAACATCTGGAACAAGAAATAGACTGAGAAAAGGGCAGATGTGAGAGTACAATGAAAGAAAGAGCAATGTCAGCATGGACGTCACACACATTAACAAACATATGCAAACACACACACACACACACACACACACACACACACACACACACACACATATATATATATATATATATATATATATATATTCACATTCTGTCAAGCAAGTCATTGCCTTTTATTCACATATTCAGATTATAAGTAAACCGGCTATGAAAAGGTAAAACATACTGAAAATTTTTCATGATTGAAATGTGCAGGGTGCACATGAATAAATAAGAATAAGAATAAGAACAGTAACAGATTTTATTCACATGCAATAGTTAAATCATATAAATTACATGTAACATTTTAGTGCATTCTTATAATGCCTTAATTATCTATTTATATCCAAATATAAATAGCTTTTATTTTATACACAGTCATTGCTATTAGAACTCAGGTACTGCATAGGGTCAGCGAAATGTTCACTAAACACTGAACAAAAAAAGTGAAAAATATGTTTTAGTGTAACTATGATGCAGATGTATTTGTAGAGTCTTGCTTGACATTATACAGATGTTTAATCTACACAAATGTTTTAGAAAGAGAAAGAGGCTACACTGGAACATGATAAAATGGAGTTTAATACCCATACACACAGCATACGACATGGAATTCTGTAGGCAAAACAAATCAACTAACAGGGCTATGACAAAGCACGACTGACTAGAAACAGGGAAACGGTCTGACAGTAACATTAACAGACAACATATACATACTCTCACATACGCACACACATACATACGCACACTGATTCCTGAAATGACTACTGGTGAGTATGCTAGAACAGCTCAGTAACGTGATAAGATTGAATCATGCTTCTAATGTTCCACATATAAGATACAGCTTAAACAGGGGTATACATAGAAAGACGCAGAATTGCCCACACTAAGAGTCAAATTATAAATATAAAGGCATCAATGGCTTTGTCATAAGCTAACAAAGATCTATTTAATGATTTTTTTAGTGTTTAGACTCACTAAAGACAGAAATACATTGAATAGGCAAAGCACTGAATTCATGTTTACATTATTTCAACATGAATAAAATATATATCAACAACACAATGCACATTTTTATCTTTTAGTTTAGTTTCTTGTGATATGATTTTTTTTTTATGTGGCAATGATACACATGTATTTCAATTCAAGTAAATCCAGCCCATTACTGACATTTCTTCAGTGCTGGATGAGGGAGAAAGAGACAGGGAGAGACATATCTGAATTTGTTGATAAGTAATGAGACAACGGCAATGAAAAGCTCATGAAATGATTCGCCTGAAGAGAGCAAAGCTCCTGCAGAGAAGAGGACAGAGCTTCACAAAGCTCTTGGCCACAGTGCAAAAGAACTAAAGCAACAAGTGTAAATGTGTGTTCTAAATTCAGTTGAAATTTTTAGATGTTTAAATGATTAGTGCAATGTTAGTACAGTGTTAGCGTTAGCCGTAAGCTCGAGTTAGGTAGGCTGTATTTATTAGCTAATTCCAAGAAAATGGCTTAAGGGCAAACCTTGAAACATCACAATCTGTCTCACATAATCCTAAATTACTTAGGCTTTGGTTTGGTAAGGCGCAAGTAAGCTGAATACTAGTGTATATACAAGTCAGTATAACTGTGCCTTTACAATAAAAGCTACTAGTTCAACATCTAAATAGCTATTACTATTGGACAGGTTAATGTATTAGTACTTTCTTGTTCAACTCAAGTCAAAGAAGCAGTTGCCCTGTTTACTAGGCAATACTGAAGCTGGAAAAAGGTGCAGAAAACAGAAACACAAACATGTTTTATCTGTTCTCTAGAGCTAATAAACAAGACTTTTAAATTATAGTCTTCTCTGTGCCATGAGTATTTTGAAGATTACCTGGCACTGAGCAAGGGAGACATCTTTCATACATTTTGTATCTACCTGCTGGTAATAATGAATGCTCTATTTTAATAATGGATCAAAAATAATACACCTAAAATGTCAAATGTGCCTCTTCTATCTTTTTTTACAAACACATTCTCACCCTGTAGCCTACGGTGAAAACTGCAGCTTTCATCCATTTATTCTTACTGAGGATTAATGTTGACAACTACCTTATGAAGAGGGTGGAGAATTTACAAATGATTTCCATATATCTCTTCAATTTCAAATAAGTCCCTCTTATCTTTATAGATACAGGTATCCAATCCAGTAGACAAGGTTGAAAAGGCCAAAAGCAGTTGGGAAGAATATTCGTGAGTAGGAGTCAATTTTGGATACATGGACGTGCATCCGGTTCTCGCGCCATGCCCCTGAGCGGCAGTCGTCAAAGCAACAGAAGAAACTTGTACAGTCCTTTCCATCCAAACATTCGTAGGTATAATCATCGTCATCATGGTAGGGGGCAATGTTGTTCATCTGAAGCAGAGACGTCCCTGGCCTGATGTTCACCATGCTTGATTTCTAGAGTAGATGAAAATGAGTAGCATACTTGCAGACTAATACAATGACAGTTACCATATAAAATTTTCAAAATGCCTTTGCCAATATTCATTAGACAGTTATTGCAAAGCAGTACACAAAGTCACAGAAAAGACCACTGAAAGAAGTAGCATTTGTCCTTAGATGCATTACTCATTGTTCCAACAACACTACGGCATTCTAAAGTGGAGCTTCATGAGTTGAAAACATGTTCTCTGGAGTGATGAATCATGATTTACCAGCAGAACAGTTATTGCAATGTGGTAGAACAAGGGAATAATGAAATGTCTGCAAGAATTGTGTGTCACAATCATATCGGTCTGGATCAAAACCTCAAAGGAATGTTTCAATAAAATCCATGGCATGAAGAATTGAGACTGTTTTGAGAGCAGAGGGACATATAAAATACACCAATCAATCATAACATTAGCCCCACTGACACATAAAGTGAAAAACATTGATTATCTTCATCTACAGTCATATCTGTCAAGGGTTGGATATATTAGACAGCTAGTGAACAGTCAGTTCTTAAAGGTAGTGGGTTAAAAGCAGGAAAATTGGCAAGCAAATGGCAAGAATCTAAAGCAGACCGTGTGAGGGGGGAGGGGGTTCTATGTATGCAGTGGTCAGAATCTACCAAAAGTGATACATGAAAGGACAACTGGTAAACTGACAAGAGGGTCATGGTAGGGCTGGGTGATATACTGAAACATTTATCGACATTGGGATATAAACAGAGTGCAATATGAGTTAAGGCAATACTGTTTATATAGAGTTTTAAAGATTTTAAATATTATTCTGTTTCAATCTACAGAAAACCTTTATTCTGCTCCCTCGCTCTGCTCTACAACCTGCTCTCAGCTCCTCCTCCTCCTACACACTTCTCCTCTTCTCTCTGGAATGAAGACAACTTAGTGTGTGTAAAGCAGAATTGAAGATCAAATTATATTCAGTCAATATATTAGGACGTGATTTTTTTTTTGTCCATTCTGCCCAGCCCCAGGTTATGGGCACCAAAGACACACTGATGTGATTCATAGAAGTCCCACCTCTCAGCTTTCAGGACTTTAAGGCTCTGCTACTAATATTTTGGTTCAAGACGACACAGGACACCTTCAGAGTTCTTGGGGAGTCCATGCCTCAAAAGGTCAGTTCTGTTGTGATGGCACAGGGGGAATTTACTCAACATTAGGCAGTTGCTGTTAATGTCAGGCTGATTACCATGAATCTAACAACCATTGTTCTATTAAATCAGATACACATTGCTTGCTCCTGGGTGGCTGCAACAGTCTGGAAGTGGAAAGTTCAAAGTGAGAGAAGCATGTGGACTGAGGCAGTAGAGTAAATTTAAAGGATTTTATATGAATATGACTCAGTGTTACACCGTTCTTGTGAGCATTTTTAGTTACACAGTGTGGTTAGCAGTGTGCCAAGCCTTGAGTAGCAATGATAGACACACTATTCTCTATTACAAATCAGTGGAACGTCACAATTATTTTGAAGCTGTTTTTAAAGTAAATTGCCAAATCTTGTTTTAACTATTTTTCAGTGTAACAACCAAATGTCCAGTTGTTTTAGTGATTAGATCAGTGAAGCCCACTATCTGCCATTAATTCAGTCTTTTAACACCAGTTTAGCTCTTTAAATTCTAAACTTGCTTTTTGTTGTAATGCAAAGACAGTTCAGAAGGGAGAACGTACAGATTTCCTCACCGGAGCACTGTTGGTCTTGGTCTTCTTGTTCTGTCGATTGCTGGTGAAGTAGTGCAGTGTTCCATACTCCATGAGTGCAGCAAAGGTGAAGATGAAGCACACAGATACAAATAGATCCATGGCTGTCACATATGACACCTTGGGCAATGATTTCCTAGATATGGTGCTTAATGTTGTCATAGTAAGAACAGTTGTGATACCTGAGCCAATAAAAAAAAACAATATGGTCAGAATGGTTGAAAAATATCTCATTATTAAGTGAGCTTAAGAAATGAATTCATCCTGTCCATATACTTTTAACAAGAAATAACTAATAATTTAACTTAATATTTTATCTGCTATACATGTGCATCATCTGTATCACACCTGCTTATTACTTGCACCTGTTCTCAAAAACTAAATTGGTAACATTACAGGAGACCTGTAACACTTCATGTAAAGAAAATCACTTTATTCCAAGATGATTCCAAATTTTAAGTAATTCCAGATCATTTCTGTGATATATTCATCATGCAATGTGCACATTATGTAAAGGGCAGAAGGTGTTTTTAAACAATGTAAAAAGAAATAAAATAAAATGTTATTAAGTTTTGATTTGTGGTTTCAAACAATGACAATGCCCTCCATCCATAAAGTTCACTTTTTCTACATTCTGTTATGTTACAGCCTTATTTAAAAATGTATTCAATTAATTTTTCCCTCAGAATTCTACACACAATACCCCAAAACGACAAAATGTGAAATCTTTGCAAATTTATAAAAACAAAACAAAAATATAACATGTACATAAGTATTCGCAGCCTTTGCTCAATACTTTTTTGAAGCACCTTATAGCCTACAATACTTTTTGATTATGGTCAGACTGGAGAGTGTTGGTGCACAGCCTTCTGGTTCAAGTTTGTAAAAGGTTAGTAAGAGGTTTGTCTTTTACTAAGGAGTGGCTTCCGTTTGGCATCTTCCCTCTATCATACAGGATTGATTGGTGGAGTGCTGCAAAAAGGGTTGTCCTTCTGGAAGGTTCTCGTCTCTCCACAGAGCAACGTTCTCTAGAGCTATGTCAGAGTGACCACTGGGTTCTTAATCACCTCCCTGACTAAGACCCTTCTGCCACAATCAAACAGTTTGGCCAGGCAGCCAGCTCTAGGAAGAGTTCTGGTGGTTCCAAACTTCTTCCATTTACAGATGATGGAGACCACTGTGCTCACTGGGACCTTCAGTGCAGCAGAAATATTTCTATACCCTTCCCCAGATCTGTGTCTTGATACAATCCTGTCTCAGAAGTCTACAGACAATTCCTTAGACTTCATGGCTTGGTTTGTGCTACGATGATATCTTAAAGACACAGGTGTGTGCCTTTCCAGATCATGTCAAATCATCTGAACCACACAGGTGTACTCCAATCAAGCTGTAGAAACATCTGAAGGAAATTGAGCTCAATTTTTATGCCAAAGGCTGTGAATATTTATGCGCATGTTATATTTTGTGTTTTATTTTTTATTCAATTTGCACAAATTTCAAACAAACTTTTCTTACTTTGTCATTGTGGGGTATTGTGTGTAGAATTTGAGGCGGTGAATTAATTTAATACATTTTGGAATAAAGTTGTAACAGAGCCAAATGTGCAAAAAGTGCTCTGAATACTTTCCTGATGCATTGTATCTTGTCTTATATACATTTTGTTTCTCTGTTCTCATAGTAATCCTATTTATTACCTCTGACTGCCTGTTCTTGTGTGGGGATTACAAATAAGCCTTTGATAAACCTCACTTTGCTTTTTCTTTTGTTTTGGTCCATTCTGCCTGTCTTGGCTATTACTCTTGGAAAAAGCTCTTGGAAAAATCCAAATAAAACTCCCAAGTTTACAAACCGATGTCTCTTATATAAGCAATCATAAAATATCTATAGTAGGGTACCTAAAGATGTTCTAGCAGGAACAGCATCCTTATTGATCCAGAAGGAAACCCACGACAACACTACAATCATGCTGCAGGGGATGTAGGTCTGGATGGTAAAGTAACCCATTCTCCGGCTCAGGGTAAACAAGATTGTCATCACAACATATTCCCCTAAAATAATGAAAAATTAATTAATTAATTAATCATCAGATTCTGGCCCAGAATATACACCAATTACACATTACAATGTGAGTAAACACAACTGTTTAATGTGTGGTATACACCTATGTGTAATTATATATATCAGGCATAACAATATGACCATCTCCTTATTTCTACATTGACTTACCATTTTATTAGATTCTCTTAACATACAGAACCACTTTGAAATTCTATACTTACAGACTATAGTCCATCTGTTTCTATTCATACATTGTTAGTCTACTTTCACTCTGATCTTCAACAGTCAGGACTCCACAGGACCACCAATGAGCAGGTATTATGTAGTAACCCTGACATGGTGGTTACGTGTCAGTGTGTGTTGCGCACACTAACACACGCTAGCGCATGTTTTAGGAATGGATCAGATACAGCATTGCTGCTGGAGTGTTTATTCATTATCCACTCTATTAGACACTCCTATCTAGTTGTTTCATGTTGTAGATGGGAAGTCAGAGACAGAAGCTCACCTGTTTCTGCACAGTTTGTGTTTGTCTTCCTCTAGTCCTTCATCAGTGTTCACATAACACTGCCCACAGGACACTGTTGGCTGCATATTTCTGGTTAGTGGACTGTTCCCCTTCAACAGTGGTACTGAGGTATATAAACACTCCAGCACCACTACTGTGTCTGATCCACTCATACCAGTGCAACACACCAACATGCCACCACAGTGTCAGTGTCACTGCAGTGATTACTGAAGAAAGGAGGCTAACAACGTATGCAGAGAAACAGATGGACTACAGTCTGTGATTATAGTTATGTACACTCCATCATAACATCATGGTTGATTGGTGTATGTGTGTACATATAGTACAATACAAAAAAGTATTTAGTCAACCATTTATTGTGCAAGTTCTCCTACTTACAATGTTGAGAGATGTCTGCAATTTTCATCATAAGTACACTTCAACTTTGAGAGACAAAATGAGGGAAAGAAAGTACAGGAAATCACATTGTACAATTTTTAAAGACTATTTCTACATTTTGGTGGAAAATAAGCATTTGGTCAATAACAAAAGTTCAACTCAATACTTCATAGCGTAACCTTTGTTGGCAATGACAGAGGTCAAACTTTTCCTGTAAGTCTTCACCAGGTTTGCACACTGTAGCTGGTATTTTGGCCCGTTCTTCCATGCAAATCTCCTCTAGAGCACTGATGTTTTGGAGCTTTCGCTGGGCAACACTTTCAAGGGACTTTCAACTCCCTCCACAAATTTTCTATGGGGTTTTACAGAGCCACTCCTTCATTAGCCTGAGTGGTGTGTTTGGGATCATTGTCATACTCTCACTGATGGAAAGGCTTTCTCTTAAAATCATATGACACATGGACCCGTTCATTCTTAACTTAACACACATCAAACATCCTGTCCCCTTTGCAGAAAAAACAGCCCCAAAGCATGATGTTTCCTCCCCTATGCTTCACAGCAGGTATGGTGTTCTTGGGAAGCAACTCAACAATCTTCCTCCAAACATGACGAGTTGAGTTTTGACCATAAAGTTCTATTTTGACCACATAATATTCTCCCAATACTCTTCTGGATCATCCATACGCTCTCTGGCAAACTTCAGATCATCAGTTCTTATACTGGCTTAACATGGAGGACATGCCTGGCACTGCAGGATTTGAGTCCCTCTCGGCGTAATGTGTTGGTACACTTCGTTACTTTGGCCCCAGCTCTCTGCAGGTCATTATTTGGGTCTCTCTGTGTAGTTCTGGGATATCTTGCGTGGGACCCTGATCGAGGGAGATTATCAATGGTCTTGTATGTCTTCCATTTTCTTACAGTTTCTCCCACAGTTCATTTATTCACACCAACCTGCTTCCCTATTGTAGATTCACTCTTCCCAGCCTGGTGCAGGTCTACAATTTTCTTTATGGTGTCCTTCAACAGCTCTTTGGTCTAGGCCATGGTTGACTTTTAGGTCTGAGGCTTTTTTAGTTTGAGGCTGTGGACAGGTGTCTTTTATACAGAAAACAAGGTCAAACAGGTGCCATTAATACAAGGAACAAGTGGAGGACAGAAGAGCTTCTTCACAGGTCTGTGAAATCCAGCAATCTTGCTTGTTTGTGGGTGAACAAATACTTATTTTTCACCAAAATTTACAAGTAAATTCTTTAAAAATCCTACAATGTGATTTCCTGTTTCCATTTTGCCTCTCAAAGTTGAAGTGTACCTATGATGAAAATTACAGTAGTTCTAAGTAGGAGAACTTCACAATCAGTGGCAATCAGACTAAATACTTTTTTACCTCACTGTAATTATACAGGCTTGAAGAAACTATCTTATGAACTTATGAAATTAGGACCACCCTGAAGACTGAAAACAGGCAAATAGTCAGTAGACTTAGTTTGGGTTTTTAATAGGCTCAATAGTTAATAGCTCTAAAATACCTTTATTTTGAACTAAGATTCAATATTTGCCTTAAATTGTCTTAAATTATCTTCAGCCATCAATATGCATCAAGCAAACTTGAAGTTGCTTTGCAAATATATCACACACCTGACTGAGTGTGAGCAACACCAGACGTATTCTGCAGGCCTACAAAAGCAAACTGGTAAAGTCTCCAGTAACGCTGGTCTGCTACCTCGACAGCACGACGGTGCCATTTGTACTCAATTTCATTCTTTGGATATCCATCTGGAACAAAACACACATACATACATACATACACAGGTTACATACCAATTTACTGTCTCACGGCAAAGTTCACAAACCCAAGCAAACACCATTAGCTATGCTGCACAATACACACATATACAAGAATGGCAGGATGGCACTGAGGCATACAAGATGGCCCGCTGCTTGTCGCATGGCATGCCTTTCCCTCAAACCTCTGCCCATGGTGGTTGATGACACATGGAAAGCTGAGGAACAGCGCATTCTGCGGATGCAGGGATGACACAGACTGAAAGATGGAGGAATGTAAAGGCGGCTGGAGAGGAATGAGTATTCTGCTGGAGGATGGCACACTGTCCTTCCTCAAAGTGGGGTTGAAAGATGGCATTTGGGACAGGCCTGAGGCAATGTGTTTAGCTATAATAGGCTGTGCATGAGGATTGGTCAGCTGACAGAGGCAATGTGTGGGGACTGGTTGGCCAGCAGCACTCAGAGAGGGCCTGAGGCCATGTCACAGGTTGATGGTAGCAGTTTTTAACACCTACAGCTTGAAAATTCCAGCGGACACGAATGTTCATCCATAGGAAAGTTATGCAGCTTAAGGTAGCATTCCGCATTAATAGTCAACCTGACAAAAACAGAATTGTGAAAGGTGAGGAACAAAACAAAAAAGCTTGAGGTTGACAAATTCATTTAAAATGGCACTTTGATGTTTGCATTTTGTGTTCACGTGTCCATAATGTTAGTCCTATAAATAATGCGTTTGTTTTTTTAAGATTTTTGTTTTAAGAGACAATAGGGGCATTTTTTTTAACAAAACTGGGAGCTACAAGACAAGAGTACAGAAGCACACACTTCAGCTGCACAAACAACAATCACCCAACACAAGCCAATGCATGAACAACACAGCTCCTAATGACACACCTCAGAGTGTACATCACCCGTCCATCACTCCACAAGCGCAGGAGGCGATTGGGTGTGGTGATCCAGTGGGCATCAGATTTACGGGAGTTGCGGAAAAATGTGTCAGGAATCCAGATCTTTCCCACCATGTTGCTGTTTAGCATGAGGACCTTCATAGAGCTGTTGAACTGGAGCCGGCTGTCATACCATGACTGTGCAAAGAAGATGTCTATAGTATATTCCTGAAGAACAATAATATTATGGCATCACAATTACTTGAACATCATGGATTTGGAGTTACAAAGCCAAATGTAGGTGTCTGAACTTTCTAGATTAGTATTTAAGTTGATTTTGTGTGCCTTACAGAAAAGAAACCCACACCAGCAGGACCTTACTTGATGTAAAGTTAAATGGTTGAAGTTAAAAATTGTGTGTATGAAAGCAAAAGGTTCTGTTTAACAAGGACAGGGTTGGCCAGCTCAGCAGTCAACTAACAGTCTAACAGTATACAGGTTAGTAACATCATATTATGCATATAGTTACAATAAACACAGATGTATAATATGCAATAAACACTGCTGTATAATGAATGGTATGCACATATGCAGTAGCTGCAGTAAACAGCTCTTTAATGATATATAGCTGTATTAAACACAGATCTTTAATATGTCTATACACCTATCAGGCATAACATTATGACCATTGTTTCTACGCTCACTGTCCATTTTTTTTATAGTCCATTAACTTTTATTTTCTGAGTTGAAAGATTCAAGACCACTGTGATCTGCACCCAATGCCCCTGGCCCTCATCCCAGAGCAGGCCTCAAACACCTGCCCTGTTATCTTTGCTGAGTTCAAAAGCTTAGACTGAATTCTGTGTTCTTGGGGCTCTGAGGCCTAATGAAACCTTAGAGACCTCAGAGTTTTAAGAATCCTTTCACATGAGTGGATTTGGGGTTTTTTAAGTTTTACTATTTTAAAGTTTCAATTTATTTTTATATTTATATCTTTTAAGATCATTCAATCAGCACTGCACAGCTCAGCACTGCAACACATTGTGTGTTGCACTGGTTTGAGTGGATCAGACACAGCAGTGTTATGGACAATGTTAAGGCTGATTGTTGTACATAGAGTACCTGAAGTAAACGGATTTTTGTGTGAGTAGATATATATATATATATAGTTGTGTGTGCAGTAAACACAGCTGTGTATTGTGTGGCAAACACTGCTGTATAATGTGCAGTTAGCATATATGTAAAATGATATATAGCTAAATTGATGACCTATTTCCCAAGAAAAACCCTTTATTGACAGTGTATGAGGTTTTTAATTTTTTTAAAAACAATTCTTATCTTTATCAGTTCATTGTAGAACATAGTATGTGACTTTCATTGAGTTTATTTTATGATTAGACCAATTTTTTTTTTTATTATTTTACTCAGTTAATAATCAAACAATAAATAGATAACCCAATCAGTAATACAAATTATAATTTATAATAAATTATAATAAAGTAATATAAATTATGACAACCCCAATGATGTAAATAGTAAAACGGGCAAAAAATATTACATCTAAACTGTAAAACAAAATTATAAACATTGCGTAACATTGGGTCTTCAGCTAAAGCTTACCTGCCACTTAACACATAAACACAATATACATTTTAAACTGTTATATCCAGTAATACTGGGTTTCAGTACACGTGGTTTTTGATGCTGCAGTCAAGTTGTTCTCAGGGTAACAGCTCAGCTTAAAGCTCATTTGGGTTTACAGTACTGCATACTGAATGGTAGGAGCTCACCATGTTAATGGGATCCACGGGGCCGATGCTGTTTACATACACAGCTGCATCAATTGAAGTGGGTTTCACTGCAAAAACATAACAGGCGGCAATCAATTACTATTTGATACAGAATAATTACTATATATACTATATATATCGCTACTGAATTCTCCTAACCTCATCATGTTTTTAACCCTATTTGAAAATGCCAGCTCTTTTGAACTCTCGGTCACAATGGTTTCAAAATTACATAAAATAGAACGTTTTCAGTTAAAGGACATTCATCACTTTTTGCTTTTTCTATATAGATAACATTGTAATGATACACGGTTTTGTACAGATTTTTGTAAACAGGCTCATTTGTTACTGAAATCACCCATAGGCTATACAAATCCTGTGTGCTGAATAAAATTTCTCATTCATCAAATGCAGTAAACCTGAAAAATATTCATATGAAAATAAACAGCGTGGAATTGTAGAGGCCGCATTACTTCTAAAGCATCCGAGCAAAAAAACAATGCAGCTCTAAAGAGATGATGAATCGCAGAAAGCCTGCAGGTCCTCCTTACACCCCCTCTCTCTGTCGGCTCTGAACACTAATGAACTCCACTCGCCCTTGCTCTCGCTCTCTCTCTCGCTCTCTCTCTTACTGTCTCTTTCTAACTTTCTCTGTTTCTCTCTGTCTCTCCGCATCTCTCAAAACAAATAAGTATACAGATAAAGAAAGAAAATCAATACTGATTTGACTCCGACACTGCTGGGATCAATTCACCTAAACAACTGAACTGTGATCAGATCAGCATTTTCCTTCCAGGTAACAGCAAAAGAGAAGAACACAGAGTACCATTGTGCAATAATGTCCCTGAATACAGCAAGTATGTGTGTAAATCATTAACAACAAAAACAGTTTTATGATGATCCAGATGAATATCACTATAACACACAGTGCTATTAAGAAGATGTTATGTTTCCCTGCTACTATTAAGGTTGATTTTTACTGAAATTAAAGGCTTCTTCCTTCCTCTTAATATAAAGATACACATCCTTCTATTAGCTGTTCAGTCGTTCTATGAAACTGGCGCCATTTTTCAATTAATCCAATTGCTCTTATTAACATGATGGAGGAGAAAATTCTAATCCTTTAAAGTGTAACATGCAGTTTTTATTTAAACATTATTTCATTAGCACATGGACATTTCCACATGTCTGTGAAATGGCCAACATGACATCTAAGATATCATCCAACAATGTTATTTGTAAATCAAACCCTTTATTTTTTAAAATTATGTCTGACCCTGTTTGTATAAGATATATTTACTCAAAATAAACATTTATGATTTGTGTGCATCCCACAGTTTGACTTAGCACCCTGTCACACTAAGTTGTTTTGCCTATAAGTAATGTACTGTTGCTTTAAATGACATCAAAAAGAGCAAGTGACATCAGTTGAGCCACTGGAGGTGCCTGGAATAAAAAGGCAGGTTCCAGTGTTTTTAAATTGTTAATTGGTTGCTTTTCCGTGTCAGACAGGGTTCGTCAAGCTCAAGCCAACCAACTACCCAAACAACATAGATAGTAAACTGTTTTTTAATTAAAGCTGTAACACTATCAATGCAAAGAAAAATAACTGACCACCAAGTCATTAAATTTTTGAAAATTGCCATGTGGAAAAGGCAACCATTTAGTAGAATGACTGTTTCACTGTTTTAACTATTGGGAGTGCAAGCAGGGCAGTCACACTGCAGAGCTTATTTCACCCTTATATCTACACTTCTGTAATTTTACACCCCTGACTCGTCATTATGTTTCAATAACATAATAATACATTTTAACCACAACTTGATTAACCCATAGAAATAGTACAGTAATAAACAAATTACAAGATCTTTTTATGTAATTCAATGTATCTGACCTCTCACTGCCCAAACTTTGCTCTTTCACGGTCTGATGCCAGATTGCACAAGCTTTAGCAAAAATCCCATTCAACATAACAGCAATTTCCAGCTTTTTTTAGCTACTGAGATAGACTGTGTTGCAGCAAGTAATAAACAAAACTAGATAAGGGGGGAAAGTAACAATGACATTGCCCCCTGATTACATTATACTACAGCATCTATACCCAGCATATCCTATCAGTTTGGCCTTACACACACATGTAAAATAAATATCATTTAAAAAAATTTTAATTAGTTCAGGCTTTGTGTATTTCAGTTGTGTGACTGTTGAAAATAAGATTCAGAGAATGGGAGGCAACCCAAAGGCACAGTAATAGCTTACCTCCAATGTCTGGTCGCAGTTTGTTATCATATCCCTGCAGTAATTTATTCAGGATGAGGGTGACGTCGCTCTCATAAACCTTTGGTGACAGAACCCAAGTTTTATTTATGGGAACGTCCTCATAATCTTCCTCCTCAGCTTTACTGGGCCCAAATGCCATGCTGATAAAAAGGAGAAAGAGAGTGGAGAGAAACATGAGGGGTAAAAAAACAGTCTACAAAGAATTATGTATGCTGGATGAGAGAATGAGAGAATGAGAGAATGAGAGAGAGAGAGAGAGAGAGAGAGAGAAAGAGAGAATGAGAGAGAGAGAGAGAAACATGAAAGAGATGGATTTCTTTAGTTTACGGAGATGAAGCTCAAAGGACAGCGGCTGTTAATGAGCTAAAAATGACAGACAGGGAGAAGAGTATGAAGGTATGAAGAGATAAAGAACATAATCTGTTCCTGTAAATGAGTAGAGTCCCTGAGACAGCAGGTCTGTGGGATCTTTTAAACGAGTGTAACATTAGAGATGCAAAGAACAGGATCTAATAAAAGAATACAATGATTAATGAAGATGAGCTTTGGCAAGGAGTATGAGTGAACAGCTGAAGGTTAGAGGTTTAAATTATCACCCACAACTCTCTCTCTCTCTCTCTCTTTCTCTCTCTCTCAGTTGGTGCAAAAGAGTTGTGCTCTGGCTTTATCTGAAACATCAGTGTGGGTCCAAATATGCTTAAAATTAAATAAGAATTTTTCTAACCTATTACTTTATTTGATTAAAATTTCCTTGCTTGCCACCATGTACTTATTTGTGTCACATGAGCACAGGGGTGTCTTTTTGGTTAGTACACTTCTTCAAAAAATCAAGGCTGTTAAAAAAAACACTGCATTGCTGTGAGAATTCGATAGCATTCATTCCCAACTCATCTCATCCCTAAAGTACTTGATGGAGCACCATCATTCCAGAGAACATAGTTCCACTGCTCCACAGTTCAATGGTGAGGGGCTTTGTGTCCTTTTAGCCCAGGTGTGGGCAATGGAGGCCACAGGCCAGCACAGTTTGCTGATTTCCATGCTTTAACAGTCCTACTAAACCTGGCAATTCACAGGGGAGTTGAATCAGGAAATCGGAAAACTGAGCAGGAATCCGTCCCTCTAAGACCAGAAGTGCCCTTGCTCTAGCCCATGTCTTACTTCGTTTGTGTGTGCATTTGCACATCTTCAGAAAACTACAATCTCAAAATATAATAAAATTTTAATTCAAATTTGCGTAGATAACTAATCACAGAATCAACTTTAAAACAAAACAAAGAATTAAATATATAACTTTAAATGTAATGAATTACATCAGAATTCATATTATTCTCATTTTGTGAGATGCAGTTGTATGTATGTATGTATGTATGTATGTATGTATGTATGTATGTATGTATGTATGTATGTATGTATGTATGTATGCATGTATGTATGTATGTATGTATGTATATGGAGGTGTGTATGTGTATGTACAAATGTACTGTATAAAAGACAAGGATTCGTGTACAGTATGTAGTCTATAAGCAATTATCAGTCTATCTTTGTGAATAGGACAGGAGTTGCTGCTGTGCACAATGAAGCTAATAAATTGTGTTAATTAGCAGCGAAAAGGCTTTTGTGTCTAATCCTGACTCCTCATTAATTTTGTCATTATTAGGGAGGTTAAATTAAGAATCAGCGTTAGGTTTAGACATTACCTAATTACTTATCTTGGCTGCTTAGAAAATAGTACTTTAATTGTAGATTCATTTTTATTAGCACTCACTAATGATATATTAGTACAAAAGATCTTAATCTGCTGTGAACATTAAGGCAGATCACTTATTGTATATTGTTTGTCAAGTTTAGCATGCAGATGAAAAATGATGCAAACGAATTGAAGGCATAAGAGTCAAGGTTATGTAATTAGCATCCATCAAACACTGATAATGATAAATTGCTGTCCATGCTACCAGACTTAAATCCATTCTCTAGGGAAACAAACCTCTCGGCATAAAGAATTTGTAAGGAACTTTTGCATATTAGGCCAAGACTTGAGTGAAAGGTGTGGATCTCTGGAGTGAACAGTGTCCAGTCATACATGGTGTTGATGAAACTGATGAAACTGATGAAAACGGTCAGTAATCTAGTGTACTCAAGTGTCCACTCCATGTTTTAAGCTTACAGTGCGACAAATTGTGGCTCATGGATAGTTTCATCATTCAAAGAGCACAAACTATGTGAACAGGAAAGTAAGTAATATCTACAGGGGCCTTATGTGGAAACACTGCACCTTCTTGGGAACATATAGACTACTTATTGGCTTTCTTCCACCAGTGTCCCTATAGAGCTGTTTGCTCAATAAGTGTGAAAGACGCTCACACAGCTCACACAAACAGAGGATATGCACACACCTACTATTCTCACAAGTATCACCAAAAGCCAATTTCAACCTCTTTGAATTCTCCAAGCTAGAACAACCTAGAACAAATTAACTAATAACACACAAAGTGGTGATAATGACAGGCAACCCCTTTGTGTGATGGTCCACTATGGGTCCACTACACTATGGGTTACCTTCCTGGACAGGGACTAAACCCAGTCTTGGATTAAATGATTTTGTCCATAGAAAGGAAAGTGTATTCTAGGACTAATCCCAATCCATGCGCAGGACAAAGACAGCCATGCTTGTAGATACCAATGCATCTCATATTTCTTCTGAAATCAAGGATTCTAATAGGGAGTTTGTGCTCATTTGCTTACTTTGCTGACTGACGTTGGATAATTAGTCCTGGATCAGAAACACCACTCAAATTTGTCTTCAATGTATCAAAAAGTAATCCATCACCCCAGTGAAAATGCAGTTTTAATGGCTCCACAGCCCAATGCTGTAACCTCAGAAAAGGCACAAACAAGGTACATGCACATCTTCAAAGGTATAACAAGGTCTTTAACAGTGTACCTTGAAAATACACTATATTTGCTTTCCCAGGAGAAACATGCATATTCATATCTGGATGAACAGAAAAATAAAATAAAAAGGCTGAAGTTTGGGGAAATGCAACTAAAGAGATAAACAACTGCAAAGGAATGTTTCCTGACCATGGTACTCAACATGTTTACTGAACAGGGTACCACAGCAGTGACAGCAAGATACCACCCCGGCGACAGATTGGTACCTTTTTGTCACACCTGTAGCTTGTTATCAGATAATGATTTTGCGAACTTGGAACGATTCCCCAAAGTGCTTTGGATTGTTTTCACATATACGGAAAAGTTTAAGCACACCAAAATACATCACAACAAGCCATGTGACAACATTCTTTCTGCCTATTGGTCAGACCTGTCTTGGGTGGGAACAGACATGTAAATACAGGAAGAAAGTGCTGTGTTTAGGACCAGTGCAGATTTGTGCTTAGTCTAACATGGAGTAGCAGAGAGAGAATGTGAATTCACAGCTGTACAGATTATCTGACCAATATAGCAGATTAAACTACACCAGATCACCAGGCTCCAGCCAATCCCTTCCTGGAGAGATTGACTACCTTAGATCTGAACTCAAGTTCATCAGACAATACAAACATCTGCACAATGTATTCGTGCTTGGCCCCCATGATTGCTTCTTGCAGATCATGCAGATCCTGTGAACAAACACATTCAGTCTCAGGGAGAGTGGCAGCTGAGAGATGAGGACAGAAGGGCAGTGTTGAGGGGGGGGTGTAGTAGTGCAGGGGAGAGAATGGTGACAGGTGAAGAGGACGGTGAAAAAAAGGGGAGCAGCAAGAAGGTAAAGCAGCAGAGGAATGTGTGTGTGTAGGGAAGGAGAAGGGGTGGTGGGGGTGGTGTGAAGGAGAAGGGGATGTAAGTAGTGGAGGGAAGGTAGTGTGAAGGAGAAGCGGGTGGGGGAGGCAGTGTGGGAGGGGAGGTGGTGGGGGGGGTAGTATGAGGAAGGTGGTAGTGGAGGGTGGGGTGCAGGGAGGTGTGGTGCTGGGCTGTCCGACAGAGACAGAGATGGAGTTGTTGTGTTTAGGAGGAGCACAGCCCTGTTGTGCTCACTGCTGGCTCTCCTTCAAGGAGCTGAGAGAGCAGGAGGAGGCAGAGAAAGCTGCTGACTCCTGCTCGTGCCGGTGAGCGGAGTGCTGCTGAAGGGAGACATCGGTGCCTTAAACAGAGGACTGCGCGCGCAGAGTGGAGCCTGAGTCTGACATTCAACCGAGGAACCGCTCAACTGACAGTGAACGCGGTGTTTGGTTCAGCGACCCCACCTTCACCTTTCACCAGCGAGTCCAAACCCAATAACCCAGTGGCTCTGTCGACCCCACAGCGTGTGCTGGTTGCGTGAAGAGGAACTACCAGGAGCCGCAGCAGCCCGGCCAGCACACACAGCACAGCCCCTCTGTCCGCCAGCTGCATGACCACCGAGAGAGAGAGAGAGAGAGAGAGAGAGAGAGAGAGAGAACGAGAGAGAGAGAGAATGAGAGAGAGCTCCGGCAGTCCTTCTGCAGAAGAGAGAAGTGAACTGGAGTTGACCAGAGCTGAAGAGAGGGAGGGTGTGTGTGTGTGTGTGTGTGTGTGTGTGTGTGAATGCGGGATTCCTGCTGCCTCTTTCCCAGCCTTCACCCATCCAGCTGATCTGCTGAGTGAGACTGACTCCATCCTTCGGGATTGGGCAGAGGAGGAGACGACCTGAAAGAAAACAGCTGACTCTTTCCACTCCTGCGAGGCTCGCGGGGGGTTTATATGCGCGTGCTCAGCTCACTGTTCAGTGGTGTTGGCCATATTTCCGAGCGTCACGCAGATATCTGTGTGCAGTTCAGCACTGCGCTCCAGTCTGTGTCTGCTGGTGCTGCAGAACCTCAGATGATCACAGCCCACAAATGCCATCTCCAAAACCATGGTCGCTCTCCAGTTATTGTCTGAAAGTGCCAGCCATTGTCCTGACTGCTGAGAAAAATGCCAGATTTATTTATAGGGACGCGAAGACCTTCAGAAAGCCACCACTGAAACATGAAACAGTGCCCCGTGGTCAGACGGTCTAAGGCCTGGTAGAAGGCAGTTGCTCAGCCCAAAGAGGATGAGATTTCAGTGTAAAGGTTATTTACATGATGATCTGATCATTAATCAAACTTCAAAAACAAACAAACAAACGAAAATAAGATACATATTGGTAACTATTAAAACAATTTTTTGTCCACTCACAGACATAGCAGGATCAGCATGTCACATATTAATAATGCCCTTGACATATAGACGATATGATTAATAATAATGATATTGGACAGATAGAATGTTTTGATGTGATCCTGAGGCCTGATAAGCGAACATCTGCAGGCTAATGCTCGCCCACATTCAAGCGCAAGAGTGTCCCAGAAATATCTTCAAATGGCAAAACCTTCCTTGCCTTTGGTCGCTGATAATGAGGCGGACATCAGCATTGGCAATATATTGAGTGTGCAGGTTCTACAGACATGGGGGCACAAAAGCACAAAAATTTGTGGGAACAATAGAGAAGTGTAGGTGCAGTGAGCACATGTGTTAATGGGTGATGAGTTATCTGCAAATTATAAATGGAGAGGAAGCCTGTGTGCCTGTGTGTGTGTGTGTGTGTGTGTGTGTGTGTGTAAAAGCAGGTGGGTTAGAAACAGCATTAAACAGGAAAACACACAAACACCTGCAGCATTTGCAAGGCCCACAACTTACAGAAATGATGGAGTGGAAAAGTGGTAGAAGGTTGATTTTTCTGATGAATCATTCATTGAACTGCATCTCACCTACAAATAATACTGCAGAAGACCAGTTCGAACTAAGGACCCGATTCAGCCAGAAACAGTCAAGTTTGGTGGAGGAAATCATATTTAGTTATCTGCATATGTGGGTGTGTGAGAGCCTGGCAGTGAGTGGATGGCACACGAATAACGGAAGTATCAAGACGGTCTTGCTGCCCGGCTACATCTCCAAACCAAAAGAGAGGGCAAATTTCTGCAGGATGGTGCTCCTTTCTCATACTTCAGCCTCCACATCCAAGATCAGTGCTCCAGGATTGGCCAGCCCAGTCACCAGACATGAACATTATTGAGCATGTCTGGGGGAAGATGAAGGAGGGAGGTCAACATGAAAACTAAAAATCTTGATGAACTGAGTCCAAAGACTGCTTTTTGTCATTCCAGATGATTTCATCAAGGTTGCTGAGCTGGTCAGCAAGACATACGGATGAAACCCTCCAAGCCTTCAGGGTCACACTATATTAATAATTTTTCCAAGGCACCATGACTTTTTATGTTTTAATGTTTTTGTACCATGTTTGTGTATTCAAAATAAAGTATATATATAATTTCAACATTATTTTTGTAAACGACAAGACTTAGGTCTAAGTAAAATCTGACCTTTCTGTTCTAATGAAATGATAAAACTCAATGACTGATACAAAGCCTTTTGGTATTAAGTTAACATCTATATATATATATATATATATAATCTAGAGGGCTTTGCCTTTCATATAAGCCATTTCTAATTTAAATCGATCCACTAAACATCAACTTATTATTTGTTGTTCCTGCCAACTTTTGTTTTTCACACTATATATATATATATATATATATATATATATATATATATGACAAAGAAGATTACAAACAGGTTATGATATGAAGAAGAATTTATTAACACTTAACAATTGATTATTACTGAAGTTGTGCTGTATTCACTATCCCCTACAATCCAGGTCACTACATAGAGGAATAGAATTCAAGAAAGTAATGACCAATTTTGGGGACCTTGCTTAGCATGAGAGCTGATTTCTGTGTGACAGCGTCGCGTAAACAGTCTGAAGATCAGTCTGATCAGGAGAAGCGTGAATCTTCAAACAAAAAAAAAAAAGGTCCATATCTGACAGGGGTATATTGTACACTATGTTTTGTGGTGAACTGTGATTGCTATAGCATGGAAATTTCACGCTGTTTGCAGCAGATGCTACTATAAACTCTCTTTTTGTGAAATCACAGCTGTCAGAATAGTGTTGGTATTACTGAAAACACTTTGAGGTAAGGTGAAAGCTCAACCTGTTGGGTAGAGATCAGTGTGTGGTCTAAAATGTACATTTTGTGACCAGGCATTCCAAATAAAAATGAAAGGAAGAAGAGAGATGAGACATCACCATGGTGATGTCAGCCATTATCTGAGACGGTATGATAGAGAATTCTCACATGAGAGAGGGTAACACTGGCGGAATATGCAAGCACGCATGTACACACACACACACACTGAGGCCTCCAGTGTTGGCTACCTTCCCACAGGGCAAATGAGGACTGCTGTTCAAACAGGCTGCATTATTTGGTTATTGTATCAGATGGAGAACATGATGAAAGAGCAAAGTGCTACAGAAGTTTCAAATAATAAGCATTTATATTAACATGCTCATGAGAAACATTTACCCAATTATCGTTTCTAATTTATATCAGAGTTATGCCCAGAGGGTAAACGCACTACCAGAGACAAAGTTAACACACACAATAATACTACACACACACACACACACACACACACACACACACACAAACAAGCAAACAAATAAACAAACAAACAAAGAAAACACAAAGCCAGAGAATAAACAGTCAGGTTCTGTCACACATATTAAGCATTAAAGCTTTGTGCATGTACCCACTGTTGCCAAGCAACTCAACCAACACCTTATTTGTAGTTGGATGATTTATTCTGTAGAGGAATCCCACTCTCTACTTCTGATCTTTTTCCCATTTCTTCCAGCTTTTTATTATCCTTTTCCATCAGCACATATGATCTGTGCATATGATATATGCATAACCATTTCAGCATGCTGATTTTGTTATTGTATTGTCAGAAAATAATCACCAATTTCTTAGTCAGACATTTGAGTAGACAATGGTTTAAATAAAGGTGGTATCATCAGTTCACATTTATGTCAATGTAATGTTCACTATACCACTGTGGGGAAGCTAATCATCTCTCTTAGTTCAAACAAAAATCCTAAATTGGTCTGCAGTATCTACAAGCAGTTAGGTCATCTACAAGTTGGTTGTGGAAGTGTACATAGG